>BFEA01000558.1:938118-965030 GCA_003427395.1 Chara braunii | reverse complement strand
TGTCGCCGATGCCTGAGATGAGTTCCAGATAGATGACAATCGTCGAACTCCAATCTCGGAAGACATCGATGATGGCGACAACCATCGTTTTATGACCTTTCATCTTCCGCAGAAACGAGAGAGAGAGAGAGAGAGAGAGAGAGAGAGAGAGAGAGAGAGAGAGAGAGAGAGAGAGAGAGAGAGACAACAATGTCGAAACCGCACGACAGGGCTTGAAGGTCGCGACGTTCGAAGCACGTCATCCGACCGAACGACGTCAGCCGTCCACGGCCTGCATCGCCCCATGCCACGTGGGAAACGCCAACGTGCACGAAGACGTGTCACCTGTCGGTGGCTTCTCGCCACGTGATGGCTGCACGAACGTGCTGTCACGCGGCTTGCCCGAAACGTCCGTGTCGTTTCACCCGCAAAAAAAAAAAGAAAAAAAAAGAAAAAAAAAAAGAAAAAAAAAAAACAATCGGAAAGCAAATAAGAAAAATACAATACAGGTGGGTTGACATTTTTCTTTTAGGTTTTTGTTAGTTTTTTTTTTCTTTTTTTGCTGTCGGCCGGGTCACTTCCATGTCCGAATGCATGAACACGGACACAGTGCTTGGAGTACGGGTTTCCTCAGCACGCGGCCTACTGGGTCCCACATCTGGAACGACAAATTGGAGGTGGGACCCGGTCGGCTGCGAAAAACCGGTCGCGTGATAAAAATTTTGTGATTGCCGCCTACCAGTCCTTCGGCAGTTTCTAAGTGGCGGGGGGACTGGTGGCTTAAGGTTGAAGTGTTGATCCTTTGGCAGATTGAACAACAAGAAGTTCAGAGCTCTAACCACTCTGTGGTTGGCGGTCTTGGTTGGTTTCGAGAACGAAGGTGTGATAGGGTGATACTTCTGGCGTCCTTGTGCTTTGGTAGCTCATATGCTTTTCCCCAACTCCCTTTATTATCCCACTTCCCCACCTCTCTTAGACCCTTCGATGCATACTCCTTCTTCACCCTTATCAGCGTTTCTTCCTCCTTTCGCCATACCGCCTCGAAAGCTGGATTCTCCCAAAACATGTCGCGCATAGCTTCCGCATACTTGACTGGGTATATTGCCAGTGTTTCGACCGGGTTCTTGTCCAGCGGGCACATCACCAAACCCTCCCATCTATTTTTTACTTATGAAATCTTGTCAAGCAAACTGGGTGTCGGCTCTTCGGATACTGCTTTTGGCCTGCAGCATAGTCCATGGGCTGGTGATACCAGCCTTGAGCATCTCATTGTTCAGTTTTTTACATAGTAAAGCAACATCCCGCGCACTGTCTACGCCTTGCACCATATTTTTTGCAGTTAACAGTCTACTGTCAACATCATCCCTACTACTCAAGCGAAAGACGACGTGTCCTCCCTGTCTCGGGAGGTCAAGGCCTGCGCATCTGCAGACCGTAGCCAACAGGCGACTATGCTGCCTGTGGTTGTGAAGAAGACCACCGACTGTCTGATTCTTTCGCCAGACCAGTCGTAGCTTCAGACACCGAAGCCTCGCTACTTTTTCAGAATTACATTGAGACTGTATTTTCTCAACAGTTATGTTCCTCACTGCCGCTCTTGAAATCCTCTCATCGTACTTTACACTTGCAACAATTTTTCTATGAAAGCTGACTCCGAATAGCCTTTTTGTCGCTCCATCCACGACATCCTTCAGGGTTTTCCTAGTACTCTTCCTGGAGAAGCTACTCACATTGCTATATAGGTCCCCTGACTGATCAACCGTCATGCAATTCAATTTCTTTCGAGACCACGGATGTTTTCAAAACTTATGTAGTAGTCTTTTTAGGGTCGGGTCACCTGACACTCTTTCTCTTATTCGAGCGAACCTTAACTTCTCCCCCTCTTCGACCAATGGTTTCACTCCTTTCAGTCTGAGTTTCCTTCCATTCACCATCACCTCGGACTCCCCAAACCTTCTTTTAATCAGACTCTAATCTTCCGCCAAAATTCTTCCTCCACTTGGGATTATACTTCTATCCCTTTTCCCTTTAACCCAGGTTATCACCTCAGTCTACTTTGTACTCGTCTTCCCTCTGTACTAGCAAAGCGCAACACCTTTTCTCCTTTGAAAAACACATTCCTCTTCTTTCCTCTCTCTTTTCTGCCTTTCCTCTTCTTCGTCTTCTTCCTATTTCTCCCATCCTTCCACCCATTCACATTTAAAGAAGGAGACCATCGTTTTATTAAACTTCGTTCCAAGCCCAACAACTCATTTTTCTCGAAGACTGCAATTGGTAGTGCAACATACGATTCTCATCCCCACTTTCTTAACCAAGCATACAACTTGTTTTTCCTCACATCCCCTCTCGTTGTTGTACGTCCAAGATGCTCTGACCACCTCTCACTTAAACATCTTTCTGTTTTGCGGATATAGATCAGTCTACAACATGGGTCAATCAGGATGTAAGCACAAGAGCTCAGATCGTTCTATTTTTCTCAGTCGTTCTAAAAAATCTCCCATAGGCACTCCACGAATCTTCTTCCCCAATCTATTTCCCTTTCGAGAATAAGCAGAAAGACTATATTACGAAGAATCCTATCTACGAGGGTCCTCAGCCTTTTCGCTTTGCTATCCAGTCTGCACCACTTACGACAATCAAGGAATTCCCATAACAGCTCCCATATCTCAGACTGACTTTGTATTTTCTTCTAGAGGGTTGTGCAACTCACCCCTTATCCAGTCTTCTTCACTTGTTCTCTCGGATGTTGATCTCGGTTGATGTTTCTCTCTGAAATAAAATGTTACGCGGAGCTCCGCCAAGGTGTCAACGACATGGTTGACTCCACAGAAGAGAACCCTTGCGCCCCGACACACAATCTTGAGTGTATCCAGGTAGAAAGTAGCAAGAGTCTTCCTCACTGCTTTCCTGTATGCCGCTTCCGTAGCAAACTTCGCACCCATGGGCACACCTTCCCAAGGGTCTTCGCCTCGATCGATCCTTGCTGCTTGTGCGTCTGCTTTTATCGGTGTTCCCCTGCCCTTTCTTGACTTTTGACTGTAGGAGTGACGGCGTCCTCACATCTTCCAACCTTCTTCGGAGTTTTAGCTACTGGGCTGTTCTCCACAGCCCCAGTAGAGTCCCGCCTCTTCCGTTTGTCCTTAAGGGGAGTTTCTTCCCCCTCCTCTTTATCATCTTTCGTGCTGGAGGATTCTTTCACCAGTGTCTTTCCCTTCTTTTTTCTTCCACTGATATCCACAGCCTTCATCTTCCTGTTCACGAACTCCTCCATGTGATCTTGATATTCCAGACGCTGCTCTGCCAACAACTTCTGTATTTCCACGTTCTTCTCTGCTCCTTATCTTCTTCCGCTTGTTTCTTTTTTATCTCAATACGCGTTTTTTCCTCCTTCGCTGCTCTCTCCTCTGCTTCTCACTTCTTCCTTTCCTCCGCCTCCTCCGCTTCTTTCTTTTGGTCCAAGAAGACCTTTGCCATTTTTCCAACAGAGCTCAAGGATTCCTCCAAATCCCTGCTCAGCATAATACCTCCTCCCCCTCACCTTGTTGCTTTGGGCATTGACTTTTATAGTGACCTTCTTCTCCACAACACATTATTGATCTCCCTCTGCCTCCTCCTCCTGGTCTTCGCCCATAGTCGTCCGTTGACCAGCTTCTTCGCTCGTCGTATCTTCCGCCTCTTTTTTCTTCACGACCTCGTTCACGTTGGTCGCCTCCTCCACTCTCCTATCCCCTGCTTTCGTAGCCACGATAGTGGTCTCTTATCCCCCATGAATTGCCTCTTCAGTGGTAACTCATCTTCCTTTTCTTCCACTATTCTCTTTACCGTCGTTGACCCGCTGAATCTTTCGTGTCTTCCTTTAACTCCTCCGCGTGCAGTAACTTCGGGGTTCTCCCAGTCGGCGTCGTCCTATGGAAAGTCTTCACGCTCCACGATTTCTCTCCGTCGTCGCCTCTCTGGTCCAAGTCACAGGTCACAGGTATTCACTGCCACCATACCCCGAGTAATCTTCCCTCGACTGGTTGTAGCGCTCGTAAATGAGTGAGGTATTTTCGGTGTCGATATCGTGCAAGCATCGATAGTAGCAGCGAGTTAGTCCATAAGCATGAAGATATAGCAACAGACTTCAACACGAATTACTTGCTTTGAAAATGACGATACAACAATAAGTGCAGACTAAAAGCGTCTGGCGGCTCCTCGACGCCGCGTTTCGGCTGGTGCCAGACCCAACCTTCCTCAGTGGGATATTCGTGCCGAAAGAGGCCGACAAAAAGTTAGGGGCCCACGAAACACTATTGTGAGGCCTGATTTTTTTATTATTTTTTAAATTTGTTTTTGTGAATTGTACACCACAAAAACCACGTACATTCAAATTTTTGCTTGATTCTGTTGGGTACGAAAAAAACTCAAAGTTAAAAAACATAGGGGGATAAAAACTTTCAGAATCCCCTCCCCCCCTCTTTTTTTAATTTTAAATTTATTGTTATATATATTTATTTGTTTGTTGTTTATTTTGGTTTGTGATCCTCATGAGCGCCTTCCCCCCAACCAATTAACCAATCATCAATTAATCAATTAATGAATCACGTCTGAGGCGAGGCTGCAAGTGGATGACAGTTGAAACCGACGCTGCGACAATTGGTGTTTTGGTTTGCACCATCCCTTCTCTGTTTATTCTTACTTTAAGTTATTAACTTAAAAATTGTAGGATATTGAAATTTAGGGCTCTGAAAATTATTCGAACCTCTCGTTCAGAATACAAGGATCGCGGTGTGGAAGCGACTCTATGAAAAGGGAGGGAGGCGAGTTCTTGCCTACGAATGCATAGGCGGCCTTGTTGTGCCGTGTGCTGGTGAGCTGAGGCGCGAGAACTAAGTGGTGAGGGGAACGTGCAGTAGTTCGTCTGTACGCACGTGCTAGTGCCCTAACTGTTAGAGTGTGGCTATTTCGGAACTCTGCGCCCTGGTACTGTGTGTTGTCCGACCGAGAGAGGTTCAACCATGGTGCGCAGTAGTGGGTTGTACGGCTACAGGCCAAAATGCCTTCAATTTCTCTGGAAGTGGGAGCGGATGTCGGGAGAAGGACCTACGGTGACGGCCGTGCTGGACTACAGCTACAGTAGACAGGAGGCAAAACTGAGAGTTAACGTTGAAGGGGGGAAAGAAGAAAAGACGAGGGCGTACCCAGGCCTGCAGATGGCAATTACGGAGGCTAAGGACCGCGCAGAGAGAAAGTGCAGGCGTGACGGGGTCACAAATGAAGTGAAAGTGACCGTCTCTTACCTGGAGGCGTAGACTTCAACGGACACGGTAGAGGGGGAGCAAAGACACCTGGACTGCGACCTAAACGCCGAGACCCAGTCCTGGCATGGACTGGACCGGTGGAGGCGGGACCACCCTCCGACTGAACCAGTGGAAAGCGGCCCAGAGGTCAGTTCGTGGAGGTAGGGGAACCGGAGTGACTAGGCTGTAGAGATGCGAGGGTCAGCGCGTGAAGACAAGGGGAAGAGAAGGACGAGCGGTTATGCATAAGAGGCGGGCAAGACGTAAACTCGCTCATCACGGTTGACATCATCAGTGTTCGCAGGTTGCGGGATAGCGCGCGTGGCTTCCCTGTCTCAGGACTGGGCAAGCGAGATGGTATTCGGACGATGCTCGCGTGCGGAGGAAGTCAGTTTCGTTTTGTTGTGTGTAAGACACGTGCGGGGTATAAGGGAAAGAGAGAGGAAGAGAAAGGTCAGGCGCGCAAGGAAAGAACACGGGCGAGCTACGACTAGGTTGACGTCGGCCCTCCCTTGTCACAACGCTGCTGACAAGTGCGTTGGGTTCGAGAAAGGGCTAAGATGATGAGAACAGTGCGTATGAGCAGCACGCATGGAAGAGAGAAGTTAGACTGACACAAGCTGCATGCAGGGGGCATGTGCACTGATCACCATTGATGACGCCTATTCTTGGCCTGGACCAGTTCGTGCCGATTGAGGCTGCAATATGACTGTAGGAAGTGAACAAACACTGTGGTCGGACGAAAAAAAAAGGGGAGCCAAATTTTAGTGGGGGGGGATCTGTGTGAAAAGACAGCTTGATTGATTGCCATCACTTTATTACAAAGGTGCTGAGCGGGGTGAAGGTGGTATGCGAGCAACGACGAAAGGTTGGTGAGAGAGACCGGAGGGGTGCTGTGAGCTGACGACTCCTTGATGTCACCACCCGCTACTTAGGGGAGGAGTGGGAGAGATGAGAGTGCTAAGCCTACTGTTTCTCATGAGGATGCTAGGTGATTTACGTCTCTCTTGCTGAGAGTTCATCATACGTGGGTGGCTGAGCACGATTATCTGGGTTGACGTCACCTGACTCACGGACTCGGTCTGATCTATCTGCGCATGCTAACTCGACTCATGAGTGGCGAGAAGAGAGAACGAGTCAACACCACCAGCGTGCATTCAGACAAGAAACTAGATTTTCATCCTTCAGCTGTTGTGTGCGAACGCTTATGACGTCGATCGTGCTAAGCTCCGAGCTTCTCCTCGATAATAAGAGTAATTCAGTTGTTTCCACCCTCACGAAGGGGGAGGCTGAATCACGCGGGACTAGTAAGGTCGTGTCCAGCGGAGTAAGAGCCGCACCTATCCGAGCTGGTATTACGGGTTAAGCATTGATCTGATGCATTTATGTTACTCTCCCAGCGGTGCATTTACTTGCCAGTGTTGTCGGTGTCACTTATGTGCGGTAGTGCGAACACGGGTCCGGGTTCATTGACGGTCTGTTTCTGAGCAAATAGTCCTATAGTCTCGGAATGATCTGTTGAGCTCGAACCTAGCGGTATCCTCCACTGAGGCCAAACGGGCAAGCAGAGCAGCTGAACCGCGTTGAACAGCACCTGCTGAGGCACTATATCAAGCCTTATCAGGTAGATTGGGATGAGAAACTTGCTCTCGTCGCCCGTCTGTACAACAACGCTGTACACAACACAACATGGGTGAGCCCTAACAGTTTGCTATTGACCTTCAAGCTTAGACTCCCCGTAGACTTTCTACAACCTGAGAACCAGCCGGCTGCTGCACCAGGCACCTTACAATTCGCATATTGATATGAACGCCTGATGCAGCAAGCTATAGAACAGATGCATAGAGCACATGTGGCAATGATAGAATCTGAGAACCAGCACCGCCACCCATCTACATTCCAGGTAGGGGACAAAGTCTGGGTCAAAGCTTTTGAACTGGGGCAGAAACATAGGATCTCCCACAAGTTCATGCCACAGTACTTCGGGCCATGTGAGGTTCTAGATATTGTTGGTAATGATCCGGATGGGCTATCGTATGTAATACGGATCCCTGATCACCTTCGCACCTACCTTGTCTCTCACACCTTAAAGCTCGCACCTTTCAAGGAAACTAATCAGTTTCCCTCTCGTCGCTCAATGTTGTCACCAACCATGGATGGAGAGGTCGACATCGACGACATCGTGGATCACAGAGAAATGCCTGTTCCAAGACCAAGAGGCAGGGGACATCCTCCTAAGTTGACGCTGCAATATCGAGTTCGGTTCGAACATCACACTGATTTGAAAGAGGACAGATGGTTTACCCGGGAGGAACTGATGCAGACCACTCCACAGGTTGTCGTTCAGTATGAGAAATCACTGCAGAAAGGAAAGTGCCAAATTGAGTGATTAAACTTCTCAGAGAACTGTCAAAGTATGGAGGAAGGAATGTGAGGCTCAAGGCCTCGATAAGCCCTACTGGGCCCTGTTTTCAGCAATATCGGCCGCCCTAAGTGAAGGCAAGCCTGACAGAGGCCAAGAGGCCTATTTTGGGTTTTTCACGCAACTGGGAAATTCAGGCAATTGCGCAGCGGCAGTTAATTGAGTGAGCCCAAGCCCTACCTGCCTTTTTCCAAATGTATTTGAGGCAGGCCCTGGGCTAAAGACGGGGCATGGACTGCACACAGACCGCTGGCAGTTGGACACGGGTAACCACCCTAGAACGTGTGCCTGATTCCCTTGGACCGGGGCTCAACCACTTGGGGCCTACCGCAAGCTTCTGGGCAGGGGCCCAACGCAACAAGGCAACACACAGCAGGCAGGCCACTTCCATATAAGAAAGTGCCTGCCTCCGCATTTGCCATTCGGGCACTTGCTACATGCTGCACTATCTAACAAGCAAACGCCCACTCGCTCATGGGCGAGCAGGGCACATGCAGGCAGACATAACCGAGCTCGCCTGCGAGATGTTGGATGGGGCACACGGTGGTCCTTGGGTGCACGTGGCATCTGTGTGGGGGATCGAGGTTGTGAGTGAAGCGTGAGACATACCTGGTGCTTGAAGCGAACGACATTGGTCGAGATCTTCTCGTACTTCGAGAAGTTGTTGACGTCACCAACGACATTACAGATAGGTTAGATAGAATCTGCCTTTCGTAGTCTGGGCGCCGAGCGCCAGATAGGAATTCCACATTGGTTTATTGTTGATGATTATGAGACTATTCCAGCATTGTCATGTGTGAGATTTTGCTCTGCTCTAATTTTGGTGGAACTCGAGTTGCAATTCTGCTTTTATTTTGACCTGATTTTCATGACATTTATGTGAGATTGGAGCGAGATGAGGCCATTTGTGCATATATCTTTCGTACAGACATGATACGTGCTCGATAACAACCACGTATATGTGTTCCCTCCAATGACCAGCTCTAAGTTTAGACCGTACCTGTGCTCCACAATGAGCGAGCTGCATATTATGTAGGTTTCCAGAAAACCTACAACTGTGTTTTCAGTCACTATACATGACCTGATCGCACAAAGTTAGTTGCGAGTTACATTTGGGAGTGTTGCACTTGTTAGTAGGTGAACAATGTGAACCACATTCCGTATGGGGGTCAATTTAACCATGACCCATAATAAATGACTATTCATAGTGAATCTTTAGGGACTTTATAAGTCCCTTCCGCCCTCCCACTGACAACGGTCATATGCTAGTTTGGTAGTTTTTGACCGATTCACAAAACGCACACATTTTATCCCTTGTTGCTATGACGATGACACGCGCGAGATTGCCCACCTCGTCTTCGATTGAGTCATGGTTTCCATGACCTACCTCATAGTATCGTTTTTTACAGTGATATACTAATCTGCAGTTTTGTTGAGTTGTTGAGATACAACACGAGATGTATGGGTCTAAGCTCCGCTTCTCGTTCTCTTACCATCCTTAACAAATGGTAAGAATGAGGTAACGAACAAAACTTTTGAAAATATTATCTGAAAGTGTGTTGCTGATAAACGTAAGTGATATGTACAGTTAGCCCATACGAGGATTGCCTATAACCACGCTATTTTGTCTGTGATGGGAATGCCGTTATATTACGTTTATATTATTGCAACCTTGACTATCACTCTCGAATGCGGATGAATTTCTTCAGACCCTCACAAATGCACCCAGACCCTCGTTGGTCAGTGCTCAATGAGTAGGTCACACATATGGTTGGGATTTTTGACTGCGTGTAAGTTAGCATAGCTGCCTCCCAAACTTGTACGATTATCCGAGCCAACGATTATCAATGGATCATCCATTGAAAGTCAATGGTGATGTGTTCGTTGATGCCCGCTAGTTGCACATTGAAGTGGATACGTTTCGCAAGTTCAAACCTCGCTTTTTCAAGCAATGATGCAACCTTGAAACTGTCGGCTCCAACACCCCCGACAGTCATGTCAGGTTTTGGGTAAGGCTGCCTGATTATATTTTTCATACCCACGTATATGATGTTCTTCATGTCTCTTTGCCTCATCCTTATCGCAAGCAGTATGAGGGATTCGTCAAACACCCTTGTGAAGTTGTGAGTGCCCTCCACCTACTATGAACTGCCATTTTGTCAAAATTGACATTTTTTGTTTTTTAAACGAAATTGAAATTGAGGTTTTTCAACTTTTTTGCCGAAAAATCAGTCTAAATTTGCTGCTCTTGAGGGTCCGACGTTTTTAAAACGCTGGACCCCCTGTATGTATCTGGACCTAGCTTGAGACCAGATACATCCAGGCAGTCTCCCTTGGATGTATCTAGTCTCAAGCTTAGTCCTGATACATCCAGGGGGTCCAACGTTTTAAAAACGTCAGACCCTCAGGAGCAACAAATTTAGACGAGTTTTCGACCAAAAAAATTGAAAAAACTTAGTTTCAATTTCGTTCAAAATGTCAATTTTGACGAAATGGTAGTTTATGGTGGACGATTACAAACAACTTGTAATATTTAACATCGTATTTTGTTGAGGTACTGATGATACCTCTCCACACACTGAATATCTTGTGTATTGGAAGAGTTATCTTGATGAAGAGGTTACTTCGGAGCCAACACTTGCAATATGCTATGAAGTCTGTGCGTGAAGATGATTGGGTTCATCATCATGGTGAGACTCCTATTTCTTTCCAGTTGAGTGACCCTTCTATTTTTCTACAAGCTTGGGATTATGTTGTGAACATGTCTATGTCCTCTAAGGCCGTTCTTTAGGAGAAGCGGTAAATGGAAGGCCCAAAATTTGGTGAATTTTTCACCAAAACTGCCACATTTCCCTGAATTTTTACTTTTTTATTGGTTTTTCGTTTCGCCTGATATGTATGTGCTTTAGGGTATATCTGTATTCAGTTTCGCCGCATTTGGACCAGTAACGAAAACTTTGCAAAAACACCGGACTTAAGAAAAAAAAATTGGTGAACTCTAAAAGCTACTCTGAATAGGGTTCTATAGTGCTTTTGAGTTTTTTTTTTTTTTTTTTTTTTTGCCTGTTTGGTTTTTTGATGTTTGTATTATGACCCTGCATAGTTTGTTTGCAAAAGTTTCGACAACATTGCTTGTAGCGATGCGGGGAAAAACCCTAAATTTTTGGTCTTTCATTAACCGCTAGTATTTTTTAGTAGAAGAATGACCGATTACTCAATTGGTAGAGCGCTAATTGGAAATATGCATTGTGAACTGAGGGTGTGCACTCAATCCGAAACCCGGTGCCATCGAGCATGGACACCGGTGAACGTTAACCGATGAACGACCATTCGCATACAACGAATGTTCGAAGCTCGGTTGTCTGGGCACATACATTGTAAGATTCAGGTTGCGGGTTTCAGACTGGCCACACTCAGATGGAGTGCTTGAGGCGCATGCTATAAGTAGGCTTAATAGTTTGAATCGCGCCAATTTTAGAAGGTTCCCTTCGATCGGACTCTGGTGCATTTGCATCTTAGGGCCGGGTACCCTAGAGGGGAATAATCCATCAGGTTTTTTAGACTTTTGTATGGGGGTTTTGAATTGTCATGTACTCCTCGGATTCTCATGTACTCGTTCTCTGGTTGTCGCCTGTCCTAGTCATACAAGTAGTCTGTCTGTCTGAGTCGGAGGTGGGGTATGAATGAGTGTTATATGGGATGACCTGATTGCTCGCTCATGGTGCACACAGTGTACCGAGGGGGTTCACTAACATTTGGATACCGTAAAGGTCTGTCGGTTCGGTTCGATACCCTCCTCTGAGTGCCTAGGTGGTAAATGAGCCAATAGCCTCGGTTGGATGTTAGGGGCCCTGTCCATATAACCTTAAAAAAAAAAAGTTTCTCACAACGAGAATGCTCTCTTTGTTGCCCCGTTTATTACGACAACAGACTCTCTCATCGTTCCTCACCTTGCTCATATTGACTCATAACTTCATGTACTCCATCACAAACTCGAGTTGAGGATGTCAACGTTTTGCAGCCCAACTCGACATTGACGACTACTTCATCGGTTCTTTTAACCACTTCATCGATTCCAAGAACTTCATGCTTGAATCTACTTTGGACATGACTACTTCACTTCATTATCTCATCGTAGACCACCCTGTACATTCCCGTGTGTGCCACATGATGGTTCTCCCCACATCCTATTTAGTAAGTTCTTCTGAGTCAGACTCTCAGTGGTGGTATATGGGCATGGGGTTCGTAGTGGTGTTGGGCAGCCGAAGCCAATTAGCCACCCGAAAAGAGTGGATTTTGCGTCTGTGTCCGCCAATCAGACACATTTTTATGACTTCTCTTATGTGAACGACGACTAAAAAAACAGAATATGCAAATGGACCCTTGTTTTTCGCGTCACCATTTACTAACATTAGGCCTAGGCCTTATTACGACAGTAATTATATTAATTTTTATATTCTTCACACCCCTTTTATGAGGCTATTATACCCGTACTATCATTCTGTCGGATACTCGGCAACGGGCGAGCGCGTGGACTTCCGCGTGAGGGATTTTGTGAGCTCGAGTCAACGGCGGAAATTTATTTATTATGACGTTGATATTAAAAATTAAGGGGTAACTATGACGCAATCACGTTTTCAGTTCTAAATCCACTTAACTCATCCCTCGAATACAACACATCGCCAGCCAATCCTAAAGATGGATGAGATACATTCACAATTTTCCTCGCTTTGGAGCAAAATCCGCAGACCCTGATTGAAACGCATTCAAAATTGAAAATTATGATTGCGCCATAATTTTCCCAAAATTTAAAAATAAATTAATGAACAATGAAAGGAATCAAGTTTCCTCGATTTTCCTTGATTTAGCGCCTTTGTGCCTGATTATGTTTTTGCCGTAACAACGTCCTTGTTATACCGATTCACTTTAAATTATTAGCGCTTAACAACCTTTGTTTAGTGCATAAGCAAACCCTGCATTTTTCATATTTTTAAGTGTGTCAGTTGATTCGGCGTATTGACTATTTTGGGGGTTGCGGTTCGACGACGGTTGTTGGGGTTTTCCTAGTCCACCAACACGGCGGCCGGATACTTGAGTTTGTGTAAGTTTTGACAACCTGTTTATCCAGTTTCCCTTGACATTTGTCGACAGTAGGATTCTCATAACGATGGCGGTTCGACGTTTCTACCCCGACACCAACTTTATTTTTTCGGGCCTTAATCCTGGTATTGGCAAGGTCACTATTTGGCTACAGGGAAATGGTTGCGCTGGCCTGTTCGACACTACAAGATGGGTGACACAGAGGTTGGGCCAGTTTCTCGCCAAGATTCCATACCCTTTGCCTAAGTACCAGACTTGTAGCCTCGGTACTGGGTGTACCACTCAGCATTTTGAAGAAGGGAGGCTGCTTGTGCATGTGATGCAAGGATATAGCCAGAGCCATACTATACGTTCGGGGTCATTCCGCATTCGGTTCCAAGGCAAATAACAAGGACCAAGGCCAGCGAAGCAAGCAAGGCAATTGGACGGACGCTAGTTTGTGCCCGTCCGTGTGACCAAGGGGGTTGCAACCATTGGCGCTCTTCGGTAAGAGAAGGGCGTGTGATGGCAAGGAACAGAGATGGGGTGAGCAAGAAAAAGAGAGGGGAGTGACTAAGGCAATGGCTGCACGAGTGCACCTGAGCGCAATGCCATTTACACATTAGTTAAATGAATGCACCTGGCCTCATACATGAACAAATACATGAATCCCGATGGGCTAAATTAGGCTTGCTCGTAGGTTTCATCTCGGGTGTGTAAGCAAGCGGATGCGGGAGCGTATGAGCATGAGTAAGAGAGGTAGAGGGGTTGGGATAGTGTTTGTGGGTATATTTGAGAGAGATGGTTAACACTGAAACACTTTATTTTATGTTTAATTTAATGCACTCGGCAATCAACATGACCAGATTCATTTGTACTTGGGAGAGGAAGATGCAACGAGTGC
The DNA here is from genome assembly GCA_003427395.1 of Chara braunii. Classification (NCBI taxonomy): domain Eukaryota; kingdom Viridiplantae; phylum Streptophyta; class Charophyceae; order Charales; family Characeae; genus Chara; species Chara braunii. The sequence goes on along the minus strand of BFEA01000558.1, from coordinate 951,367 downwards.
AAAAACGAGGGTTAGAGAGAGAAAGAGAGAGACGAGAAGGACTTAGGGCGTCGTTAGACGCTCCTTGCCAGTTCCTTGAGCCACAAGGAATTTTCCTTGTGGCTCGCAAGGGATTTTTGCTGCGTCATTCCACACATCCTTGGGGACATCCCCCGAGGACGTTTCCTTGTGGCCTGCCCACGACCATTTTCATACCCAAATATGTGGCCGCGGGTGGGGGTGTTTTGTGGTCCAGTGTCCGTTGTCCGTGTGGAGACGACGTGGTTCAACGATATCTGGTGTAAAGGGCATGAGGCAGGCCACAAAATATAAAACAAAAAAAAGGGACCTCCACGTTTGAAATTTAAATTTTGAAGAACAGTTGTGGTAACGACGACGTTGTTCGGCTTGCAGTGCACAGTCGGTGCAGGGCTGAATCGGCCTTAGCGGTGGTGTCCCTTCCGCCCACCACCCGGTCAGTGTACGTGCGTGCACCGGGTGCGTCAATTGTCGTTGAGATTCTCATCCGCATCTTCCACACCATCACACGCAGTTTCGCCAGGGTGACGACAAGCATGGAAATGTAGCAGCTTCTCGGACCTCTCCTCGGGGGGTGAGCGCGTTACGTCTCTAGGGTGCAAGGATCAAGACAGTAGTGGAGACTCTATCCCGGTGGAGGTGGTGGCGATGGGCGACGGAGGAGAAGGCGGACGTACACTGTTGACATTGCTCGAGCAGGCAGCCGTGGCGGCGGCCGTGTCAACCGTTGTTCTTTGTTGTCAGCAGGAGAAGGCGCTGGGATGAATGAAGGAGAAATCCCTTCGCAATTCCCGTTACATGGAAGTCCGAATTTTTTTTTTGAATATCCGAAATTCGTTTTTTTGAAAACGGTACGGGAAATCCCTCTTGCAGGTACCATTTTCCAAAGTGCGCGTACTCTCATCTTAGTAATTTCGAAAATTTTGTTTATTTTATTTTTGGAATTCTTTTATCGGATAATCATTTGTAGTCTGAAAGTTCGAAATGTTTTCTCATTGGTAATTTCGCACTTTAAGGGGAATTCGGAGACCTTATGAACTTGCAAAACTCAGGGATTTTTATGAATTTCTCGAAAAAAAATTTCTCTGCAAAAGTTCAAACTTTCCTTTTTGATTAGTAGCTCCTTATCTGGGCGATTTATCCCATCCACCCCTCCCCACCTATGTTGTTACCCCCTCTGGTCTTATCTTCTTAATCTTTCACCAGGTACACCCTGCGGCGACATTGGTGAGTTGCCACGTCAGTAGGCCACATCAGCAAACCATGTCAGCAGGCCACTTCAGCAGACCACGTCAGCAGGCCACGTCAGCAGGCCACGTCAGCAGGCCACGTCAGCAGGACACGTCAGCAGGACACGTCAGCAGGACACGTCAGCAGGACACGTCAGCTGACAGCTGCGCCACGCCAGCAGCCGAACAGTGCCACGTCAGCAGCAGGGAGTGCCACATCGGCAGTCCTCCGACCTAGTCAATGCTCACGCGCTTACAAACAACCGGCATGGATCAAAAGTCAGGGGAAACGGCCGACGCCTATGAGGCTCGGATGCTGGCTTGGAGTACCGAAGCCAAGCAATGGGTGGATGCTGTAGCAGCCGCAGAAAAGAAGAAGGCGGAGGACGCCGAACAGGCACGTCTATTGGCAATCGAACAGTAGCGCCAACACGACGAGGCAACGACAAAGGCTGCCGTTGAAGAACGAACTCAACGACGCGAGAAGATATTCAACGGAGAGTGAGTTTTGCTCACAATGGCAGCGGACTGGCGAGCCGAGGACGAGAATGGTAAGATGGAAGAGAGTGAAAGCAAGATCGCTCTACTCCTGCCCCATATCACGGATCTCCCGACAACGTGCATTACAAAGTAGGAGGACATCCACAACCTCGACGCCGCAGTTCAGATGCACAAACGGGCGTTTGACCAAGTCAACAACTGCCTCCAGCAGCTGCAGTAACGACCCTTCACCGCCCCCGATGCCAACTCCTCCAACACCTCCGATCGCCTCAATGCATTGGAGATCGACTTCGGAGCCCTCAAGAACGACGTGCAGCTACAGCAAACCGCCACGCAACAACTGGAGCAGCGGATCCGTACTGCCGCCACCAACCCAAGTTCGACACTGCGTGAGACCACTCCAAAGTTCGATGGTCAGGAAATCTTCTGCAATTCGACGAAGACGGACCCGATTTCATGGTTCCGCAAGTTCGATCTCAAGTTGCAGCTACACCACGTCGGCTAGCACAAGCATCACTCGTACTTATACTCTCAGTCGGGGGGCGCGTGGCAAGCATGGTTGGACAATCTTTTGTCCAAGTACGGGGTGGTAGCAGTTGACTTGTACACCAAGAGCAGCTGGGATGATCTAAAGGCAGGTTGGCATAAGCGGTTCCAAGTAGAGCCGTCGGAGATCAAGGCAATGGATATGTTAATGACCTTCGAACACGGCATGCTGCCGAGTGTTGAGAGGATTGCCGAGTACCAACGCTTCACATCCATCTCAAACATTCAGATGGACTTCAAGGTCGTCAAACACTACTTCATCTCGAGGTTGTGTCCGGCGTTGGGCAACGCCTTGACTCACCTCGAGGACAACCTGGCGACAACGGTGAAGCTCCTTGACAAGGCCGTGAAGATTATTTTCACGAACAAGGAAGCTAAGAACCTGAACCGTTCGTCTTTGGCAGACCCCAGTAGAAATTAGCATCAACCAAACGTGGCCGTGGTCGTGGAGGTAACGCCAACCGACCAACCTAGCGAGGCCATGTTTGCCAACGAAGGGGACAGACTCTCAGCCGCCCGGGATGGTGGCCGCCCCGGCAGAGGCCGAGGACGAGGCAAACCGAAGACAAACACCACATTTATCCCCAAGCCCGGCGCAACAGCTCCAGCCTCATGGACCCACTATGGCCTCCCGGAGCAAGCATACAAGCAACACATGAGATACCGCTACTGTCTGTGGTGGAACAACGATCTCCATGACAAAGTGGGCTGCCCATTGAAGGGCAAAGGCAAATGGGGAAACTGAGCACCGCCGGGAGTGACTCGACAACACTCTCGACTTCTTCGGAACCGGTCGCTTCGGGGGTGACCGCCTTCGTTCCGAGGCACATGTGAAAGTCGAAAGTCCTCCTCTTCTATATTCTTACGAGGACTATGCTGCCCGACTCGTTCCTACGGTGGGTACTCATGCTCAATGACAAGACATGTGTGCGGCATCTTCTCTGTCCGGCAGCAGCGACTTGTCGTCTTCAAGTGGTTCTTCATGGGATTCGGCGCGCGAGTTCAACATAGAGGTATTGGACCCACTCACGTCCGAGGAGTTCGCATGGCTTCCTCTCCCGACCACGGGTCGCTGGCTGGGACCACAATACGCAGCATAATGCGCTTATCTTCACATGTATCTATCCTTCTATGCACCACCAACTTCGCTGACGGATGATGAAGCTGCGGTGGGGGACATCCATGCATATGTTACCAAGATGGCCCGCGAATTTCGCAAGCAGCGGTATGATGACAACAACGCACCGGCCCTCTATGTCCGCACCCAAGTTGGGCAAGCGTACTGCAGCGCTTTGCTGGATGGTGGTGGATCTCGCAATTTCATGAGCCAAACCTTTATGCAAAGGGCTGACCTTGGCGCACAAGTTTGGAGGACGGCAAACCCGACGGCGATCAAGTTGGCGAACGGAAGGACGCAACAACTTATCAACCGTTACATCAAGGTCGTACCGGTGTATTTCGCACCTCATGCTTGGGAACCGGTGATGTTCGACATTTTGAACACAGACTTCGATATCATTTTGGGAATGCCTTGGCTTGCAAGTGTGGATCACACGGTCAACTTCCACTGGCGGACTCTTACCGTTCGGGACACCTTCGGCGCCGAACTCTCGTGTACTATTCCTCTTCCGCACCCTTCGATCCAGTGCCAAGTGATGACGGCCAAGTCGTTCCGGGCTACTTGCGCTTACAAGCAGCCCGACAAGATAGGCCTATGCTTCCTACGGACCGTCGCGGTAACCGATTCTTCCACCACGGACTTGTCTTCGGACCCCCGTGTGGTGCGGTTGCTTGACGAGTTCACCGACATGTTCGAGTCACCTAACGGTGTGGTGGCAGATCGGACGATCTCTCACGAGATCATTCTTGAGGCCGGTGTCGTGTCGCCGAAAGGCTGCATTTATCGCAGCTACGACAAGAGGCCGACTGAATACTTGGTACACTTTGCGTACTGCACCTACAAAGATGACTGTTGGTTGACCCGTGCAGAACTCCAAGCAACAGCTCCAAATGCTCTCGCACGCTACTAACGCAAGATGCAAGGCAAGCCGGTATCTTCGGCTTCACGCCGCACCCACGTTCAGGTTCCACCTTCAGATCGCCAGCTTCGCCCTCGACCCGACTTAACTTCATAAGGAGGGGGGGGTGTTACATGTTGCGCCTGAAACGAGGACCAGTTTCAGGCCCTGTATTGTTTTCAGCCTAAAAACCTGAAAACAAGGGCCTACAGGCCTTGTGTCGTTTTCAGCCTAAAAGCCTGAAACCAAGGGCCTATAGGCCCTTTGTCGTTTCAACCCAAAAGCCTATAAACAAGGGCCTACAGTCCCTGTGTTGTTTCAGCCTAAAACAGGGCCCTCCAGGTCTTGAGTCTTTTCAGCCTGAAACGGAGGGCCATTTTCAGACCCTCATTAGACCGACGTGCCCTGAAACTTAGGCACCAGACCAGGGTTTTAGCACAGACCATTTTGGGCCTATTTTCAAGACAACCTTTGTTTGAACTTCAACGCCAGGGTTTGGCACGTTTTGGCATTCGCAAGAGAAGCCTCCTGGACGGGCCAACACTACATAAGACTGGCCCGCCCTGCAGGCTGCAGGTAGTTCATAGGGACTTCCCGCGCACTTCACGTGCAGTTCAGGAGGCAGGAGGTAGTCTTCAGGATTGAACAGCAGCACTCTCAAGGAGCCGTGCTGAAGAAGTAGTAGCACTAGCAGTAGTCTTCAACGCTGGGCGCTAGTAGCGTTAGCAGTAGTCTTCAGCGTTGGGCGCTATCAGGAGCTTGAGTAGTACTAGAGAGAGAGAGATTGGGCAGAGGTCAGGGAGACTTACCAGCAGGGCCATAGCTCCAGCTTCGGCTTCGAGGTACCTGCAACACGGCGCCATCTTCACAGGTTAGTACCTGGCACATGAGAGAGAGAGAGTTCTTCTTCTTCCTCTTCTTAGTCCACCATCTCCCTCTCACCCTCTCGCTACCTGACTTCTTCACAGGTTAGTACCTGGCACATGAGAGAGAGAGAGTTCTTCTTCTTCCTCTTCTCAGTCCACCATCTCCTTCTCACCCTCTCGCTACCTGACTTCACTGCATCGGCAGATTATGAGAGAGTGGGTTTGGTGACATTTGGATCCAGACTCGACATTGGGCTTTAGACATTTGACGAGGGGTTATCTGGGACTTGTAACGAAGATTTGGTGTTGACGACATTCCATCTTCCCCCTTCTTCCTCGTCCGATCCCCTCCTCTTCGTTTGTGTATGGTCTGGGCCTGGCGCATTCTTCTTGTGTGTAGCGCCAGGTCCATTCACACCTTGTGATGAGGATGATGTATGTTTGGTCTGTATTGCGGCATTGATTGGGCTAGTCATTGGTATTATAGCATTCTGCTGCGCTGTCTTGCGCTACGTAAGAGAGATCAGTCCCGGTCAACTGAGGGCTTATATCTAAGTCTTCGACTGTGCTACAAAGCACCATTTTTGTATGTATCAGGATGTACACTGCTTGCTAAGATTCTACTAGCACTGCATTGTCCATTCAGTCCTTTTTATCACAATGCGGACCCTTGGTTATATATGTACATCGCCCAACTGGGCATATAACAGTTGGTATCGGAATACCGCACGTGAATAAGAACAACCTGATCTGACACGTGTGTGGGGACTTAGGTAGTTTAAGTGTAGTTAATTAATTTTGATCGAGTGATTGATTAGAGCATACTAATTAGCCCCCAAAATCACGATTTTCGACCTAACTGCCGAAAATTGATTTTTTTTTTCCCTCGATTTTGTTTTCTCGCTATTTCTGTTGTGCAAAATCGCAATAGCTCAACACTTGAAATTGCCGTTTCCGTTTTTCTTCTGAAAATTCGAAATTTTGTTGTTGGAAATCCGGAATATATATTTTTTCAAAAATTTTGATTTCCTTTTGCAATTTTCCGTTATTTGGAAATCCGGAATATTTTTTTTGAATTTCCAAAATTCATTTTTTAAGAAAACGGTACTGGAAATCCCTCTTGCAGTTACCATTTTTCAAACTGCACGTACTCTCATCTGAGTTATTCCAAATATTTTGTTTATTTTATTTCTCGAATTCTTTTATCGGATAATTATTTGCAGTTTGAAAGTTCAAATTTTTTTCTCATTGGTAATTTCGCACTTCAAGAAGAATTTAGAGACCTACTGAACTTGCAACACTAGGGATTTTTATTAATTTTTCTCGATTTTGTTTTTCTCTGCAAAAGTTCAAACTTTTCATTTTGATTAGTGACTTCTTATCTGAGCGATTTATCTCACCCACCCCTCCTCACCTATGTTGTTGCCCCCTCTGGTCTTATCTTCTCTATCTATCTCCGGTTACCCCATGCAGCAACATTGGTGAGTTCCACGTCAACAAGCCACGTCAGCGGACCACGTAAGCAGGCCACATCAGCAGACCACGTAAGCAGGCCACGTCTGCAGGAGTCCAGCAGGACACATCAGCCGATAGCCGCGCAACGTCAGCAACCGAACAGTGCCATGTCAGCAGCAAGGAGTGCCACGTCAGCAGTCCTCTGGCCTGGTCGATGCTCATGCACTTACAAACAGCCGGCATGGATCAAAAGTCTGGGGAAACGGCGGTGGCCTATGAGGCCCGGATGCTGGCTTGGAGTATCGAAGCCAAGCAACGGGKGGATGCAGTAGCAGCCGCAGAAAAGACGAACTTCAAGGCGGAGGACGCCGAACAGACACGTCGATTGGCAATCGAACAGTAGCGCCAACACGGCGAGGCAACAGTAAAGGCTATCGATGAAGAATGAACTCAACGACGCGAGAAGATATTCAACAGAGAATGAGTTTTGCTCACAATGGTAGTGGACTGGCGAGCCGAGGCCGAGAATGGTAAGATGGAAGGGAGTGAAAGCAAAATCGCTCTACTCATCTCCCATATCTTGGATCTCCTGGCAACGTGCATTGCACAACAGGAGGACATCCACAACCTCGATGCCATGATTCAGACGCACAAACGAACGTTTGACCAAGTCAATAGCTGCCTCCAGCAGATGCAACAACGACCCGTCAACGCTCTGTTTGCCAGCTCCTCCAATGCCTCCGATCGCCTCAATGCATTGGATATCGACTTCGGAGCCCTCAAGGACGACGTGCAGCTACACCAAACCACCACGCAACAACTGGAGCAGCGGATCCCTATTGCCACGGCCAACCCGAGTTCGACACCGCGTGAGACAACTCCGAAGTTCAATGGTCATGAGATCTTCTGCGATTCGATGAAGACAGACCCAATTCCATGGTTCCGCAAGTTCAAGCTCAAGTTGCAGCTACACCACGTTAGCGAGCACAAGCATCACGCGTACTTATACTCCCGGTGGGGGGGGGGGCGTGCCAAGCATGGTTGGACAATCTCTTGTCCAAGTACTTGGTAGTAGTTGCCGACTTGTACACCAAGATCAGCTGGGATGATCTAAAGGCGGGGTGGCATAAGCGGTTCCAACTAGAGGCGTCGCAGATCAAGGCAATGGACAAGTTGATGACCTTCGAACAAGGCACGCTGCCAAGTTTTGACTGGATTGCCGAGTACCAACGCTTGACATCCATCTAAAACATTCAGATGGACTTCAAGGTCGTCAAACACTACTTCATCTCGAGGTCGTGTCCGGCGTTGGGCAACACCTTGACTCATGTCGAGGACAACCTGACGACAACGGCAGAGGTGTTTGATAAGGTCGCACAAATTATTGTCACGAACAAGGAGGCTAAGAACCTTAAGCGTTTGTGTGCGGCATGCCCGAGCAGAAATCAGTATTGGGCGAAAGTGGTCGTGGTCGCAGCGGCAACGCTAATCTCTCAATCTAGCGAGGCCGTGTCTGCCAAGGGGACAAACTCGCAGCCACCCGGGATGGTGGCCGCCCCGGCAGAAGCCGAAGACATAGCAAACCGAAGACAAACACCACATTTATCCCCAGACCCGGCGCAGCAGCTCCAGCCCCATGGACCCACTACGGCCTCCCGGAGCAAGCATACAAGCAACACACGAGATACCGCTACTGTCTGTGGTGTAACAACAATCTCCACGACACAGTGGGTTGCCCGTTGAAGGGCAAAGGCCAATCGGGAAACTGAGCACCACCGGGAGTGACTCGACAACACTCTCGACGCCTTCGCACCAGTCGCTTCGCAGGTAACCGCCCTTCGTTCCGAGGCACATGCGGAAGTCGATAGTCCGCCTCTTCTATATTCTTATGAGGACTATGCTGCTCGGCTCGTTCCTACGCTGGGTACTCATGCTCAAGGACAAGACGTGTGTGCAACATCTTCTCCGTCCGACAGCGGCGACTTATCGTCTTCTAGTGGTTCTTCACGGGATTCGGCTCGCGAGCTCAACATAGAGGTATTGGACCCGCTCAGAGTCGAGGATTTCACATGGCTTCCTCTGCCGACCACGGGCCGCTTGCCGGGACCGCAATGGGCAGCATTATGCGCTCATCTTCACACGTATGTATCCTCTATGCACCACCAACTTCACCGACGGATGACGAAGTTGCGGTGAGGGACATCTTTGCATATGTTACCAAGGTGGCCCGCGAGTTTCGCAAGCAACGGTACGTTGAGAACAACGCACTGCCCCTCTATGTCCGCATCCAAGTTGGGCAAGCGTTCTGCAACGCTTTGCTGGATAGTGGCGCGTCTCGCAATTTCATGAGCCAAGCCTTTATGCAAAGGGCTGGCCTTAGCGCACAAGTTCGGAGGAAGGCAAACCCGACGACGATCAAGTTGGCGGACAGAAGGACGCAACAACTTATTGACCATTACATCGAGGCCGTACTGGTGTATTTCGCACCTCATGACTGAGAACCGGTGACATTCGATATTCTGGACACGGACTTCGATATCATTTTGGGAATGCCTTGGCTTGCAAGTGCGGATCACAGGGTCAACTTCCACTGGCGGACTCTTACCGTTCGGGACACCTTTGGCGCCGAAGTGCCGTGTACTATTCCTCTTCCGCACCCTTCGATCCGGTGCCAAGTGGTGACGGCCAAGTCGTTCCGGGCTACTTGCGCTTACGAGCAGCCCGACGAGATAGGCCTATGCTTCCTACAGACCGTCGCAGTAGCCGATTCTTCCCTCACGGACTTGTCTTCTGACCCACGTGTGGTGTGGTTGCTTGACAAGTTCACCGACATCTTCGAGTTACCTACCGGTGTGGTGCCAGATCGTCCGATCTCTCACCAGATCATTCTTGAGGCCGGTGCCGTGACGCCGAAAGGCTGCATTTACCACAGCTACGGCAACAGGCCGACCGAATACTTGGTACACTTTGCATACTGCACCCACAAAGCTGACAGCTGGTTGACCCATACGGAACTCCAAGCAACAGCTCCAGATGTTCTCGCACACTACTAACGCAAGATGCAAGGCAAGCTGGTATGTTCAGCTCCACGTCGCACCCGCGTCCAGGTTCCACCTTCAGATCGCCAGCTTCGCCCTCGACCCGGCTTGACTTCATAAGGAGGGGGGGGTGTTACATGCTGCGCCTGAAACGAGGGCCAGTTTTTGGCCCTGTGTTGTTTTCAGCCAAAAAGCCTGAAAACAAGGGCCTACAGGCCCTGTGTCGTTTTCAGCCTAAAAGCGTGAAAACAAGGGCCTACAGGCCCTGTGTCGTTTCAGCCTGAAAGCCTGAAAACAAGGGCCTACAGGCCCTATGTCGTTTCAGCCTAAAACAGGGCCCTCCAGGCCCTGAGTCTTTTCAGCCTGAAAAGGAGGGCCATTTTCAGGCCCTCATAAGATAGACCTGCCCTGAAACTTAGCCACCAGAATAGGGTCTTAGGACAGGCCATTTTGGGCCTGTTTTCAAGACAATCTTTGTTTGGGCTTCATTGCCAGGGTCTGGCACGTTTTGGCATTGGCAAGAGCAGCCTCCTGGACGGGCCAGCACTATGTAAGACTGGCCCGCCCTGCAGGCTGCAGGTAGTTCATAGGGACTTCCCAGGCACTTCATGTGCAGTCCAGGAGGCAGGAGGTAGCCTTCAGGATTCGGCAGCAGCACTCTGGAGGAGCGCTGCAGGAATAGTAGTAGCGCTAGCAGTAGTCTTCAGCGCTGGGTGCTAGTAGCGTTAGCAGTAGTCTTCAGCGCTGAGTAGTACTGGAGAGAGAGAGATTGGGCAGAGGCCAGGGACACTTACCTGCAGCGCCATAGCTCCAGATTCGCCTTCGAGGTACCTGCAGCACAGTGCCATCTTCACAGGTTAGTACCTGGCACATGAGAGAGAGAGAGAGAGTTCTTCGTCTTCCTCTTGTCAGTCCACCATCTCCCTCTCACCCTCCCGCTACCTGACTTCACTGCATCAGCAGACTACGAGAGAGTGGGTTTGGTGACATTTGGATCCAGACTCGACATAATTGTGCTTCAGACATTTTGACGAGGGGTTATCTGGGACTCGTATCGAAGACTTGGTGTTGACGACATTCCCATCTTCCCCCTTCTTCCTCGTCTGATCCACTCCTCTTCGCCTGTGTATGGTCTGGGCCTGGCGCATTCTTCCTGTGTGTAGCGCCAGGTCCCTTCACACGTTGTGATTTGGATGATGTTTGTTTGGTCTGTATTGCGACATTGATTGGGCTAGTCATTGGTATTCTAGCATTCTGCTGCGCTGTCTTGCACTACGTAAGAGAGGTCAGTCCCGGTCAGGTCAGGTCTTATATCTAAGTCTTCGACTGCGCTACAAAGCACCATTTTTGTATGTATCAGGATGTACACTGCTTGTTGAGATTCTACTAGCACTGCATTGTCCATTCAGTCGTTTTTATCACATTGTGGATCCTTGGTTATATATGTACATCGCCCAACTCGGCATGTAACATTTTGCTTGTGCCCCGTCTTATATGAATAAATAATAATAATTAAAAAAATATTTTATTTTGGTGGTTGTCTCTTGCAAATTCAACTTGGTGCGTGGCTGCTTTTTCTGTTTATTTTCGCATGAAGTAAATTTCAGTTTTGCCCCTGAGTATCGGGAATCTCGGAGGCACAACCTTTGACTCAGGCTTGGGCCAGATCTCCAGTCTGCAGGCCTGAACTATTTATTTATTCTATTTTATTTTTCAATCATTTCAGTTTACTGAGACGACCATTAAGTTCAGTCTCTAGTAGATTGCGTGACAGGCCAATCGGCCCCCAGTCTCTGTTATGCCGCTGAGGACCTCTGAAGCGGGCACGGCGGGTGACAGACGCCGCTGCCTCTGGCTTCAGCGCCGAAGAGTGGTCTTTCTCCCCGGGCCCCATAGTTCTTGCTCCCTCCTAGTTGTTGGCTTGTGTGCATGATCCCCTCACCCACTGCATTCTTCCTGCTACCTTCTTCCTCCGAATACAACGTACGGTCATTATAGTTGTATGTAGACGGAAAGGTGCCACAAATTCAGCTATAATGAGCATACGTTGTATTCGGGGGAAGACTGTAGTGCTGGCCTGCTGGCCATGCCTTTAGTTAGGCATATCATCCTATTCCAGGTTCCCTTTTCATGGTCGACCCTGCACGTTTGCGTGTGAGTCGGTGTGACTGCCCCCTGAAGTTTCGGGTCTTAGGCTGCATTCACGCCTTTCTGAGATCAGCCCACTGCCTGTGGTTCAGTGACACGACTTCATCTTGTCATTTTTTCTGCCCTTCCTTTTTCACCACTGAGGTTGTTTGCCTTCAGGATTTAGGATTGTATTATATTTCATCTCATTTTTCTTGTTGATAGTTAAGCTTTGTATATTATTATTATCATTTGTTTGCCCTTTCTTTATGACATTATGTAGCTCAGGCTACGTTGTATATTTCTTCGTCTTGTTGTTTCCAGAGGTCACTGCTTTTTTGGATAGTGTGTTTTATGGCTCTTGCGATACAGGTCTGGGGATGGTGCAGCGGTACTCTATTTGGCCTGGGGCCTGGGCTATAGCCGGGCCAATTTTGGCCATTCTTTGGTCGACCTGTGAGACGAAGCCGTTACAGTCATTCCGTATGGTACCACGGTCGCTATCGCCCAGTCCAGTCCAGTCCAGTCCGCTGGGGTATACCCCGTCGCAGTCTGTACTTTCATTTTCATTCTTCATTGTCAGTCACCTGAGCAGTGTCCCAGCCTGTGAAATCTAGGGTGTGCACGTCTAGTTCAGTACATTAGGGTGAAAAAAAAAAAAAAAAAAACATCACTGCCTTTCTTTTGAGGGAGCAGGGGTTTTAGGATTTTGCTTGGCTCTCAAGATGACAGCTCTCTTTGGAAACAGGTGGGGGCTGGTCCTAGCTGTTCCATCCGTGTAGAATTGTTACGACCCAGGTGCAAGGAATACGAGTGAGAGCGATAGACAGACTTCAAGTCCAGATTGCAAAACCACGAAGTAGCCCAGATAGTCATGTACCAAGCAGAGAGCACAATGCACCTGGTCCAAGGTACCATCCAAATAAGAGCAATACAATGAACTCATATTAATATGTCAATGTCGACGCTTTTGGTCTCACCAACACAGTTACTGTATCCAATGTCGCTCCTACTTTTAGCGCTCAGTGCCCAGCCATCACTACTCAGCCTATCTATCATGCAACTGGGTCACATCGAAGTCGAAGACCAATGTAAGTGATGTCATCATCAATGCTGGAGCGGTATCCCTCCGGCCCGGCAGTGAGGCCGGACCAGTTTCAGGCCGCTGGCCTGACCCTGGTCCGGTACCAGGTTATTCCGCTACTGGACCCAGGCCGGTATATCATTTCGGCCTAGGTCCAGGGCGGCAGGTTCATTCATTCGGTGCTTGGTTCATTCATGGGCCGGATTGGACCCTCACTCAGTGGCTGCTCTCATGTGTGTCCATCTCTTCTCTCTCTCTCTCTCCATCCCCGCACGTGCCCTCCGCACGTGCGTCACATTGGTATCGGAGCGGAGTTCCAAACCTCTGCTCCCTCCCTCCCTCCCTCTCTTGCTATCCTCCCATCACG
>BFEA01000558.1:907576-923597 GCA_003427395.1 Chara braunii | reverse complement strand
CTCTCTCTCTCTCTCTCCGTCCTGATTTGTAGAGGCAGTACTTATTAGGGCGGTCCGGGCGCCTAGCGCACGCGCGGCGACACAGAGGCACTGGGCCGCACCGCGTCACGGGCTGACGTGGAGGACGGTTCGGCCCTCCACTGCGGGTGGGGGGTTCCACGCGAGACTCCTAACCTGCTGCGGTCTTGACACGTGGCACAGGAAGGGGAGGGAGCCGACTTTGGGAGGCTGCCGACGGAGTCATGGTGGAGAGAGCCACTCGTAGGGCCGAAGTGTGTGAACACGGTTGCTGACGCTGCGGACAGCCACGTGGTGACAGCGGAAGCATCGACGGGACCATACGGTGAGGCGCACACTGTGATTGGCGATCGGATGGTAACGGCCAGAGAGGAACAAAACAGCACATAGCCAGGGAGGAGGTGAACAGAGGATAGCAACGGCCAGAGAGGAACGCAATAGAAAGGACACGGAGACGTATGATTTTGCTCAAGTCTGCGAGTGAGGCAGCAGCCGGAAATTCCGAAGAGGGTGGGCACGATTTCGCTGACTTCGTGTGAGGGAACAAACCAGAGAGGAACAAAACAGCACATAGCCAGGGAGGAGGTGAACGGCGGATAGCAATGGCCAGAGAGGAACGCAATAGAAAGGATACGGAGATGTATGATTTTGCTTTGGACTGTGAGCGAGGCAGCCGCTGGAAAAACCGAAGAGGGTGGGCACGACTTCGCTGACTTCGTGCGAGGGAACAACGGTTGGTCGTTGACTGCGTGCGAGAAAGGCGATGTTGATGCAGGGCGACAAAGATTGGAGGGGCGGCACGGGCGTATCAGAGAATTGGGGCCACAATAGCAAGGGGAAAAAAAAAAGGTGGAGAAGACGGGAGAGTAGCAGAGAAGTGGGGCCACCATAGCAAGGGTGAAAACAGGTGGAGAGGACGAGAGAGTAGCATCTGCGGATTACGCTTGTGGGGGGGAAGAGTGAGGAAGGGAAGATCGAGGACGGCGGCGACGAAAACTCAGCGACCGCAGAAAGGAGCGGGCGGGCGATAACACCCCGGAGCAGTCAGCAGGACGAGAATCTCCCCCTTCCCCCAGGTGTGTTCCTTCCATCCCCCATTTGCCGCCCTCCCTCCCCCCCCCTCCCCCCAAAAAAAAAAAAAAAAAAAAAAAAAAAAAAAAAAAAAAAAAAAAAAAAAAAAAAACAAAAAAAAAAAACCAAAAATCAATCCATCATCACAGGCTGCACAGGGCACAAACCTCAGCGATGGAGTTGGGCCCCAGGAGAACGAGGAGGTCTGGCCCCCCCATATTCTACCATGGAGCCATGCGTCACACCACCAGCAGACAGGTGGCGCTCTCCCCCTGTGGAAGGCCGGTGCCCCCCCCCCGGACCGGGCCGTCCCGTATCCCCAAATATGCAGCTGTCAAACTTGACTCGTTGGCCAAGTCTGGCCGAGGCCTCCAAAAACAACGGGAGAGGTTCGCCAGGCTCGGAAAATACGGCACGGCCGTATGCGGAAGACGGCGAGGTTGTCAATGGACTGCCCCTATCGGAAAGGACGCTGACGGCGGGGGAAGAGGAGGGAGGTGAGGAGGTGGAGATGGGGGAGGAGAGCGGACTGCCCCTATCGGAAAGGACGATGAGGGCGGGGAAAGGGGAGGGAGGTGAGGAGGTGGAGATGGGGGAGGGGAGCGGCAGTGAAGAGGAGAATGATGAGATGTTGACGGAAGAAGAAAATAACGAAGAAAAAGGAAACCCAGTCCGGCCGAAAGGGGGGGGGCAGAAGGGTACAGAAGGGGGAATAAGACCCTCATGGGCACAACGTGTCAGAAACACGATTCAAGAGAAATCTCTATCTATCAAACGCGTTGCCCAGGACACACAACAAAGTACAAAGGATATCTTGAATGTGCCCCTTCGCAACCTGTCGTCAGCAAGGGCATATTTTTTAACCCTCTTTCTCCTCCCCTCCGAGACTCAAGTGGTGGATCAAGGGGGGAGAAAGACACTAATGAAAACATACCCGTCCGATAAACTAGAGGAGAGAGATAAGGCTTACATCAAACATGCCAGCAACTGGCTTTTTCACGGTGATGTCGCACACAAGTCTGTCAACGAAAAAATCAAATGGATCTGCAGACAGTTGGAGGGAATGAAAGGTAATCCACAGGCTCTTCAAGAATTTTTTCTCATCCAACCACTGTCCTCCACAGTCTTCACGATCCTTAGCCTCTTCACAGAAGACAAACAAAAGATGGATGGGTGGAAGAGATTAAGATGGGAAAGATCAGAAGTGCGTATATATCCGTGGCAACCAAAGAAGGTGAGTCCAGAGGAAAAGAGAGAACAATTAATGAAAGACTACTTTTGGGTTGAATTACGACATATCCCGGTAGAGGTACAGACGGCCTTCGTCTTCGACTTCGGGCAACAGTACAACATAGTGGACTTTATTGACCCGCTCCCATCCTATGTGGCGAACCATGCCACCAAAGAAATCCCAGGAAATCAGAGCACCAAACCCCCAACCACCCCCTCCGCAAGGAGGGGATAAGCAAATGAAACTCCCAGCTGGACAGCCCCAAGAGAAACATAATCTGAAGTCTTGGGGCCCATCCGCGGCACAGTATATACCAACGGGGAGGATGTTAGCAGACACTAGACAAGGAACAGGCCAACAGGGGGGGCAACGGGGGGACCTGAGTCTTGGGAACCTAACCTCGGCCGCTAGAGAAAAGGAACCCACAGGCCAACAGGGGGGGCAACGGGGGGACCCGAGTCTAGGGAACAAATCCTCAGCCGCTGGCTCCCATCAGCCAGCATTGATAGAAAAGGACCAGGCAACCCAGGGCACGCAAACACAGGGGGACAGCGTTTCGAAAGATCTATTTGAGGAAGCTTTCGGCCCCGCACCGATGGATATCGAAACCATCCCCGGTGCACCCCCCCCACCAGATGTGGAGATGGCAGAGGCCCAGGGGGTTGAAACGCCCCAGACGACACATGCAGCAGCAAATGGGGGGGAGGAAGAGAATAATACACGTGGGGTAACTCTGCAAGATGTAGCTGAATGGCTCATGGAGAACCTTAGGCTGAAGTATGGAAAGGGGGACGAGGAGTTCTGGGATGAGGTGTACAGAGAGCTGGTGCCCTTGTTGGAAAGCAGCGCAAGTCTGCAAAAAACCCTCACACAAGGACTGCCGGAAGGGGTGCGGTGGCCGGATATCTGCCTCAAACTATTACGCATTGTGCTGACCCGTTTTCACCCTGCTGCTGACAAACAAGGAAAAGACAGCCGAGTGGACACACAAAAGGCGGACGGCCCGACCAGCACATGCCAGAACCCTCCACAGAACGGTGACAGTACTGCGGGGGCGGAGGCGAGTATAGATAGGCACAGCGGTGCACCCGTAGAAGAACAGCAGGGGCACGCGGGGGCGGAGGCGAGGACAAATAGGCACAGCGGAACACCTGTGGAAGAACAGCAGGGGCACGCGGGGCAGCAACAGACATGACAATAGGAGGAACAGGCAGCAGCGTCAGAGGAGGTGAAACAAACTCACTCCGACTCTCCGTTGAACTTACCCCAGAATCTGACCTCTCACATCACGAATGCAGAAGCATCGGAGGGGCTGTGCCTGGCACTGGCGGCCCGGGATTCAATCACATCGCAAGAACAGTCTGAGTCCCAGGCACCCTCCCCCCCCCCAAGCCGCCGGAGGCCCCGGTCACCAGTCGAAGACAAAAAGTTCGACATTTGCTAGAGAAGGCCCCCTTTGAGGTGGCGCCCTCGGACAAGGGCATAATCTTTCTGCCGGTAAAGGAAAAGGGCGGGGCATGGGAAGTGGGCCTGTCGGTCCCTTCGGGAGCAACGCATGGAGAAATCTCTCTCCAAGGCTGCTCGTCCTTCCTCTCTCTCACGTCCTGGGCCGACAACCCGGTCCTCCGTAAACAGGACATATCCCAGATGATCCAAGGCCGTCTCCCGGCGGGGGCCTCCACCGCACTGGTGTTCTCCCACGGACATAACAGGCTCGGAATCAAGGACATCTACCTACGCTACGAAAACACGGGAACGGAAGAGCTGCGCTGGCTAGATAGGGAGGCCCTCTTGGATCTGCAGGTCCTGAAGATAAAGGTCGGCGACCTCTGGTCGGCGTCAGAAATCGAAACCTTTTTGGCAAAACTCCTCAGAAAGGACATACTGCGGAAAGGTGGTATCTTGGATACTGAAAACAGGTTGCCATTAAACAAAAAAAAAAAAAAAAAAAAAAAAAAAAAAAAAAAAAAAAAAAAAAAAAAAAAAAAAAAGCAAACAAACAAACAAACAAAAAGAGCAGACAAATAAAACTATACACAGGCAACAAAAAGGGTGACTGCATACAGGGAAGATACGATGAATGTTGTAGACGCACTATATGGCAGAGACACATCCTGGAAATTGTGTAAGAGACAAGCGGACTTGGACCTGCGCTCACTCAACGTGAACGGTCTGGCTTCAGCAAAGCACCCTAAAAGACAAGCAATCCTGGACCAACTAAGGGGAGTCGAGGGGAGAGACTGTCCGGATATTGTTTGTTTACAAGAGACCCACCTTATGGATACTCCAGAATACAATCACGCACACAAGGTGATATGGCCATATCAGGCATTTCGTGCCCATGCCCCGCGGCCCGGGAGTGGAGGAGTCGCTATATGGCTCCCCCCGGGTTCCAAAGTGGAAATGCTTAACTGGGCGGTGGACCGAGAAGAGGGCAGATGGGTCTATTTGTTGGCGATGTTAGAATTGGAAGTGGTGAGCATTCTGAACATCTATGCCCCTAATGCCCCGGAGACACGACAAGTCTTCCTTGAGTCCCTAAACGATTTAGTGCCGGTCGGCATTCCCACGATTTGGGTGGGGGATTTCAATGCGGCCCCGGACCGCTGGCTGGATAGATGGAAAATTTCATCCCCCTGCCCGCACTACATCGAAAATGATGAAAAAATAATCGTCGGCCTTACACACTCTTGTAACCTTTTTGACACGTTTCGGAGGATTCACCCGACCCCGCGAAGCTTTACGTGTTTCCGCAAGAATGCAACCGAAAGAGCATCGAAATCGCGCATAGATCTGATATTAGCCTCGGAAGAGCTGCAAGGGGCTCTTCAAACAACAGAGATATTCCCTAGCAGCCTCCACCTGGGGTTAGACCACGCTATTTGCCTTGCCGTCTTCTCATTTAGGAAAAAAACAGATCAAGGAAAAAACTTTTATAAGCTCAATACATCCCATTTATCAAACGACCGTTTTATTATCTACCTGAAGGATGTCTGGTCCTTTTGGAAGGGACAAAGGGAGCGGATCAGTGATGACACATTGTGGTTCAACAACAGCCTTGCCTTTCTCGGACGCAAGTGCAATGAGTACTCAAGGTTACTCGCGGCGCGCTGCCACGCCGATGAGATTCACCTTCAACATAGACTACAGCAATTGCAATCACAAGAAGTAGAGGCTGGAGACCTAGAACAGCAAGCTGAGACAGCAAGCACTATCCAGACTTTAGCGGACCAACTTAGGCACCACGCGGAACGTAGGTGGCAAGGAGTCAGGATCCGGGGCAAACTATCTAAATATAATAAGGAGGGTGCAATGGATGCAAGATTCTTCGCAATGGCCAAGGCACAGACAGGGAGGATGGTAATTGAAGCCTGGGAAGACCCAAAACGCAAGCAAGGCCCCCTCCACACATCCACCGCAACATGCATGAAGATAGCAAGAGACTTCTACCAGACTTTGTTCACCTCACAATGTCGGGACCCAGATGGAGTGCACCGCGCCACGGAAATAGACGCATTCTTGAGCCCGCTGAACATACCTCGCACAGAAAAACAAAAGGAAAACCTCGATATGCCCCTATCGAAGGAGGAGATTTGGATGGCACTGAAGCAAATAGAGGAGGAGAAAACTCCAGGCATAAATGGACTGCCTAAAGATTTATGGGAAGCCATGTGGGCCAACATCTCACAAGACCTCATGGATTATTATCAGGCGGTCTGGGACACGGGGCAGATGGGCGAACTAGTGGGGCAAGGGGTGCTGACGCTCCTGTATAAGAAGGGGGCAAAGACTGATATTCGAAACTATAGGCCTATCACCCTCCTCACAGTGGTCTATAAGCTAATGGCAAAGGCATTGGCCAACCGCATGACCCCAATAATGAGGGACATCATTAATCCTGACCAAACTGGTTTTATCCAGGGTAGGAATATCCAAGATAACATCCTTCTGGTCAATGAGATGATTAAACTAACAAGGCAGTCCAAAAACAATGCAGCGATTATCTTCATTGATTTTGAAAAGGCATACGACCACGTAGATTGGTTCTTCCTTGACAAATGTCTGGAAAAGCTTAACTTTGGGACTGACTTCAGACGTTGGATTAAGATCCTCCATGAGAACGCAACAACTAGGGTCATGGTAAATGGCAATATGACCCCTCCTATTAACCTCCAGCGATCAGTCAGACAAGGAGACCCTATAGCACCCTACCTTTTCGTCATTATCATGGAGACACTTGCTGCTAATCTAAGAACCCATAAGGACATCCGAAGAATTGAAGTTACCGCAATACCCAGGGATGTCATTCCAGTATGTTCCCTATTTGCAGATGATCTGACACTGATGGTAGACGCATCGCGAGAATCAATGGAAGAAGTACAACACATGATGGACCGCTTCTGTGCGCTATCAGATATGAAAGTTAACTGGGGAAATAAAACCCTCGGGTGGTGGATTCACCACCAAGGAGTGAGACCCCCAGAATAACCAACAATTAACTGGCTCCCAAAGGAAGCCCCCATCAGAGTGTTGGGTATCTCCATGACGGCAGAAGGCAGACCACCAACCAATAATAATTGGATTTTCACACCACCTCTAGCCAAAATGTCCCTGTGGAAGGACAAGCACACCTCACTGTTCGGTCGAGCGTTGATTATCAACAATGTGGTTCTGGCGTCAATGTGGTATAAATCTGCAATCTGGGCACTGGATAAGAACGCCCTGCGCCCTCTGCAGCGTCAGATAGGTGTTTTTCTGTGGAGGGGAGACCACGAGAAACACAAAGTAATCGGTCGGGTCGCATGGCGCTATGTGATCCAGCCCAAAACACAAGGAGGCCTGGGCATCATTGACCCTTTAATACAAGCCAGAGCACTGGCACTACAGTGGCTTAAACGCCTTTTGTTTGACCCCGAAGTCCCCTGGAGAGGTCTGGCCCTGGAACAAATCTCCAGGTTGGCGCCGCAAACGCCGGCGGGGATCGATCCCCTAACATGGCTGGAAAATAGAACATGGTCTATCCCTAGAGCCCGTGTGTCACAATGTGTCCCCCGTCCTGACTCTCCCAGACAGGCAGCTAGGGCTGATCTACTAAACGATCCCTTCTGGCCTACCCTCCTCAAAACATGGAGGAGTCTCCCCCCCCCAGACAAAAAGGCACCGGAGAGATGGGAGGAGGTGGCACGCCAACCCCTCTTTAGAAACGGATGCTCCTCTGCACTGACTCCCCCTGGCAGAGTTGGGTCAAGCGAGAGATCATAAGGATAAAGGACATATGAGACTCTCATAAGATGGATTGGATTGGAGCTGACCAGCTGCGGGAAAAGCTGCGGTACTGCCATCGACCACACGAAGCCCTGGAGACGGTGACAGAGCTAATCCTGCTGGCCTCACATTGCAAGAGTCGGACTGGGTGGCACTCCCTAATCGGCAAGGAAGTGTGGGCAGGGTGGCCAGCTGCTCCCCGGATGGAAGGGTGGTGGTACAACCTTTTCTGGTAGGTCAAGACAATATCATTTATGACAATACTCAGCAAAAAACAGTGACATGCCAACCAGGTGAAGTGTACAGAATCAGGGTTCTCTACGAAAACGAGAAAAAGATATCTTATCGCCCCGGTACCCCCCTGCAACACCTATCCCTAGATCCGTCGGAATGGGCATGGTCGACTCAAGGAAAGAATAACAGCAAATTCACCAAGTCATTATATGCCTTGACAGTCAAATCAACGTATCGGCTCTTGAGGCCAAAAACCTTGCTGCGTAACCTTATGACAGATCGGTGGAAGGACCACCTGAATATTAGTCGAGAGGAGCTGAGACCGATCAGATGGTTTAGGATGGTTAAGGCCAAGCCGGCCAAAGTTGCCTCGCTGCAATGGCAGCTAGAACACCGCTGTCTTCCAACAAATGATTGGTTGATAGATAGAACGTCCCTGGAGCAAAGGGGGTTCGCCCTCCCATGGTGCAGATTGTGCACAAACGCGTTCCCCTCCCGGAAACGGCCTGAAACAATTGAGCACATATTCCTTCAGTGCCCGAGAGCACTCAGGCTGTGGAGATGGTGGGACAGAGTGTGGGGACAACTAAAAACAAAGACCCAGTGGCCCTGGGTATGGAAAGCCTTACTGTGTGAAGTTTGGCCCAGGAACCTAATAGACCAAATTGATGATTTTACTTGCAACATGTTTAGAATAGGACGAAGGGCGATACTCTGGGCTCTTTGGAGACGAAACTACACTTTCGAGATGGAGGGGGTAAGATTGGAAGGGCCGGAGTTCATGGAAAGCATTCAGCAGCAGATTCAGACAGAAATAATTGCAAAATGGAATGGAGTCAGAACGCAAATCAACCTCCTCGACAAACGTAAAGACATCAAACTTAAGATCCAGGACTTTTGCTCAAGCTGGCTTGGGGGCGCAAGCGGGGGGAGGATAGGAATGGTGGAATGGGATGGAGAACACATTGGACTAAGGGAGGACCAACCAGGAATGAAGATAGTTAGAGACTATCGACTGAAGTTCCATGAATGGACTACGGTGGACGCAGAGATCCCATTGAAACCCCCTGAAGAGTTCCCGTACTTATTTCCCCCCCCATCTCATTGTCTGGTAGAAATGAAGTGGTATGGAATGGATGGGTAATGTTCACATAAGCATTGGCTCAGCCTGGTAGAGGTGAGGCAGGAGTGGGAGGAACTAGCCTGTTATAGTACATATCTGGCGCCCGCTTCAGGGTGAAGAGGTTCCCCCCCTTTTTGATCCAATCTCCTGCTCAGTCAATCCCCTGTAGTCCAGGGTAATCAATGTTGGCAGGCCTTCAGACTCATTTCAAACACATTCTATAACAAGGGACGTTGGACCCGCTTTCCAGCAGGTGATGCTCCCCACCAATAGATGGAGCCCCCCCCCGAGGTGCTAGTGGTGTCTGCTCGTATCAGCACCACTATCACTGCAGGAGGCGTTTTTGTAAAAAAAAAAAAAGAAAAAAAAAAAGGGCGGTCCAGACATTGCAGGGAAGCACCGGGAGCAGAGATGGAATGTTGGGAGTCAAATTGTCTCTCTCTCTCTCTCTCTCTCTCTCTCTCTCTCTCCCCGTCTTGCGTGATTTGTGCAGGTGGTACCTGTTTGGGCGCTCCAGACATTGCAGGGAAGCACCGGGAACAGATATGGAATGTGGAGAGTCAAAAAGGGCGCGGGCCTCGTTGGAAATACCGATGTCCTTAATTCTTCAAGAACGCCGGTATATGTCCCATCCTCCATCTCGAAACATTGGGAACAGCCCGGTATGGTAACCAGGGAACAGACTGGTACCGTTCATGACTTGAGTGCCTAAATGAGGCTACTGCCCTGTCATTACTGAAGGCCTGAGTTTCAAGCGCCTCTTTGAACTCAGGCTGTGACAAACTTGCAGAGGCCTGTCTCTTTTGCATCTTCGTAACTCAAAGGTGACATAAACGAACTTGCCCCCTTTTTTTAATTGCAAGTTCTTAATTTTATGAGGTGCTTTTTGCTAAGTTTTTTTTGCAAAGGTGACATAAACACCTGCAAGTCCAGCTAGGAGTGGTGATACCATCATCCACCCCTAACTAGCTCGCTGGTGGCCCCCTTGTATTGGTGGGGGAGCAGCACCTGCTGGAAAACGGGTCCAGTGCCCCATATGTACACAAGTCTTCAGTAATGCATGAGGGGGAGGGGTGCCTCGTTAGTCCCCTAGAAACCACCAGATGTAAAAATCAAAACCAGGAACCCTACCCCAACTGATAAGATCCTCGATAGAAAAACCACTCAATCATCCCCTCAGACAAACCTCCGTAAATCTGCAAGGTATAGCTCAGAATGGGCTAGGCACTAATTTTCTTTTGAAACAACGGCGGACGTGTGATAAGCTCCGATCCGTACCGCGCCGCTTGCCGTATCCCTGAGGAACCCCCCCCCCCCAAAAGCCCCGAGGCATGGATGCGGACAAACAGGGGGTTTTCTTTCTTTTTGCTTTTGTTTTCTTTTCGAAACGTTTTTTTCATTTTGTTTGGTTAATAATTCCCGCGCGGACGAATAGCGGCCGCGGCATCAAAACCAAGAAACGGTTTCGGTGGGGACTTTTTGAATTTTTGCGCGCGCGCGCCTARGCCCCGACTTCTTCGCGTGTCTCGCGCCCCCGTTTCTTGCTTTGCATTCCCGCGCCATCTTCCCTTCTTGCTACGCGCATTTCCCCCATGCCAGACTCTTCGTCTTCCCCTCTGCCCAGCTCGATCCTTGCCCCATCTTCTCCGCGAAGTGATTGGTTGCATAGTTGGGATGCTCGGATCAATGTGGAGAGCGGGAAACCGCGCACCACTTGGACGAACACCCCAATCACGTAGGACCATGCAACCCCGCGGGTCGAACCCCCAAACTCCCCACCTTTCTCCTGTCCTGCTCATCTACACCCTGCGCTGCCCGCACCTCGCGCTGACAACCCGTCGCCTCCCGCGCTATAAATTCGCGCAACCCTCTCCTCTCCCTCTCTTTGATCTCGGCTGCAATGCTGCGCGAGCTATACGCGAAAGTCTGCGGTGCCGAACAGGCTCGACGAGCCCAAGGACGGGCGGAGTGACGACGTGGGGTGGACCCGCGGTAGTCTCGGGGCGACGCAGTCGGAGGGACCGAGCAGTAGTGAGGATTTGACGCCGGCCGCAGCAGGGTCTTGTGGCTATGGTGGTCGGTGGTCTTGGGAGGTTCGAAGGCTGTGCCTGGGGGCGACCGTTAATTGAAATTTTTGTGTACAAGAAGGACTCGCTTTTGTCTCCATTGCTGCTTTGTCTATGCATGTCGTGTGTGTGAAGCCCCGAGTGATGGGAGCTGGTTGTGCGCATGAGTGATGTCGAAGGTCTATGGATGATTAGATGTCCTGTCAAGGGTTGTTGATTGTTTACATGCATGCGTGTATGTACTTGTTCGGGTGGGGACGGGGAAACTGAACTGGGGGACCGTCTGCCTAGGAGTACGAGTGTGTTAATCCCGTTGTTCCCCTCCCTTCCGCGGCCCTCCGCTCGTGCGCGCGCGTTCTCAGTGTAAGCTCCCTCTCTCTCTCTCCCGCCTTCCTTTTTGAGCTTCTCGTCCCCGTACCGGTGACGTCAACCGCCTGCGTCCGCGCGCGCGGTCGACGCCCCCGCAAGGAGAAGAGAGCTTCGATTTCGCCATCTTCCTCCGAAGCACTAACCCTGAGAGAGAAGGTTGCATCGGGTGTTGTATGGAGTCGATGTTGGTTCGGATGACCGGGAGCGCGGGATCTTGCCCGTGTTCATCGCCTACCTCTGATCGTCTCATCTCGCTACCGACCTTCCCCATCACAGATGACGACAGCGTCTACTGCGATGCGGACGTACGGCGCGCGCTGAGGCGAATGGAGCAAGTGTGCTGGCGAGACACGCCTCGGGCTTGTGATATAAGGGGGAACGGGTTTGTCTTGATTGAGCGTTTTGATTCCCCGACTCTAATATTGCCTTATACGGGTTTGGCTGTGCTACCCTGGTCGGCCGCTCACGCCGCGTGGCGGCCGCAGTTTGATTGTCGCTGGTGTCGCCAGGGGGACTCGTGTTCTTGGCGACGACTGGTCCTGGGTTACAAGGGAGCGACACGTTTCCCCGAGCTTTCCCGTAGTGCAGGGGCGCTGCCCGCGCAATTTCGAATTCGGACGCCGGCGAGTCCTCCCGCCGCTTTATCCTCCCGGAACCTTCCGCGCGGACTCTGGGAGTCCGACGCTGAGGCTTAAAGGCCTCGAACCAATCACCTCTACAGCAAAGACCCGACGGTTCGGTCACTTCGTGAAGCCGATGGCGAGGCCTGAAGGCTTTGAACCCACCACCTATCCCCCAAACCCCTGACGACCGAAGTTTTGTCTCCCGCCGCCATGACCCTCTCCCCTTGAGGCCTTTTCCCGTCCTGATGCACAACGACAGTTCGTTTTCCCGAAAACCCTTCTGATTTTATCGTTTCGGAGCGATCCGACCCCCACGGGACTTGGCGACGACAATTCGACTCCGGGGTAACCTCTGGCACGAAACGAGAGCCTCCCGTTCCGTCCGGGCCCCTATGGCCAAAAATCCTCGGCCACGCCCCTCCTAGAACTATGACCGGCGACCCAGGACAGGAAGCCGCGAAGGGGCATGAGGTTGGTATCAGAGCTGATTCGTTTCGGCTCCGAGGTTTTCCTAGGACGAATACCCTGCTTAAGAGTTTTCTTTCTTTCTTTCTCTGATCTTTCTTTTTAGATTTTCCTCATTTTTAAGTAGGCTGGCTCCCCGTCGCCGGCGGGCCGCGAATAGCAATTAGAATCGAGCGAGAGGATGGGTTCGAAACCCGCCTCCCGCGATGGTGGAACCCAAAATCGGGGGTGAAAACGACGGTGATAACCACGCAGGGATGGCCAATCACCCCCTGTACTTTGTACCTCCTCCTTCCAAAGTTCCCATTTTCTCCGAAGATGATACCGACCCTCGCACCTGGCTAGCCGCCTTGAAAGCCCTGGGCTGGTCGGACCAGTTGCTCCGAGAACGAATCCCCGGAAGGTTAGCCGGAACCGCTTATGGACATAACCCCTTCACCAATTGGCTGGCCTTTGAGAGGAAATTTCTCGACAGATTTGATTACATCGCACCAGGTCAATGCCTCCGTCTAATAAAGGAATACAAGCAGCAGCCTCGGGAGACCTTGGCTAGATATGCTGAACGTTTTACGTACCGAGCCGAGCGCTCTGGGGTGGACGAGAAAATGGTACGGACTAATTTCGTCAGAGGATTGTCAGATTCTCGTCTGCGGAAGAAGATCCGCAAGAAATGCAACCCTATAGAACATACCCTGACGGAGCTAATCCAGTACGCAATTAAGTACGGGAAAGAAAATTACTATGTGGGCCTGGACTCAGAATCCGATGAAGATGACCCTTCGGGTGTTCGACGCAATAGCTACTCCGCTACGGCACGAATGTTCGAAGATCGCTTTGGGTTGGGTCCGGCAAAAAAAGGCGTGGATCAGAAAGCTTCTTCCTCTGCTTCGACCTCCCGTCGCTCTAGTCAAGCACAAGGAGGCCGGGGTGAGGAAGAAGTGTCCATAAAAGAGGCCACGGCCCAATTAGTTACGGTAGTAGCCCCGCTGACGGAGTTCGTTCAGGGCCTGCAGCGGCAACGCCTAGCCGCCGCACAACGGCAACAAGCGGCTATGGCCATCGGGGCCCCTATGATAAGACCGGCGGTGGCCGGGGCTGTCCCGCCCCTACGCTGTTATAACTGTAATCAGCCAGGTCACCTTGCGAAAGATTGTCCGAAACCTCGAACTCAGGGTGGGCCCGCTGGGCCTTCCCAAATACCGCTGGCTGCTCCAACCGTTGCAGGACAAGGGAGGGTGGCCACGGTGATGGATACTGGGGCAACGAAAATGGTGACCCCTGCGGCCACCGAGATAGGGCCCGATGAATACATGGCTGCGGCGATGTTCGAACCCGGGACCATCGGAATGATACGTCACGTCCAACGGATTACCGAGGAAAGCGACCTCGGGCCACGGCGACCAGGGTTCGAAGACCTTGCGGCACCTGGTCCTGAATACAAGGATGGCCATATCGACGTATTGGATGCCTTGAAGGCTCTGGATCTTCGGATCCCCGTCCCTATTCCCTATCTGCTAACCATTTTCGAAGCGGCTAACAAAAAGTTGATCGAACGATGCCTCAAAAACAGACGCCGGTTCGAGGAAAGTCGAAAGGGCAAAAAGCCGGTCCTACGGGACCTACCCGCAAACGAGGAGTCGCAGCCCTCGACCTCAAAGGTGCACGAAGCCGACCGGATAGGAATGATCCAGACCGTAGACTCTGCCTCGAAAAAACCCGAGGTATTCCTCCGAGCCTATCCTATAACCTCGAAAAACGTTGAGTGTGACTGCGAGGTCAAGGGAAATCCCTCGGCTGCCATCCTAGACTCGGGATCGTCGGCGGTCGCCATTTCTTGGTGATTGACGAAAAAGTTGGGAAGGGAAGGACATGCTCAGCCCCTCCGACCGGATGAACTGTATATATCCGCTACGGAAGACAATATTCATTGTAAAGGGCGAATAACGAACGTGCCTATACGGGTGGGGCGGGTGCATTGTTTGTGCGACGTAATCGTGCTGGATGTACAGGCGTACGATGTTCTGCTAGACATTCCGTGGCAGGCGGTGGTCGGAGCGCGAATGCACTTTGACAGCTGTAAGGTGGTACTCACATCGGCCCACCCCAAACCCCAAACGATACCAATGAGACTGGCGGTGCGCATGCGCACCCAGCCGGCGCCTCGACTCACCACGAAAGCCCATCAAATCAACATGATCCGACGCCTGTCACCAGACAAAAATGAACCCTCGACGAAAACTGATGAGACTGATGTACCAGGCCGATATCCGATCCGAGTTCAGGATCGGTGGCTCCATTCTTGGCGGCGAGAACCACTGGAAATAGTTCGGAGCGAATCCAATTGGTCGCACACATTCTCCTTAGTGGTGCAGGGGGAACCCTTGCTGAGGGTGTCCCGAATCGCTGACCTTTCGGAACCCCCTGTGTCCTTGTATCTCCGAACAGACCCCCTACCTGAAAGATTTACCGAGTTTAGGGGACTGTGCGATTTATCTTTTCGACCTCCACGGCCCGTACTCACGAATGAGAAAGCCGCGATACTCCTGAAAGAGGGGGTGTCGTTTCAACCCCGAACAAGGGAATATCGGTGGGGACCGAGGGAACTGACGCAGGCCTTTTCGGTAGAACCCTTGGCCGAACCCGAACTGGATAGTGACAGTGACATGGAAAGCGAGCCGGTGAGTTCGGCGGACAGTCAACTTATTGCGGATCTCTTTTCGGTGAAAACCGACAACTCTTTGCTCGGGGCCTCGCCCGATGCCAGCGCGGCGGTCCCCATGGTTACGACGACGGTCTCCCTTCCTGGGGGAACCGTAGAAGTTCAGTTACCAGCCCGTTGTCGGGACTTGTGGGTCCTGAATAACTTTCCATCACTCGAGAGATTGAATACAGACAATTTGTGCACAACAGAGAAATCTGGAGTGAGGAAGCAGGACAGAGAAAAAACAAAGGATTAGGCCGCAGAAGGGAGTGATGCCCTGAGGAGAGAACCACAGGAGGAAAGAACTAGCGACGACAAGCGAGCGAGCGCAAGAACAGGGGCACATAGGACATAGCAGAGGCTGGGAGGGTCATCCGAATGCAATAAGACTAAGGCCAAAGGGCCCTTTGAACCAGCAATTGCAGCCCGACAGCAATGAGGGAATGAGGAAGTCAAGGGACGGGCGACCAGAAGCCGCGGGAAGCCAGAAAATGAGGAACCAATGTGGGGGCCACCTACGGGAGCCTCGAAGCGGAGATCCACGACCAAAAAGATTGGCACGCACAAGGCGCAAGGAAAGACTAAGGAGAGGGGTCGCTAAAGGGCGACAAGACGCCCAACAAGAATGAGACACCTCGGGGAAAGGCACCCGGGGCCACGTGGGACTAAGTAAAAATAATGGCATCCGGGGCGAAATGTGTCGGGGACCGCCGGCGGGACTAAGTGTCGGGGACCACCGACGGGACTGAGTGTCGGGGACCGCCGACAGGACTAAGTGTCGGGGACCGCCGACGGGACTAAGTGTCGGGGACCGCCGACGGGACTAAGTGTCGGGGACCACCAACGGGACAAGTG
>BFEA01000558.1:885010-900905 GCA_003427395.1 Chara braunii | reverse complement strand
TCTCTCTCTCTCTATCTCCTTCTTTCTCCCTCCTTTTCCCTCCTCCCTCCTCTAGACTCTCTTTCGCCCCACCTTTTTGCTACCTCACCTTCCCTCTCCCTCTCTCACTTGGCATATGACTAACCCTTCTCCCCTCACTTTGAAACATTGCCAGGGTACGGACGGTGACCGAAATCAGACCTCACTTGGTGGAGAAAGAGAACAAGGGGAGGTTAGCCGGTCGCTTGTGCCACCAAGAAGGCAAGAAAAAGGACGTTTGAAAAAGTGGGAGAAAGGCGATGTCCGGAAGGAAGCATAAGTTGAGAGAGAGGTCAGTTTGACTCAACCATTTCCCCAACTGCATGACTATGAGAAGAGGATTGGCTGATTGAACAACAAAAAGGGAACAAAGCACAACCAAAGAGCATGGAAAAGATAGGCATGTGGGAAGGGCTATGTGTTGATCCGCAACGGGAACGGGGGACATTGTATGGATCTTCTTGCTTGTGTTGGATTGTGCAGGTGAGTAATGGCTAGAAATGCCTTGAGCGGGATAAGGGCGAGAGAAACTGGGCACCAAGAGGGAAAGGGAAGAGGGACAAAGGGGCTATGGGACCCTTGACATAGAGTCAACTCTTGAAAATGACTTTTGCACTTGAGACTTGGGGGTGTGATTGAGAGTGCAATTGTACCAAGGAAAATGTGATGTTGTGTGTGGATGCATATGAGGACCCCGAAAAGACTAAGGGGCCTACTTCAATAAGGTGGGAAGCAAATTGTGAGATTCGATGGATGCGTAGAGGCGAAGGGGAGGACGGCCCGCCGCACCCCGATGACACCATATAGCCAAAATACTTTGGAAAATGGTGCGTGGCCTAAGGATGACGCTTAGCCTACGCACAAGAGAAGAGAAACGCTCAAAGAACCCTTGGACTATATGCGTATTGGAAGGCGCAATTGTATGAGAACACGACAAAGAATCAAAAAAAAATCAGCGTTGTGACCAACGAGACTAACACCCGGCGTGAGGGTTGAGCTACATCCCCAATGTCAAAGCTCTCTCGCGCGATGGCCCACCCCCATCCATCTCAAAGCACTAGGTGGGGGTGACCTTGGGACGAATGGCCCGCGCCCTGAACATGAGTGTGGGCGGGCCGAGCCAACTAGGACCCGCAGTGGGGTCGACTAAGGCTCGAAAGTCTACTAGGGTTTGGCCCTACAAAAATGGTGGAGGTGACGCGCACTGGGGTTAAATTGACCCTTGCGATTCCGACGGAGGCGTCCGACGCATTGACGTGTACACAACCCAAGATAAGGAAAATGGACTTGTGTTTGCTCTTTTCCTTGTGAGAAATCAGATTTGAGGGTGGCTAGGCGCATGGCATGGCCAGGCGTGGAGGTATAACATGCATGCTATGCACTTGCTCAGCCGTTCCTTTGAGGAACGACTCTAACTCTCCTTCGTCCGGTATTGGTGTTCGCCAGTCCGGGGAAGCCTTGGGCAAGTCGCAGGTCGACCCTTCCTCTTCGTATGAAAGAAGGGCTCCGGTTACCTGGCAGGCGGTTGGTGCTTAGCTTAGGCCAGGTTCCAATGAAAATCCCATGGCGGAGTGATCCGACAGAATGGGTGCTTTCCCCTTTTTCTTTGAGCCCAGCGGGCTCAAGCACTTTGCACCTTTTTAATGATTGAAGGAACCAATATGAACACAATGGGTCATCTTGAAAGAACAATCCTACCCTATGAAAAGACAGACAAGTGAAGAGGAGGGAAACGAAGGGAGTTGCTAGACTCCAAGGAAAACTAGCTCACCCTTGAAGATTCTCACGAGAAGGAACCAACCACTATGTATGAAAGTAAGGGGAGTGACACTCATTGTCTTGAGAGAAAATTTGTGAGTTATGGGTAGGAAGCGCTGGGTGCACGAAGGGAATGACACTTGTACTATGTGTGTCTCACTTAGGACTTGTGTTTGCATTATGGGATTCGAGCGTCCTGCCTTTCGGAAGGAAAGGATTGGTCTGCACCGGCCAGTGCGGGTTGCGAAACGTCGTTCTCTTTTGTAGGCTGCCGTGTGTTCGTATGTGGAGGTCAGGCCACCGAGCTGTCGGACGGGAGTTTGTCACGTCGGTTGATTAGTAGCATTCTCGTTCCAGTGGTGACGGGCTTCGGCTCGATGATCTGCTGGACGGGGTGTGAAATCTCCTCAGGCGGGGCTTAGCCTGTTGGCTGGCGGAGGGAGTACCACTGCATGCGGACAAAGACGGAGCCTCGGAGGCGATTAGTAGCCTTTTGTAGCATGGTTATGGGAAAGGCTGATTCTTGTCGGACCGATGGAAGTGAATGTCCGGACGGCTGACTTTGTCCCTGTATTTAGGCACTCGAGGTAACCCTCGGTGTCGGTATGGATGTGCAAAGCGGCAAGACAGGATGGGGTATTCTGGGTAAGGAGGAAAGGGCGAATGCCTTGCCGAGACCTGGGTATCGCGCTCGCGACGGTTGAGCTGCGCTTGAGGTATGGGATAAAACTCTACTGATAGTACCAGCGGAGAGACCATATTGGGATGACCGGTGAGGAGATGACCGACCCGTATGTGAGGTTGCGTGATTTTTTTTCTGTGTTCCCCCTCTGTAAAAATCGATTGAGCTTGGACTGTTGGACGGGACATATCTCTAAGTCTTCCCCCCCCCTTCATCTAAGTCCACACGAGTGAGAGATGATCGGAAGGAAGGAGGATAGAGGTCAATTGGAATGGAACCAAGAGAAAGAATGTGGGCAAATGGATGGCCGACCGAGGGAATTATAGGAAGGGGGTACTTAGGAATGGGGAGGTAAAATAGGGAGACCTTGATGAGGGGTCTGAAATAAKTCTCATCTAGGGYAAAGGTTGACCTGACCAAAAGGATCGGTTGGTGCCTTTTTATGAAAACAGGGGTCGGGTGCTGAAAACAAGATGGCGCGATGGTTGCCTTCCTCGATCTATACTAGCGCCCCGGAAGTGCCAGTCGATGTAAAGGATGGGGTATCGGTCGTCCTCCCGAAAAATGGGACGTGGGCGTACCTTGAACCAGCGTATCAAACGGTAATGCAAGAAGGAGAGGATGCTTTTCTTCGGATAAAAACGGAATGGACCAATGTCAGCTTGATGAGGTTGTCGCCAAGTTTAATGAATTTGGAATTCCGAGGGACAGTGGAAGCCCGGGGGTGGGTTTACTTGTCGCGAGATGGGGAGAAAGCTAGGATCATAGAGTTGGCACTCGGGAATACACCAGATGAGTTGTTTAGGAAAGCAGAAACAAAGGTTGTGTGGGCTGCATGTCAACGGAGGGAAATGGAAATGGAAAGGGTAGATGTACGGGTGGAACTCAGGGACCGGGAAAACATGAGACGTCCTCTTAGGACAATGAAGTGCGTGCTACCTCCGTTTCTGGTGGCGGCAGTCTTTGGGACCAGGGATAGACTGGAACGTATATGCCAATCGATGACATGCCTGAGGCTGTACCAATGTGTTAGACAAGACTTTCTTTAGATTATCGTTGGAGGCAGGGCCTTTTGAAGGAAACTGGGCGGAAGAATTAGCTGAGGTGCTAAACCTCCTCGGCACGGATGAAGTCTTTGTTCCTAGTTCGGTGCATTGGCAGATAGTTTACCGAAACTTGGCAGGAGGGAAAACCTTCTTGGAAGGGTAAAGGAGATGTTCGTAGACGAGGAGGAGGATTTCGGTGATGAGGAGGACGGGAACAAGATAGAGGACTGGGACTTCTGAGGGGGGGGACTTACCCGGGGAGAACGAGTTGTCAACCATGTGCAGGTAGGGAGCAATGAACCGGGAACTCGAGCCATGGGATTATATGTGGGAACCAAGACGAATCGGAAGGGGAGTAGAGATGTCAGTACCGCAGAGCTATGAATGAAAGAGGACCTCATGTGATTTGTGAGGCTATGAGATTGTGCCGAAGCTATCGTACCTATGGATATAGCGAGTCTGGAACCCGTTGAGGGAAGAGGAAGGATGGGAAGAGATTGCAGAAGGGAGGGTGGAATCAATCGGGACGATTGTTCTCTCCGAACAAGGTTGGCACCTGTTCTGCACAACGCTCGCGGCAGGACAGGACCCGATGTGGCTTTTAGGGGATGCTGAGGCAAGGGCTCGACAGGCGGGGGAAAGGTTTGTAGAGTCGTGATGGGAGGATGGAAGAAATTTAAACCGCCTGGCACTCGAACCAAGGTCTGGGTGCCCGAGTTCGTGGCGGACTGGTTTGGGGGCTTTGAACATGTAACAGAGGTGGCGGACACGATGGAACGAACACACGTGGACTGTGCATGGCTGGCAGAGGACTTCTATAGCACGTCCTTGAAATTCGGGCCCTTCCACGGCTGTAGAGCCCAGGAGGTTCTTATTATTTTGGAAATCGAATGGAATGACCGACAGGAGGTGGCCCCGGAAACTAGGGAGGCCATAATCCGCCGTGAGGTGGCAACAACACCTTGTTGTGTGGACGATGTGTTCAAACTGTTCGAAGTGTTGTGGTTCGACTAAGCGCAGGAAAGCCGTGGGGCCAGACAAATATGGAAAAAATTGCTAAGATAAGGGAATGGGATGTCTGGCCATTGTAGGGTTCAGTGTGGATCGCGAGAGAGAATACCAAGGACAAGAGCGCAGATGGCGCGAAGAAGAACGTTTCTTGAGGACCGTCCGCTGGGCATTGAGTCGCCCAGGGACGTGGATGGTAGGATAGAAATTAGCCTGCCCACCGCAAATGAGGGATGGCACCCAGTGGTGGATTGGGTCGGGGTTGAACTTGTGGAAAACATGGTTTACCTAGTGACGAGGGTTGAGTGGCATGCGGATGAAAATGGGGAATGGAACTCGGACCCGCGGGGGACATGTGCGGGCGGAAGGGCGGCTGTATGTATCAGAGGACGGGTGGTGAGAATTCGGAGTCCGGTTGGCATCAGGAGAAGACCCGCTGAGTATGTTCGAAGGGGCATGGCAGTTATTGTGGCAAGCGGGGTTCAAGTTCGCGGATCCAGGAGGCGACGATGTAACGGCGGACCTTAGGGTAGCCATGGTCAGGAGTTTTGAATTGCCTAGTGCGAATGTGCGGATGAGACTGCCGTCCTTTTTGCTGGAAAGGTTGGGCGGCCTGAGACTTGTTAAGACAAGCGGTAGCCGACCTTGCAAGTCTGACATATGAAGATGCGATGGTACATCGAGAGTATTATCGGGCCTTCCTAGAAATGGGGCCGTTTAGCGGTGAACAGAAGTATGAGGTGTTGCGCATCCTGCGTGCTGTGTTTGGTATTAGGCCAAGGGCTCCGGTCGTTGGTAGTGAAGTCGTGTGGGGTGTCGTTCGACGGGAAATAAGCCAAGGCATGGCATACGTGGATGATCTATACCGATTGTATGAGCCGCTGAAAGTAGGAACAGGTCGGTAATAGGGTCGAAAGAAAGGGGAAGGAAAAAAGGGGGAAAATAAGCATCAGGCTAGGGACCGGAGAGTTGTTCGGGCGGAGAACTGAAGACCAAATGAAATAAGTAAACTTGCTTGCTGTTTAAAACTGTGCAGGGGATTTCTAAGTCCAAAATGGCGATGAGACGCGCCCGGATGTTACGACGGCCCACGTACACGCGACCACCCACGGAAAGTGGAGGTGGATGGGAGGTATCGCTTCCACCAAGCTACATGGTCCGAGGACTCGATACCGAATCGAGGGTCGTCACCTTGGTAAGGGATCAGGCGTTCATGATGGTGGAATGTTTGTGGGATGGTACGAGGATTAATAGGGGACCAGGGGACGACCTGTACACTGACCTTAGGGTGACGGGGACCGTATACCTGCCGGAACTAGGGTGGTACATGTTAGGAATGGAACTGGTGCTAGGGCACGGTCTGTTACCAATCTTCCAGAGGGCTACTAGGGTGCTGAACCGAGTAGGCCAGGAAGTGCGAGGGAGAAGGAATGTGGGACTGAAAACCCAGTTCGAGATAGGAGGTTGGCGGGAATATAAGGCCCCAATTACAGCGCTTAGGTGTCGAGTGCCTCGCTTCATGGTGGACCTGGTGTTCGGCAGCCTCGCAAGGGCGTGGAATCTGGTGGATTCGACTCTGGTCTGGATTCACCACTTCCGACCACAGACGACAGGGATTTTTACGACGTGTCGGTCAAGCATGAGCCGTTCTGGGGAAAGCAAGCCTGGGAATTAATAGACCTCATTGAAATTTTGATATTCGGGTTGCCTCGCTTGACGTTTGAGGAATATGAACCAATAATCGCTAGGGAAATAGGGATGGGAGAAAACTACTTTGCCAGGGTGGCTGACCTGTTCGAGGAACCAGACGAACAAGACAGGCCTGAAGGACCAGCGTGAGGAAAGTCGCCAAGGAAAGGGGGGAAAAATAGAGGATGGATATTAAGATAGGAAGGTAGCCATCAGCAGAAGGGGGCTATGGTCGGAGTTCTGCCGTACCCGAAGATGTGGCAGGAGGAAACTGGGAAGACCACCCACACTGAAGGACGTTGGGGCATCCGGGTGTCGAGACGTCAAAAGGGTTACCCTCAAGGGGAGAGCCGCTAACCCCAGACACCGCCCTAAGGGACCAGGGCACGGCAGTGACAAAACGCCAAAGCTCGGCAGCAAGCCTTCCGACAGAAGCAAGATAGAACGGCGCCCTGTAGGAAATTGTTGGATAAGTCGTCCCGACAAAATAAGACCGGAAAACAAAGAAATAAGTAAGAATGAGGGGACCCTAGGGGCCGGGAACTAGGGAAGCTCTAAACAACCGGCCGTTTCGCAAAAAAAAAAAATTCCATGTGCAGGGTAGGTAAAGGGATGACGTCGGAAGAAGAGGCTGAGGAACTGCGAAGCGAAGGAAGTCAGGGCACGGGTAGGGGTACGGAACGAAACGAAGCGTCGGTAAAGGATCGAGAGCCAGCGAAACCAGAGGGAACCAGGGGAGATGGGAAGGATCTTTCGACGGGTGAAAGTTCGGGGAAAGCCGAGGGTAGCAAAAGAGGACCTCAGGAAAATAGGGAAGGAAGGGACAACGAAAGGGCGAGTCTTCGAAACTCCAGGGGAACCACGCCCAAGAAAATGAAAGTCTCGGATGCACGCCGTAAGTTGGCAGAAATAGAAAGGCGGACTGCGGAATATAAGGCGAGACTTATCTAGCAAATGATGGCTGGGAACGAAGAGGATCCCCAGGGGGAAGGGTCACGAGAGGGACGCAGGACCAGTCAGGGTGAATAGCCGGACCAGTGTAGCAGACATAGTATATATGACAGCATATAAGTGACTCGCTAAATATAGAAAGGGGGCGCCTCGAGTGTGCGTTTTTGTTGCAAGACCCACCAGGATGACGTCTCGGCAAAATTCGAGGGGCCGGAAGGGTTTCGTAACTTTTTAGGAGCCAAGGCATGATGAAAAATCCCTAGGAAGTCGAGAGAAGGTATCAACCAGCGGGCAACCGGAATCGAGCAAGGCATGGGTGTCCGAGATGGGGGAATAAGTGGTTCTGCTTGTCTGTCCTGCTTGTGACATTGGTAAGAGAGACCATCGAAACAGTAGCACAGGTAGAGGGCGAGAAAACATCTAGGGTAGGGAGAACCCTAAAGTGCACAAGGAAGCGGGAGGACAAATATTAATTTGATTTAAAGACGAGAACATTTCCGGAACTGATAGCGATAGGAAAACTGTGAGAGGTAGAGTCTAAAACAAGCTCTCCTTCCTTCGATTGTATGGCATGCAGGTCTGATACGTTATGGACATCGCAAGCAACCGAACGGGCCGGAGAAATAAACGTAACCGGGTAGGCAACATGGATGGTCGGAATCCGGGGGAACAAGACGGTAGCATAAATGTCGACCGACGATTCAACAGCGAAGGGGTTAAAGGCAAGGTGAGGTGGATTTTGAAAAAAGGGAGTTATACCGGGAGGAGGCCTGCAAAATCTCGGGGAATGAGGCCAATCGTAGTCGGAAATACGGAAGAGTCACAGACCTCGGTGGGTGGAGTGACAAAGAGAACGAAGGTAGCAGATACCCTACAAAGACTTAAGGAAGTGGAGCAGATGATAACAACTTACAAGGCTGGTGTAATTGAAGAAATAATAAAAAACATTGAGGGTGAGGATGACGATAAGCTACACAATGATGAGTGGCAAGGTGAGATGCAACGAGAGCGCATCATTGGGAAGCCCGGTGAATGGGGGATGGACGGAATTGCGGGGGAAAAAGAGGGGGTGCGACCTTCCAAGGTAGGAACCGCAAAGGAAATAAGGAAGCCAGGAACGGACCATCGAACGGGCTAGCAGACAGGGGGACAATCCTTGTCAAATGAAGATTATAGTGAGTTGTGGAATCTAAGGGAGAGACTCACAGGCTGGCTCGACCAAGAAAGGGAAGACGAAAAAGAGAGTCGCCAGCGAAACAACGAAGGGTTCGAGGTCTTAGAAACAACCGGGTACGGAGTGAAAAAGGGGTCGGGGGAGTTGCACGATCAAGGCGAAGGGGCGGACAACCAGAGGGAAAGGATAGGGGATACCCTCCGGATGGTGCAAACCCGCGTATCTCGAACTTCGTTGGTACCCCAAGAAGCTCTAGCTCCAAGACCCGAACGCCGAACCGGTCGGAGAGATCCTTCGAAGGAATCATGTCGATATTGCACCTTGATGGGACACTTCGTTAGGCTTTGCCCGAAGCTTAACCACGACATCATAGGAGGGCGGTGTTCTAGTACCCTCAAGGGACAGATCCTGGGTCCTAACGTAGAAAGGGTTTACTGAAATTCGCACGGGGGGATGAGACGCGTTATAGCGACATTAAACAACCTAGACCCTTCGGTAATGGAGAAAGAGGAAGTGGGCGAGCTTTGTTGAGGGCCGAAACGTAACCACGAGAAGAAGCGGGGTCGTGGGTAGGACGGGACCGCCACTTGAGAAAGGAAGGACGGACACGACTGAACCTCAACAACAAGAGGGCACCAAGATGAGCGATGCGACATGAGGACCAGAGGTTGTGAGGGCAAGGGTGGTCGAGGACAAAAAAAAAAAAGGGGGTTGAGGAGATCATCACCAAGCTATCGATACTTATTGCGAAAGAGAGGCGGAGGAAGTAACCAAGTTGGAAGAGAAAAGGAGAACCTTAGGCTGATAACTGTAAGGGAACATTACGAAGTGGCACAAGGATTTTGGACAATTATGCAGCGAGTGGTTTTATCAATGGTTCGATGTAATACCTGGGCCATCAGGGTCGGAAGAGAGATGAGGAGGGGCGAGTTGGTCACAGTGTCGACTTTCCACGGTGAAAGAGTATTTGAGGTGTCCGCAGGAAGGAAAGGATAGATGTTCTTGATTATAAGTTAAGCTGAGATACGCCCCGCAATTAAAGGTACTTGAAGAGGCTAGGGGACAAGGGATCAGGAAGGAAAATTGAGTCGCGACAAGAGAAACCATGTAGACAGGTTGAATGTGGGATAGAAGATGGGGAACTGGTCATCTCGGCCGTCTTTTGGGATGTGGTCTGGATTATGCGAAAGTTTGACAAGGGCAAGACAGACTGATGCCGATCTCTAGATGCTACCTCCCGCGCAAGTTATTTTGAGATATTCAAGTACTGGCTGAGACCTTGAGATAAGGACTGATGGCAACAAAAGAGAGTAGGCATGACATGAGTTTAACAAATGCCTGTTAGGAACATCAGTGATAGGGCGTGACTAGTGGGAACCAGACCGTTAAAAATGAATGGGGCAGGGACTGGTCGAGATTTGACACGGATGAGCAAGTTTTCGATCCTCCTTTTGTTGACAAGCTACCTTGGAGGATTTTTGCAAGACAAGGGTTGACAAGAAATATTGGTATAGGATTAACTGGGGCGGTTGTATTATGGATCATGGGAAAAACAAGGATTGTATTTTGAGGAAGAGACTATGAACTTGGGTTGTTGAGCAAAGTTAGGCAGTGAATGTTATCTAAGTATAAGAGAGGTTAGGGGACCTATGGGTAAAGAGGCACGTAGAGCCTCTTCCGTAGGAGCCTAATCCAACTGGTCAAAAACAATTCCGCAAGCAATGAGGGGCACGAGAGGTTCGAAGGAGAGAGGAAACATTGATTAAGCAAGCACCCTCCGCAATGGTTGAACGACCGGGCGGGCTAGTGCTGCCTGGGGCTGCGAGCCCCAACCTGAGCATTAGACGCTAAGTCGGATGTATGTATGAACATAAGAACGACAAATGACACAAGAAAGAGGAAGAAGCATGCGTAAAAAAACCAAGATGATGACCACCCTCTAACCCCTGAGACGAGAATAGGATCTGTGTCCTCGAGGCCCATCCCCTCGGGCGCTAACATTGGAAATGGGTAAGGATGACCCTAACCAGGCTGGTCGAATGAAATGGATAAGGATGACCCTAACCAGGCTATCCAATGGAAATGGATAAGAATGGTCCTAACCAGGCTGTTCGACTTGGAATTGGAAAGAACGACCCTAACCAGGTTGTTCGGAATGACCCCTGACAAGGGTTATTCTTTGGAATTGGCACTGGGGTCCCCTTGCATAGTTGCTTGAGAGGCATGAGATTGGAAAGAGCTGAGCCTTGGAAAAGATATTGGACTGAGCCTTGAAACAACCTTGGAAAAGATACAGCCTTGGAAAATATATTTGACTCAACATTGGAAAAGATATTGGATTGAGCCTTGGAACTGGATTGAGCCGTGGTATTGGACTAAGTATTGGAACCTGATTGAACCTTGGTATTAGACTAAGTATTGAAACTGGATTGAGTATTGGAATGAGATTGGGCATTGGAATTGGATTGAGCCTTGGAATTGGAATGAACATTGAAAATTGCATTGCATAAACAGGGGACCCTAGGCAACTTGAAATGGACTTGGAAATAGCCTTGAAATGAATTTTCTCTTTTTCTAGTCTTTTGGCCTCAGCAGGAGGGGGATACCGGTGCTCGCACCGCGACCTCAAGACCTCTATCCTTGTAAGGGAAAAAGTCTCTGCACGACTTGTTCCTCTTGTAAGGGGATGAGGGTTAAAGGACTAAGGCACCTACCACTTGGATCGGTGCAGGACGTCCGGAACTGACCCCGACAAAGAACTCTAGTCGGGAAGTTCAAGTTGCGCCTCGTGTTGAACGCCTAAACGTCAAAGGGTGAGGGAACCAAATGGGCGAGAGAGCCATTCTTTTTTTTTAGTCCCTTTTGTTCTCCCCAACCACACACCATGTCGTTGAGGGGCGGCATTGCCGCTTGGAATGGACCACGGTGGCTCACTTTAAGTTGAGCATCACTGTCCAGAGGGAGAAGTTGAGCGTGGTACCGGCAGGAAGCCACAACCACCACGGGGCATTGACACCGCCCCGCCGGAGCATTACAACCGCTTCGGGACTAATTGTGAGGTCTTCGTAACTACACTCGTGGATTAATTGAGAGCCCCAACTCTCTTGAAAGGAAGAGGCCGGATCCAGAAAATTACCACTCGGGAGGAACGATTCACGAGGAAGCCCTTACGACAAGACAGGGTCCTGGGAGGCTTGGACTGGACCTGCCTTCCAGATGTGAGGAGGTACCTCAGTAATGACACCCATCTCGTAAGCGGCAAAAGGTCGGACGGAGTAAGGGGATGAGGTGAGTTATCAGCAGGGGGAGGACTGATCACCCTTACTTTTTTGGGCTGATTGGCCGACATCCACCTACTCGTTGGTGGGCCAACGGTTGCGTACCTCCGAGTGAGAACTAGTCGTGCGATGGGGACATCGCATTTTGAGTGGGGGGAAGGTGTGCCATCTACCGAAGAAAAAGCGTGCAAAAGAGAAGGATACTATGAGCATAAGGATGAATAACTAACGTTGCATGAGCTTGAGAAAAGGTCTGGCAAGATGTCAAGAAGAGAAGAATGAATGAGTAATTGACTTTGCGCAGGCTTGAGAAGGCCTGGCAAGATGTCCAGAAGAGAAACGGGTGAGAAATCGACATTGCATAAGTTTGAGAAAAGGCCTGGCAAGCGACTTGTGTGATTGATTTGGCATAAGCTTGAAAATGGGCCGAGCAAGACGTCTGGAAAAGAAAAGACTCGTATGATGGACCATGTACGGATCTGAGAGAAATACTGGCAGGCTGGAAAACAGATGAGTATTTGAAAAAAGGTGTGACAAGGTGTCTGAAAGAGAGATGCACAAGGGATGAACTGGGCAGCATGCATGAAAAAGTTAAAAATAAGCAAGGAACAAGAAAGGACAAAGAGTGATATGAATGCAAAATTGGCAGGACCTGAGGAGAGTTGGGCAAAAGGACCCGGGGGAGATGCATGTGGATTTGACAAGGCCTGAGCGTCGGGGAACGGTTAAAGGAAAACATGGATTGCACGAGCCGAAAAGTAGATTATTTTTTATAAGAGTAATGAATGAGGCGAGACAAAAACGGTTTCTGCACGAGAAGACTTTCTCGATAAAATGGGAAGACAGATTTGAGATTACAAAGCACTTAAAGGGAGTTGTGCCTTGCATTCACAAGTGCGTGTGCCCTGAGGATGAAGGGGCGCAGCGCTACCGGGAGCGTTGCGCCCCGGCACTGACCGCGGTGGCGGAGTGAGGCGGCGAAGCAGGTGTGTGCTTGGTTCGCACCGCGTTCGCTCTGACGCGTTCATACGGACGACCATGCTGCATGGTGATGGCGTGATGGAGGCGCTGGTAGGGTGAGGAGGAGTTGTTGGACGGGGTGTTGAGCTTACAACAGCTACTTACTCAGCGTTTCGCGCACGCGCGGGAAGCAAAGGTGCTGGTCTACACTGTATCACAGGTTGATAGGGAGATTAGACTGACTCCTGAGGGCTTTCAGGGGGTTTCGCGTTCATACTCCATTGCTGCTGTATTTTTGCCCGTGGCATAGAGCCTGTGAGGTATCG
The DNA here is from genome assembly GCA_003427395.1 of Chara braunii. Lineage (NCBI taxonomy): Eukaryota > Viridiplantae > Streptophyta > Charophyceae > Charales > Characeae > Chara > Chara braunii. The sequence continues at coordinate 888,015 of BFEA01000558.1, read as the reverse complement.
CCTTGGGTAATGCATGTGGAGTTCAGCGGAGTGAGCCTTGGGTGACCCGAAGTGCGAGTGAAGTAACTACCCGTCATCACCAGTGTCCTTGTGCATCAGCATCAGGGATCGGGACAGTATCGTGATCATCATGATCTGGGCATTGGGCGTCATCATCATCAGGCCGCTGAGTGCTGTTCGTCATCAAGCCGAGTTTCGTCATCATCATCATCAAGGGGGTGATCCATCATCACTATCATCCTTTGGTGATCGCAGGGCGCTGTGCGTCGCCGCTATCATCATCATCATCATCATCAGGGTGCGGTTCATCATCACCATCGACATCATTATTCCGAAGATGTTTCTCCACCATCATCAAGGCGCTGGGCGTCATCATCATCAGAGCGCTGGGCGTTGTTCGTCATCAAGCTGACGTTCGTCATCCTCATCGTCAAGGTTTGTCGGCATCAGCATCATTCAGGGGCTGCTCGTCATCATCATCATCAGCAGCAGCAACAACGTCATCAATAGTTAGGGGGCTGCTCCTCACCATGATCATCATCAACAACAACAACATCATCAATAGGAGGTGATTCATCATCACCTTCATCCTTTTCTGACCGCAGGGTGCTGTGCGCCATCGTTGTCATCATCATCATCATCATCATCATCATCATCACCATCATTATCACCATCGTCATCATCATCATCATCATCATCATCATCATCATCACCATCATTATCACCATCATCATCATCTTCAAAGTCGTTATCATCATCATCATCATCATCAGGAGGGTGCGGTTCATCACCACTATCGACATCAGCATCCCGCTAATGGCTCGCCATCATCATCGGGGCGCTGGGAGTCATCATCATCAGAGTGCTGGGCGCTACTCGTCATCAAACTGATATTCGTCATCATCATCATCAAGGTTTGTCGGCAGCATCATCTTTAGGGGGCTGCTCGTCATCATCATCATCAGCAGCAGCAACAACGTCATCAACAGGAGGTGAATCATCATCACCATCATCCTTGCGATCGCAGGGTGTTGTGCATCATCGTCGTCATCATCATCATCATCATCATCATCACCATTATAGCAATATCATCATCCTCATCATACAACGCTCGCTGAAAAACTGCACGCAGCAAGGAAAAAGGCGCGCGCGCGTTCGACGATTGCGCGTGATTGGGTGCGCGCGCTGACCTGAAAATTGGACCACTAGTGGTCTATGTCGAGGAGCTGACATGGTCCAAATTTCAGATCAAATGGTCCAGTGGATCATGAGATATCAAAGATTCAGGGTGTGCCATGAAATTCGAATACGTCGGGCGAGGTATAGTGATTTCCTCCATCTGTAGTATCACAATCATCAACATTATTATCCTCATAGCTATCATCTGTTGTATCACGATCATCAACACTATCATCCTCACATCTACCATCTGTAGGCGATGTTGATCGCCACCACTATCCTTAGGCTACCGATTCATTCAAATAATCATCTATAACATTTCTATCATTATCACTACCATCATCAATATTAAGATCAATCTGAAAACCTTTTAGTCTCAGAGTACCGTTTTCGGCTACCCAATTATCCAATACTCATAAATATTTAGATCCTGATTAGCTATATCTTGATTGCCTACATCTAGATTACCTATATCTTGATTACCTATATCCTGACTACCTATATCTCGATCATCTGTTTCTTGATTACTTACTTCTTGATTACGAATCTTTGTAGCAGAAATTTCAGACATAACGTTTTCATGTTGGGATTGTTTAACAATTTCGCTACTGGGTTTTGCCCTGCATGTTCCCCCTTTGTTTCGTTTTTTTTATGAGTTTTTGCAGACGCTGTAGTGGGAATAGAACTTCGGAGGTTATGGCTGAAACTTTGGTAGGCAGGGGGGTTTTGAGACTCCAGGGTACAAATATACGGTAGTTACCCACAGCAGGTCTGAGATCCACATGGCCTACGTTAGGGAACAAGTCAGGGGAAGAACGGTAGGACTGTCAGCCTGGGCTCCGCCTGGCCTTGGGTAGGCTAGGGAAAGGAGAGATAGGGCTGGCCAGTTGTGGGTATAGACTACTAGTTAGCTGTCCCCGAAAAATTAACCCTGTTGTCTGTTATAGGGGAGCCTTATTCTACAGGGGTGTTGCATGGTGGGAGGCAGTAGCCCTATTGGGAGTAGGGCAGATTGGGGAATGTCTGAATCTGGGGCCGGGGTTGGAGAGTTGGTCGCCTTCAACCACAGCGGGGACAGATAGGGACAAGGGGTGGGCAAAGGCAGCCTATAGGAGGGGATTGGTTGCCGTTGCGGAGGTGGTGGTGGGAGGGAGGGGATCTGTTTTATGTTGGGGCCGAGGGATTTTCCTCGGTGGAGGCAACATGAGACAAGGTATAGTGGGTAGGGATTGGTTTAGGCTGTGACCAATGGAAGCGTATCCTTTCTACGGCGTCGTCAAAAAAGCTCTGATGACATTCTCTCAATTCCTTGATTGGACTCCAATTATCTTTTCTCCCTTTGAATTATGTGGTGGAGGAGGCCGGCTCGTCGAAGGGAGATGGAAAATTGAAGTCCATTCCTAACCATATGGGTTTTGGAGAGGTTGATTGTCTGCAGTTTCTTATCTTCCGAACTATGTGGTGGAGGAGGTCGGCTCGTCGGGAGATGAGGAAGAGCAGGGGGTTGCTAGGCATAGCAGGCAGGAAGCTAATCGTTCTCAGACTTGTTCAGAATTTGTTTCTGGACTGATTACTTTCTTCTCTCTCTTCGAACTATGTGGTGGAGGAGGTCGGCTCGTCGAAGGGAGATGGAAAGTTAAAGTCCTATTTCAAAAAAAAAAACGTAGTTCTAATTAGATTTTTCTAGTAGTTACTGGTTCTTTCTCACGCGAGTTCTGCTGGAATTTTCCGAATGTATTCGTGATGGGACGCTGGGCCCGGTTCCCTGTTTTGTGCCAACCTGTGAGGAAAAAAAAACTTTCAAAAAAAAAAAAAAAAAAAAAAAA
>BFEA01000558.1:841407-857648 GCA_003427395.1 Chara braunii | reverse complement strand
TCTCTCTCTCTCTCTCTCTCTCTCTCTCTCTCTCTCTCTCTCTCTCTGTGTGTGTGTGTGTGTGTGTGTGTGTGTGTGTGTGTGTGTGTGTGATGTATCTGGCCGAAAATACAACCAGATTCAGACGAAATCAGAGAAAAGAAACAAAACCAAAGCAGATCTGAAATCAAATTCGAAGGCAGAGGGGTGCATGCAAGCCTGAGCTCGAGGCAATCACTACCGCTCTTTAATTACAAAGATTTATCCCCTTCACGTTGAACCTTGAGGCTTGAGAAGGTTATCCGGGGGACGGGGTCTATCAACTCAGGTAAGCGACCCGTTGGATTCATCAGTGTAGTGCACTGCCCGAGGCAAGAATTCTCTACTCCCCGGTCACCGTTTCTTGTCCGTATCACGTTACTCCTACCTACTAGTACTTCGCCCCCCCCCTCGATGCACCTGGTTGGAATCTCGGCCAGATGCATGCATCTTTCTGCACTGCGCGCAGCCATGATTACGGTCGCATCGACTCCAATAATAATAAAGGGAGTGATATTAAATGATATTAAAATCAATAATAACAAAGGTTAGCGAGCACGCTAGGGGATGTGCACTCGAATGCCGGTGTCAGAATCAAACGGGGGGAGTCGCACATGTGTATACCTGCGGCGGGACTCCACCAAGTTCTCTCTGGCTGCTTCTCGTTTACACATAACTCACAGGTTGGGCCGTTGAACCGCAGTGGGACTCCGTAATGGACTCTCAGACCAGCCCGCACTGCCACTTCTACCAACTGAGGCTGCCCGCTGCAGAGGGAAGCTCTCCAACTTTTTCCATATCTCCCTGCTCTTTCTTCACCGGTTCTTTTCTCTTCCGTCAATTCTCTTCTTCCCCTTATCAACTTCACCTTCTTCCTCCCACTTACCCTCTTCTCTCCACTTTCTTTTCCTTCCTTCCTTCCTTCTTCTCGTCTCCTTCCTCAGCTTCTTCGCGGCATTCACTCCTCTCCCTCTCCTACCCCCTCCCTCTTGCTCCCGCATGGGATTCCTGCTTTCTTCTGAGAATTCTAAGTTCTTTTTTGTGCGTGCATACTTGCTACGTGCATGTTGGGCTGCGTGACTGTCCGAGTCAGCGTGCCTACAGTAGACTCGGGACCTCTGTGTGTGTGTATGTGTGTGTGTGTGTGTGTGTGTGTGTGTGTGTGTGTGTGTGTGTGTGTGTGTGTCCCGTTGGGGACTCGTGCGCGTGCCAGGCAGGCCAGTTATACACCCCATCTCATCCTCTTCGACAGCCAGAGAACAACCTCATCATGCCATCATGGTATCAGGCCGCAAGTTAGGCCAGCTCCGTGACTCCGTGAGCGAGCAAACAACGACATGGGTAAGTAGTTCAATCGAAATCGGGACATCATGACACACCAGCACGGTCCAGCAGGAATCAGAGTTACAGCAAGGGGCACACTACTACCGGTAGTCTTTCGCCCCTATACCCAAGTCCGACAACCAAGTTGCCCGTTGGCGTTCCTGCCAGCCTCCTCTGTGCGTTCCTCCCGTCATTGCACCCGTCTGCTCCCACCCTTCCTCCTACTCCTCTCTCTCCCCACGTTCCTGTGGTCACGTATCCTTTTCCATACTCCTGCGAGAGTACGGACCTGCGGGTGTGTCTGGCCCTGGATTTCGACCATGGACAGAACGAACCTGGCTAGGATAGTGCGCCAGGTACGGAACAAAGCAGAACATAAATGGCAAGAAGAAGAGGCAGCATGAAAAAGGGGCTATTGGCAGGGACGCAAGTTGGCGGTAGGAGTGGGGGTCACGAACAAGCGGGAAGCCGGCGCTGCAAGGTCAGCCCTCGGACTCTCCCTCTTTCTCTCTCTCTATCACGAGCCTAAGCCTCCCTGCCGCTGGCCATGCCCCCGCTACAGCCCCCCCGCGTCTCCTGTGGCGGTGCTCTACCCCAACCAACCGGGGTCTACCAGGTGCAGCGCCAACCAAGGAGGTGAAGGTCCAGACCGCGGTTGCCAGGTCAGCGTCCCCCGTCACTCTCCTCCTCCTCCTCCTCCTCTTCCTCCTCCTTCCTCCTCCTCCTCCTCCTTTCTCATACTCTTCCCCATCTCCTTCTTCCTTTTCCCTCACTCGCCCTACCTCGGTCACAACGAGCGCATCGGACGAGTGCCCACCCTCCACGAAGCCAGCTATGGGAGAGGGAGGGATTCTCGCTGCAATGAATCTGTGTGACGGACCCCCCGGGATGGCGGTCCGTCAGGATCAAGAAGAAGGGATGAGGATGGGGGAGATGGAGATGGAGCGGGAAGAGACAGTGCAGCTCCAACGCAGACTCAACACGCACGTACTCCAATCTGTGCAAATGAAGAATGAGTCACAAAACAAACTGCAGCTGGGGGACTGGATTGGACTGGCCTGGTACCGAAAGTGGTACCGGGCAGGACTGGACTGGACTGAATAACCACACGGCCTGTGGGGTCAGGCCACGGCCTGGTCCCACAGGCCGAACTGGCACATAGCCAAATAGGCCCTGGCTGTGGGCCAGGGCAGATGAAGGCCCGCTGCACGATCCTCAAACCTGTAATGGATCGCAAAAGCCATAAACACCCTAGCCGCAAAAGCAGCGGAACTCTGCAACAAAGAAAGCTGAGAAATCTAGGATGCGGAGCAAGCTCCATGCGGAGTCCATGCGATGCATCCTAAGCTACATAATGTCAAAAGAAAAGCAAATGTCTGGTATACATATCCTAGCTAACAGCAGAAAATGAAATGTAGTATGATACAATCCTAAAGTCCTGGAGGCAGTGGCCTCAGTGCTGAAAGGAAAAGAGCAATATGTCACAAGATAATGTCATGTCGCTGAACCACTAAGAGTGGGATGGTCTCAGAGGGGGTGAATGCAGCCTAAGGGCAGTCACACATGAAGGTGGGATAGGTCATCAGGCTCAAGGTGGGAGAGTGGTAGCGAAACAAAACCAATGACCCTAACAGATAGACCATCAAGGCGGGTAATGCTCGACAAAAGGGTGACACCATGCAGGGTCGACCATGAAAAGGGGAACCTGGAATAGGGTGGAGCTATGCCGAACTGGAGGCATGCAATAGCCGGCGCTAGGGTGATGAGGGCAGTGGGTGAGGGAAACATGCACACAACTCACCGACTAGGAGAGGGAGCTGGATCTGGGAGCAAGGAAGCCAGGATAACGCTACGGTCCCAATGCCTATGCGATACGAAGGGAGAGCCAAACTCAAAGAGACCCAGCTAAGTGAGAACCATCATGCGACAGAGGCAAGGGAGTATGCAGGGTAGGGTGGTGACGTGAAGTAGTCACGTCGAAAGTAGTTGAAGTCGTCGAAGTGGTCGATGACGTCGATGAAATAGCAGTGGAGTCGATGTCGAAGCAGAGCCGCAAAACGTTGACATCCTGAAGAAGAGATGGTGTGAGTCAGTGGGGACAGATAGAGGATAAGAGTGTCAGTCATCGTAACGCGAAGGGCGACGATGAGTGCGTTGTGGACGCTTGGAGGCGACCGTCTGTGGCTGAGGAACGGCCTCAGAGGGAGCGGGCTCGTCCTCAGCAATCTCCTCAGCCGGAGGAGGAGGAAGAGGGTCAGTCAGCTGAGTAGAAGCAGATGTCTCAGCATGACGAGCACGATCATATGCACACACCAACATCCTGGCGTGCTGCAAGTGCTCGAGGGGCTCCCAAGTAGCCTCCTCATCAGGCTAGCCCTTCCAGCGCACAAGGTACTCGATGCGTGGAGGGGTATCGTCGGCAACTCGGCGTGATACGATGTCGGAAACAACGAACTCCTCGTGACCGTCCACCAAGATAGGTGGAGGGCGCTCATAAGGGTGTCCAGCGAAGCGCTCGGACGGTTTGCGATAAGGACGCAACAAGGAGACTTGGTAAACATCGTGTACGCGAGCCTGTCGAAGGTAATCAGGTAGCTTCACACGAAAGTTGACCGGACTAGCGGCAGTATCAGAACCGACGACCTGAAGGATGCGGCATGGACCGAAGAAACGACGCCTGAACTTGCGAAGCGTATCTGCTTCGAGCTGTAAGTGGCGTGCGTCGACGAGCACATCGTCACCGACTTTGAACGGATGATCCATTCGTGATCGGTTCGCTCGTGCGGCCATGCGAGTCTGAGAGTCGGCTAAACTCTCGTGTGCGCGCTTCATAATCGCCGCCATGTGGGCGATCCAGTCGTCAAGCGCAGGGCAACGAGTGTCTGGGCGCAACCGCGATGGTCGTAGGAAATCCGCGGGTACGCGAGGGTGGTAGCCGAGGTCGCAATAGAATGGCGACATCCCCGTGGCTGGCGAAACAACGTGGTTGTACGCAATCTCCGCGTGGGCTAAGTGTAAGTCCCATTGCTGGTCATCCCTAACAAACTTTCGGAGGATATTACCGAGAGTTTTATTGGTGACCTCAGCCTGACCATCCGTCTGAGGGTAGTAAGACGATGAGAAGTGGAGCTGGGATCCGTACACCTCGTGTAGGCGTCGCCAGAATGTGCTCGTAAAGCGCGGGTCACGGTCGGAGATGATGCTCTGAGGTAAGCCGTGATCTCTCACGACTCAGTCGAGGACAATGTCGGCGACCTCACGAGCGCTAAAGCGATAGCGGCACGGGACAAAACGTGCACGCTTCGTGAAGCGATCGACGACGACCAGAATAGCATCATGACCACGCTCAGTGGGTGGGCAAAGGGGACCAATGAAATCCATCGAGATGGACTGCCAACGACCCTCAGGTATGGGTAGGGGCTGAAGTAACCCATACGGAAGGTGGTTCGCACTGTTCACCTCCTGGCAGGTAGGACACTCCTGGATGTAGGCTTTGACAAAGTCCTTGGACTTCGGCCAGACGTATAGGCGGCAAACACGAGTCAACGTCTTGCGGAAACCCATATGACCGGCAGCTGCCTGATCATGAAACTCTGCTACAGCCTGGACGCGGAGCTGTCCGGTGGAGGGAACGCAGATACGTGGTTCTAGCTGACCAGATCTGTCATGCCAATACACGAGGCCGTTCTCCCCGAGGGAGTAGGAAGGAACGGTCTTGCCACTCCGCAGTGTCGCGTGGATGACGCGATAATCGGGGCAGTGGCGGTACTGAGTGCGATACGCGTCGATCACYGACTGATCARCASTGGTGATGGAGATGGCAGCAAGCTGAATGGGTTCCTGATTGTGATCAGGACGGCGGGACAAGGCATCGGCGACGCGGTTCGTTTCACCCTTGATGGGCTGAGTGGTGAAACTGAACTCGGATAAGTCACGTCATCAGCGTGCCTGTCGAGGGGAGAGCTTAGGCTTCGTGAGGAAAGCCTGGACAACTGAGTTGTCCGTGCGCACCGTGAAGGGCACCCCGTGCAGATAATGACGTCAATGCCGGGTAGCATAAACTACTGCGAGAACCTCACGTTCATCGGTAGTGTAGTTTATCTCGGCAGACAGTAGCTGACGGGAGTAGAACGCGATCGGGCAATCCCCAGCACGAGCCTCGATAGTCCCATCCTCCGCGATGGTCGGGGAGTAAGTAACAGGAGGACTGTCAAGGGAGGGAAATGGTGGGAGGGTAGCCGTCAGTCGAGAAGCAGTGTCGGTAGGAGGGGGGGGAAAGGAGGAACATGGGGGTAAGGTGAATCTGAAGGAGAGGGAAACACTTGAGAAAGGACGGCTCCTACTGCAAAATGTGACGCATCGGTAGTGACGATAAAGGGACAATAAAAATCGGGAAGGTGAAGAACCGGCGCACAGGTCACCTCCTTCTTGAGGGCACGGAAGGCGTCCTCGCACAGGGGTGTCAAAAACCACGGTGGGTTCTTTCGGAGGAGGGTAGAGGTAAGGACGTAGGAATACCTAGCGTATCCCTTGATAAAATTACTATAGTAGCTGGTGAGGTCTAAGAAAATGCAAACCTGCTTGGCAGATGTGGGGACGGGCCACTCTGCAATAGCAGTGATCTTCGCGTCGTCCATGTGGAGACCGTGGTCAGACACATGGTGGCCTAGAAAGTCCACTTTGTGCTGGGCAAAGCGGCACTTATTGAGCTTGGCATAGAAGCCATGCTTGCGTAAGCGATATAGGACATCGCGGAGGTGTCTGATATGGTCTTCTAAGGTACGACTGTAGACCAAGATGTCGTCCAGGTATACGAGAACGTATTCTTCAAGAATGTCCCTGAAGATGTCGTTCATCTCCGTTAGGACGGTGGCGGGGGCATTGGTGAGGCCGAATGGCATCATCGTGAACTCGTAGTGGACGAAACGCGACCGAAAGGCGTTCTTCGGCTGATCCTCTGTGACAACGCGAATCTGGTGGTAACCGCTACGAAGATCGATCTTCGTGAAGAAGCGGTTGTCTGCCAGAAGGTCAAACAGCTTATCCACGCAGGGCATGGGATAGCTGTTTTTAACCGTGTAACGGTTAAGGCCGAGATAGTCGATGCAGAGGCGGAGAGTTCCGTCTACTTTGCGAGCAAAGAGGACAGGTGCACCCCAAGGGGAGTTACTGGGTTTAATAAAACCCAGTCGAAGGAGCTCCTCAAGCTGACGCTTGAGTTCCGTCGCCTATGGGATCGAGAGTCGGTACGGTGCCTGATGGTGAACATGATAGTCATGCACGAGCTGGATAGAATGCTTAACACCGCGTATCGGGGTAATCCCGTTGTATGAGAAATACGGAAGAAAGGCGTTGCGGTACTCTCGAAACAGGTCGCGAACGGCCGGCTCTAAGTCTGCCGTGAGCTGTGTGAGTTCCTCAGCGTCTGCGTCGGCACGAGACATATGTGTGGACTCGACAGTCGACGGCGCAGAGGCCTGGGACGTGGAAGGGGTATCCGCAGGCTGACGGGTGGACGTAGAGATGGGAGCCGCGAAGATGGAGGAAGGGTCAGGGGGATCGGGCTCCAGAGAGATAAGCTCAACCTCGAGACAAAGTGGATCATAGCGAAGAAGATCCATGACATTCACTGAGTAGAACGTGACTTCCTCCTGTCGTATGAAGTGAGCAAACTGACGAGGGGAAGTGAACGCGATGTCTGGGTGGAACCCTGAGGGACGAGGATCCTGGGGAGGTAGGTCGGTCGGGGTGTCGCCCGTGGTTCCAATGAACGAGACGAGATGAGTCTGACCACACTTCATTTTGAGAACGAGTATCTCAGTCGCCCATTCGGCCTGCAGAATGCTCAAGTCCATGAGAGATGACACAACGTCATCGTTAGTCGCCAGCTAAGCGCTACAACGGGCTGTGCGAATGGCGCGACGGGTCGGAAGTCTCGGGGGAGAAGCGCTAGATGCGGCGGTCTGCTGGGGGGCAGACGATACCTCGACGGACGACGGGGCAAAGAGAACTGCGTCTGTCCTGTTCTGAGGATCCTCTGGTGGGGTAGCCAAAGGGGCAAACTGCGACTTGGTGGTCGGGAAGCTGGCTACGTGCGAGGCCTCAGGGGTACACTGCACCGTGGCTAGCTAGGTGGGGCAGGCCAGGCGGGGCCGAGGGGGGACTGAGATCGGGGCTGACGAGAAATGTCAGCGTAGTACCGATCGAGGGCAGTGTGGTATAGACACCGTGAGGAGGTGTGTCCATCCTGGCGGCAACGAAGGCAGTCGCGTCGGGCCTCGAGGGCGGCCCTCTCCTCGGGGGATAGGGCTCCGCGAGGAGAGACAAAACCCTGCGGGAGGTCTATCTGAGGAACTGTGGGTGTGCGGGCGCCAGCCTGTGCAACCCAACTGCGTGCACGACCCATGGCAGACATGGCCATCTGCAGGCGCTCGGCCATTGGGACATTGTCGTCATCCAAGTGGTACTGGATGATGTCCCGAAGCTCGATGTCCTCGGGGGCGTCCCCAATGGTAGGATCGAGCTCGGCTGAGGCGTCCTCTCCATACTCGAGAGAACTGTAGTGCCGAGAGAATGGCGCTCCAGGTCGAGCCGGGTGACGAAAACGACCAGCAAACGAGGAGCGGCCTCGGGTGGTACCCCGAGACTGGGAGGTGGTGGCTGGCCGCGAAGAGGATGGGGCGACGGAGAAGCGACTGCACATCCTTTGGTACTGACGCCCAGCCTCGTATGCCTGCTCCGCAGAAGAGAATGATCGCCTCCATAGCTCTAGGCGGTAGTCAGTCGGCAGGCTGACAAGGAACCGGTCGGTGAGTGTGACCTCCGGTAGGAACGTCTCGTCACACACAAGACGAACGTCCTGAAACACCTGGATGTGACGCTCCAGGTCGACTCGTACAGAGGACCTGGACCATCTGGTCTGGGTGAGGCGGTCTAAAGCGTCAGTGGCGTCATGACGAGCGCCGAAACGGTCTTGAAGGAAGGCCGCGAAGTCGGCCAGAGTGGGGACCTCACCCACGCGGAGGCGCTGGGTATAATTATCCTCCCACACAGTGGAAGGGCTACCTTGCGATTTGGTTGCGAGCACATCGCACCACAACTCCTGACGGGTGGTCGTCATAGAGAGCGTGCGCATTGCTATTTGCAACCAGTGAGAGACACGGGATGTGGCATCATACTCGGGAATGTCCGTGGTGCGCACAGGAGGATGTCCATTGTGGAAGAATGGCGAGGGGAGAGATATCGAGGCGAGTGCACTGCGACAGCGTAAGTCGAGGCCGCTGCAGGGGCAGAGGTGGGGGAAGGCTGTGGGCCGTGGCCGCTGGCGGATGGACCAGCAGACGAGGAGGCAATGGTCGTGGGCAGCTGTCCCGGAATAGCCAGGTAGGAGGGAAGAGGCTGATGAGCAGGTCGAGGGAAACGAGCCTGCATCATGGGGACCGAAGGGGTGGTAGAGGAAGAAGGGTGGGCAACCTGTGATGGGTGAGGCTGTCTCTGAGTGAGAATCTCCGCATAAGACTGGGCAATGGTGGCCTATAAAGTGGCCACTCGCTGGGTGCGCCGGGTCGGAGGTGGAGGGGGCGGAGCGGGTCTCCCAGTAGGAGGAGGAATCCCAGCCTGGGCGGTACCCTGCTGTGGGGGCGGGGGGACGAAGGCAGGAAGAAGAGGGCGGAGCCGTATTGCCGCGACCGGTGCGGGAAGCTGGGAAGCAACACCGGTGTGGGTCGATGAAACTGCTGGGCCAGAAGGCGGTACCTGGACCGCAGCACCTACGGCAGTAGTAGAGACGGTAGGGGCGGCCGTGGACGGAAGAACCGCCACAACGGACGGGGTGGTCTGAGCGGCAGCAGCACTCGCCACCGCTGAGGGGGAGTGCTGGGCCTGGTCCGCAGAGGAGGGGGAACCATAGTGACTCCGTCTCCGGAGTCCTGGGGAGCCGGAATCGGAGCCGGTAGGGGAAGGGGTGTGAGACCGGTGGGGAGAGCGATGATGGGAGCCCTTGAGGCGGTTGACGTCAAGGGCTAACGCATTGATTTGCGCTTGCAATGGTCCAAGCATACTAAGTTGTGCCTGGATTGCTATAAGGACGGCATGAAGGTCCATGGTGTCCACATGGGCCAGATCATGAGCCGCTAACGGCGCGCTGACCTGGGGTGTGGACTGCGTCGCGGCGATCTCCTCGGATGAACTCCCTTCCATGGCCGGAAGGGGAATGGAGGTAGTCCTCAAAGGAGTGTGTGGGGAAAGAGGCCCACCGGTAAGAGGAAGGGGACCGCGGACGCGGAGTGAGTATGTGTGAGTCGGCTCGCCTCGGATTTTGCGGGTCGTGCGTGAGACGAAGGCGCCAAACCGCTCGAGGGGGGAGGAGCCGTCCAGGTCCAGGGTGCCCGACGGGAGGAGGCGGGAGAGTAGGAAGGGGGGCGGGAGTTAGGAGAACCCTAAACCCTAGAAAACCCTAAGAAAACCCTAACCGGAGTTTAGGTGGTTAGGGGAGAGTAGCGGCGACCTAATCAAGAAAAAAGATAATATGGACAGAAGGGGGAAAGAAAATAGAATAAACAATAAAATTTTGAGATAAAAATAAAATAAAAGAAGAAAGATGAGAAAAGAAGTAGGGAAGAAGATAATTTGAATTTTTGGAGGAACGGAAAAAATTTAAATCAAAAAGAAAGAGAAAAGAAGAAAAACAGAAAACATCGAAGTGGGGGGCGGGGGGGATGAAAAAGTGATGAAAAAAAGAGAAAAATAGGTGGGAAAGAGAAAAGATTGAAGTGGTAGGTGAGGGAGATGATGGGGTTGTAGTTGGGGGAAGAAAGGAGGAGAGGAGGGTGAGAGAATGAAAGAGAAAGCTATGGAAAAGGTGAAGAAAAAAGTGAGAGATTAGTAAGGTGAGTGGAGAGAGAGGAGAGAAAAAGATGGTCAGATGATGAAGAGGAGAGAGGGAAAAGGGAGTGGGAGAGTGGATTAGGGATGAGAGAGGTGACACCTTGCTCTTGGGTTACCAAGAGCATACAACTTCACCAAAATCCACAAGATCTTGGCCTTCACACACCCCTTGGGAGAAGGGGTCTTCAAGGTGGTGATGAACTGCTGCTGCACATTATCTGGGGTTGGCTGAGATCTTGATCGGCCACCCAGTTCCACTGTAGTGAAGCCCCCTAGCTAGGGGGGTCTTCAAAAAAATCCTCAGCAAACTGCCATGTGGCACTTTTGGAGATGGTCACGGGTCAAGAGAGGAGATGCAGAGGGCAAAAACTTTTTTGCCAATAACGTTTCACCCGCTGGGTAAAATTTGGCAAAAGCAGTCTTGTTGGAAAGCTTTTTGAAAGCCGCTTCCAACGAGATAAAGCGCAGCATCAGCCACTGCTTAGAGTAAAAGCGCTCGTTGAAAACACGAGCGCGGGTGGTTTTTTTTTTAGCTTTTAAAATAATTGCGATCTTTGAAAGATCGTAGCTCCTTAACCACCACACAAAATTAGGCGATCTATAGCTTGTTGAAAGCGGCTCGTCGAGAGTTTTCCAACAAGCTAACGATCAATAAATTTGGACCACCGGTGCAGAAGTTACGATTGAAAGAGTGCACCGGTGTCATTACCAAAGAAAAGTGGCGAGCATTTTTTTTTTTTTTTTTTTTTTTTTTTTTTTTGCTCAAGCCGCGTGGCAACTGATAGGTGGCGTGGGTGGGGGAGAGGAGCAGGGAGGAAAGCCTGCTCTGATACCAGTGTGACGGACCTGCCGGGATGGCGGTTCGTCAGGATCAAGACGAAGGGATGAGGATGGGGGAGATGGAGATGGAGCTGGAAGGGACAGCACAGCTCCAACGCAAACTCAACACGCACGTACTCCAATCTGTGCAAATTAAGAATGAGTCTCAAAACAAACTGCAGCTGGGGTATACCCCCAGCGGACTGACTGGACTGGACTGGAATGGCCTGGTACCGACAGTGGTACCGGGCAGGGACAAACTGAATAACCACACGGCCTGTGGGGTCAGGCCACCGCCTGGTCCCACAGGCCGAACTGGCAAATAGCTAAATAGACCCTAGCTGTGGGCCAGGGCAAATGAAGGCCCGCTGCAATCTGGCTGCAATCGCTGCCAAATGAAATCAATAGGGATAGAGAAAAATCATAACACTAAAATAGAAACAATCACGGGTAAAAGAAAAAGGAAAAATAAAAAAATAAAAATAAATAAAGGGTAGCTCCATCTCCTCCCCTTCTCTCACGTTCTTCTTCTTCTTCTTCTTCTTCTTCTTCTCCTTCATCGACTCTCATCGTTCTCCTTCTTTCTCCTACCTCCCTTGTCACATTCTCCCTTTCTTCTACCTCTCCCTTCGTCTTCTTCCTGTTCCCCCGCTCATCATCCCGTTTGTTGCCTTCCGATGCATCCCGCTTGTTCTTCCTTCTTCCACCTACTCTGCCTCCTTGTTCTTCCACTTGTCCCTTTTCTTCGATGTATGATCGAAGTCTACTTAAGATCATGATCAATATCAATTGGAAAAACAAAATGGAAGGATCCTGTAATTAATAAAATATTAAAAACAGAAGGATCTGGCTGACCCCCTCCACGGTTCCACCAACTTAATTCCATGCACGTTGTGTAGGAATGACTCGGTGAAGGACGGGCAACATCATGGCGCACCCACACACAGATAAGTATACTCCCCTCTCCCTCCATTCCTCTCCCTGCGCCTATACCGCCACATGCACCCAGGCTCAAGTTCGGCCCGATGAAGTGACATTGGCAAGCACGTGGAGCGAGCAGCCCTGCATGTGCGCTATCTGACCGGGGACGACGGCCAGTGCGAAGTAAATGATCGATCGTGGCGAACGAGGAGCACGACTGTGGTTACGAAGAGTATAAACGACAGGGGCGATGAAAATGAATCATGCGCTAGAACATGGGTACGTACGCTGCCGTACTTGAGAATGAATCCTCCACTAGAACATTGGAAGATACCCCGTCGTAATCGACGCGGCCCAAATAAAACTTCTCCCCAGTGACACTACCGCTTCAGAATCTATGTCCGCTCTCACCTTCTTCGCCAGCCACTCTCCACAACTCCTCCTTACGCTCATTCTCCACCTCTCCCTCCTAAACTCCCTTGCCCGTCACCACCGTCGACTTAGAGTACTCCTCGTCTTACTAACTCGTGATGCATATGGCCGGGACGCCAGCCAGGTACGCGCTGAATCCAGGACCGCATGTATTGGACAAGACGAGCCGGCTCAGTGGGACATCCACGATAGGCGTTGCGAACACGAGCGGCGTGGGAACGAAAACCATGACAACCTCTTCTCTCTTGCCTCCGCCAGGTTCTTCGTCTCCTTCTTCTCCTTCTTCTCCTTCTTCTCCTTCTCGTTGCCTCTTCCTGCTCGATCCTCTCCATTGTTGTAGGCTGCCACTCGCCTAGATATGACTGCTCATTCCTCCTTTTCTCACCCGCTCTCTCTCTAACCCCTCCGCCCCTCTTTAGTCGTCTGCGTACGTCCTCGTTCCGGAGTCGTCCCAGACTCCCAGCAGGCTGGCGGCGTTCTAACAATGCGTCCCTCGCTCATCCGACGAGGGGCTTTTATAGCCCGTCCTTGTCTCTATGCCCAATGCGTTCCATTCGGGGGATGACTTTCGTCAGGATGACCTTCGGGAGCCCACGTAAAAACCTTTCCGGCTTTGGGCGTCGAAACTCGGCCGTTTGGTACTACCGGCCCACTGACTTGCATGTGGGGTACTACAGCCCCACGCGTTGCTCCAACAGCCCTACCGAATCATGATCTGGCGCATAACAGCGCCAGATTCATTTTAATGTAAAAGAGGTCGGAGGTGGTACCGCTGAAGTATAGAATGCGGCCCCCTACCGGTTCATGAATCTGGCAAAAAAAAACAGCGCCAAACAGGCCGAGGGAGATGTGGCCACTGCGCGAAGGCACCTTTCACACAGGGCAAAGTTGTTTTGGGCCAGTAGTACCAAGCGGCCGAGTTTCGGGTGCCCAAAACCAGAAAGGTTTTGGCCTGGCCTCTTTCTACCAATTATCCCATGACTTTCGCCTCGTCATCTTTGACTCTGTAGATCCACCTTATAGCCGTTACCCGAAACACATCGCAACATACCCATTCCATGGCTGATCCACTTCACTTCCAGGCGTATTCCGCCACCAGATACATTCAAGCACAAGATGAACCTCCATAGGCCGCCTAACCAAATTCAGTGAAGGATCTTTTAACCAACTTCTAGTGATCTTGGGACTGAACCTACCGCTTTTTATGAGCGCAGATACAAACATAAAATGCAACGGCAGATCCGACAGGAGTAAATGGAAACAAGGAAATCAGAGTACTATTCATATCTTCTCTGAGGAGAAGCATTCTCTCAAGAGGATTGGAGAAGAAAGAACCAAGGATCTTGGTTTGGGGAAACCTGAGATGCATAGGCAGAAAAATGGCGAAGTTTGAAAAAGGGAATTGGTTCTGGACAGGTGTTTTTGGGACGAGTAGAGGTAGAGTGGTCTAAAACGAGGATCTAGTACTCGATTCTCTTGATCCGCAGGAGGACGCCAGTTGGGTATGCTGGCGGAGGGACTACCCTACAATGTCGTGGTCCACTTTTTTAAGGACCGTGCATCATGTTAGACCGACATCGTTAGACATGTTTTTTATTTTTTTTTCAGTTTCTTTGGTTTTTCCCGGGCTAATGGCAATTTTGTTTCGAGAGCGGGTGTGACGGACCCGCCAGGGTGGCGGTACATCAGGATGAAGACAGAGGGTTGAGGAAGGAGGAGGTGGAGATGGAGTTGGAAGTAACTCCGATGCAAACTCAACGTGCACGTACTTCAAATATGCAGAATCAAGAATGAATCAAAAACAGACAACAGTTGGGGTATACCCCCATCGGAGTGACTGGATTGGACTAGATTGGCCTGGTACCGACAGTGGTACCGAGCAGGACTGGACTGGATTAAAACAGCACACGGCCTGTGGGGTCAGGCCACGACCTGGTCCCACAGGCTGAATAGGCAAATAGCCCAATAGGCCTTGGCCAGATAGAGGGCCGCTGCACGATACTCAGAATCTCAGACCCTATAGTGGATCGCAAAAGCCATAAACACGCTATCCACAAAAGCAACGGAACTCTGCAATAAAGAAAGGATAGAAATCTAGGTTGCGGAGTAAGCTTCACGCCGAGTCCATGCGATGCCGCCTAAGCAACATAATGTCAAATGGAAAATAAATGTCTGGTATACACATCCTAACTAAAAGCAAAAAATGAAATGTAGTATGATACAATCTTAAAGTCCTGGAGGGAATTGCCTCAATGCTGAAAGAAAAATAAAACAATATGTCACAAGTAATGTCATGTCATTGAACCACTAGGAGTGGGATGGTCTCAAAGAGGGTGAATGCAACCTAAGAATTGAAACTCCTGAGAGCAGTCACACACGAAGGTGGGATAGGTCATCAGACTTAGGGTGAGGGAGCAGTAGTGAAGCAAAACCAATGACCCTAACAGATAAACCATCAAGGCGGGTAACGCTCGACGAAAGGGTGACACCATGCGGGGTCGACCATGAAATGGCATGAAAAAGGAGTCTGGCATAGGGTGGACATATGCCTAACTGAAGGCATGCAATGGCCAACACTAGGGTGATGAGGGATGCAGTGGGAGAGGGAAATATGCACACAATTTCGCGACTGGGGGAAGGAGCAAGATCTGGGAACAGGGACGCCAAGATAACGCAACAGTCTTCATCATATGCGATATCGAGGGAGGGCTCAACTCAGAAAGACCCAGCCAAGTGAGAACCATCATGCGACGAAAGGGTGACAACTAGCACCGTTGTCGGGGCAAAAACCCTGACAAGGATATTTGTCGGGTTTTTGAACATCTGGCGATGTCCGACTTTTTCTTCAAGTTGCGAATTGAAGGACTTGATAAGGTTGACGTTTGCGAAAAGTTTATTCAGACTTGACCTATGACTGAGAGACTAAAAGCTTCGAGCTTTAGTACGGACGCTTCTTGCATCCGAGAGTAACAGTGCTTTGTTTTTTTCGAAACCGCAGAAGCGTGCAGACATGGAAAGGCTAAAGCTAAAATAATGTCAGCCGCGCGATTCAGGTTCTAAGTAGGCTGAAAAAGGTAGTCGCGCTTGATGTTGGGCCGCGGTACAAAGGAAATAGAAGTTCGGGCCACGAGGTCTACTTCGTACCGAGGGCCTAGTAATACCGTTTTGCGGTCGGCCCAAGCCGCAAAGTTGGGCCGCCTGTTGACAGTGTCGTCCCCCGTACGTCGTACGAGGGGTCTCCATACGGCCCGTGCGTACGAACGTACGGACGGTCGAATGGGCGTACGCACGGCGGCCGCACGACAGTGATTTGGGGACAAAAAAAAACCCAAAAAAAAAAAAATGTATATATATATATATCGTCAAATATTTCGTCACAAATAGAAATATATATATATATATATATATATATATATATATATATATATATATATATATATATTGTCACAAACAGAACTGCCCAGTAAACCGTAGGCAGAGAGAGAGAAGAGGACAACAAACGAGGGGCTGTGACAAACTGTTTCGTCGGAGTTCCACTGACTCATCAGGAGGCTGAACCCTCAACACTCTGTAGAATCCCCTCACTGATTACACTGTAAAACATATTCTACCTTAACCAAAATCATATATATATATATAAATGTATATATACATATATATATATACGGGGTTGTAGATCTTGAAAAGATCTACAACCCCATTTTATTTTATTTTTTTGACCTTTGAAAGGATTTTCAAAAATCAAAAACAAAAAAGATAAAAAAAAAAAAAAAAAAAACTCGTAACAAAATAAAAACGGGCAGTTGCTCCACATGCGTGTGTGTGTGTGTGTGTGTGTGTGT
>BFEA01000558.1:817335-835252 GCA_003427395.1 Chara braunii | reverse complement strand
ATTTTTTTTTTTTTTTTTTTTTACTTTTTTTGTCGAGGCCAGGGGTGCTGACCCCCCGCCCCCGGGACCCCCGCCGGGGCCGGGGCCGGGGCTCGACAACCCTGGTGCAAAGGACTAGCGGACGGCGGAATCTCACTCAGGCAAGATATCTGTTGGTACATGACACTATGGATGAGGAACTGATTCGTCGTGTGGGACGACTCTTATTTGTGCAGGACGATACAACCACTCGTTGGGTTGGTTTCGTTGAACTGCTCAAAGATGGGTCAGGGTTTTCTCTTGACGCGCGCGAGGATGTTCGTGCCAATGTGACTCGACTTCCAAAAGAATTTCATGGATACACTTTGTATTTTCATCGTGCGAGTAACCTCCAATGTCTTTCTCAGGTTATTGTGAGTGTTTCAATTACCCTATCCGGAGAGCGCTATGGCGTCATTCGGATTATGGACACTTCAACTAGGCACCTTTTTCGAATGCGAGAGCCGTTTTGCGCCGTAGTTTAGAGGCTAGCGTCGCGGATGGCTTCCTTATATGGTACGCGGGTGGTTCGGGTCATACGAGGTGGACGCATTATCACCTTGACATTTGACAACGAGGAGTTTGCACGCTCGACCACATTGAAGCAGAGGGCCCCGAGGGTCAACAACTCTATATCGGCTAGACGCGCCTTGAATGATATTTAGGTGCCACGTCGAGTGTTTCTAAGAGAGAGTCATGTTTATATGACTGTACAAGGATAATAATATATATATATATATATATATATATATATATTCTATTTGACGATATATATATATATATATATATATATATATATATATATATATGTATATATATATATATATATATATATATATATATACTTTCGTAGATAGGACCAACCAGATGGATAGTATCTGGATTGCCCCGATGATTGCACTATCATGCTTATGCATTGAGAGGTAATCAGACACATGGCAATGCATGTTAAAAGTAAGTTGGTTGAGATGAGGACAAAACTTGTTTAGGTTAAACAAAAAGCTTGAATCACGAAAAATGTTGAGCTTCCGAGAAGGTCGTTGATCTTCATGTTAGTGGCGAAAAGAATGAGAGGTTGAACTTTCTTTTTGAAGTATAATGATTGTACTTTTGTGTTAAGTAACCTGATAATGAAGATAGATGTTTTCATCATTTAGGGGATGGAGAGAGTAATTATTGCACAGGAAGACAAAAGCGGTCAATAAAATTCATTCGCACCTCCAAGTAAATAGGGATGATAGAGGAGTTATGGTCCAACCGAGAGTTCAAACTTCAGTCAGGAACCAAATCACTTATTGATCTGCATGGTAGCAGTGAAATTTTCTTGCAGAAGGTACTCATTAGCAAGTTTCAGTAGGCATGATGTTAAAATAAACTTTCTTAATTTTTTCTTCAATGGCAGTCGTCCGTCTTGGAAAAGACGATATAAAAGTTTCTTCAGTCATATAGATTGAGAAGAATAGTCTTCGCAAACCATCTCATCAAGTAAAAACCCGATCTTGTGTAATTTTGATATAAGGCATATGGAATTTTGTTGTTTTGTTGTCAAAAGATTGTCAAGGGACAAGGATCGTATTTAAGGGTTTCACGCTTGGTTGAGACCATCCTAGTCAATCGGCGTATGCTTCGTACTTAGGAGATCAACGCCTTAGGGAATAGACGGCGTTCGGGCTCACTCGACATTTAACCAAGCGGTATCTATACTATAGTGAACGAGCAAACGCCCTCGGTTGATCTGCCTCTGCGATTGCATATAAAATTTTTCGCACATGGGTCAGTAGCTTGGTAGGCATATGCCCCTAAGGGTGGTGACAACCCCTTAGGGAAAGCAAGATATGCCCCACGGGAACCTATCCTGTTGTAAGGGACGGCGGGAACCTATCCTGTCGTAGGGGACCGCGGGATGTACTTCTGGAACACCCGGTTAGAGCGGCGAAGGAACGACGCTACCGCGACTGCCTCGGCAGTTCGTGGGGTTGTTAAGTATCGTTCCCGAGTTGTCTCTCATTTTGTTTTGTTTGCTCCTGCGTGATATGGCCAAGAGGGCTCCCGTGCTTTGCAAAAATCCAGGAGCCGATGCGCTCGACAGGTGGCGTCTTTGCGGAGGATGACGATAAACTACCGTTGTCCCTAGCGGAACGACACTTGGGTGATTGATGGAATAAAAAGTTACTTTTCTTTTTGTTTGGCCTTAGAAAAAGTCAGTAATTTGATCCCAAAGGTAAAAGGAAAAGAGGGAAGGAAAACTTATGAGAAGTATTATTTGAATTTTTCAAGGAAATTGACTAATTCCTAAAAATGTATTGTTGTGATCTTGTTTACTCAAGATGGTTGGAATTCAGAACAACAACGACAATCAGGATGAGGGGAGGAACGACATTCGGGAGTTTGCCAAAATCATTCAACAATCTCAGAAGGGCAGTTTCCGAAGGTCGAGGTTCCGTTATTTGACGGCAACAATGTCTCAGCATAGGCAGATAAGTTTAAACAGTCGGGGAGTTGTTATGAATGGTCGAATGAGAAGATGCTCCGGATGATAAAAAAATATTGTAAAGAAGAGTATAAGGATGGGGTGGAGGAGTTTGTGCTAGATTCGCGGGACTGGCAGAAGTTCAAAGGAAAGTTGTTCGAAAAGTACCGATTGGGCGACCAACTGTTGGACTTGGCAGATTTGCGGAAGGTCGGTCGGTAGAACTTTGGCACGACAAAGCAGTTTCTGACCGAGTTCGAGCAGGTGGCATGGTTGGTTCCCGACCTCCCAGATAAGGATCGCTGTCTTATCTTCCTAGATAACTTCACGGAGCTCGAACAGCGAAAGTTGGTGGACGTGCCTGGTCTCAAGCTAGGTCCATGTACGGCCAGGGGGTCCAGCATTTGTAAAACGCTGGACCCTCAGGAACAACAAATTTTGACGAGTTTTTGGCCAAAAAACTCAGTTTCAATTTCGTTCAAAAAATAAAAAATGTCCATTTGGATGAAATAGCAGTTTTTTTATGGATATGCTCGCCTGTGACCTATGCGTCCATGCGGAGGACGCATCGACAACAAGAAGGCTCTGGAATGTTTTTTTCTAGGCCCACGCGTCGCGCGGTGCCCGTTTATTTAGGCGTCCATCGGAGCCAGACTCGGACTCGGATTTAACATTAGCAGCTACGGCATCCAACTTTTGTTGAAAGGGGTTGAGGGCCCGACGGGGCTATCCCCCTTGATTTTGCCCTCTGCGGCGCCCGATTGGTGGTGGTATTTCCCAGATGGTGCCGTTCCTTTCATGCTCCGGCATGCCGTTGACCCAGACCGGCGCCGGATTTGATGGCCACCACGGCACGGTCATGTATATGACCCACGTTTCGGGCCCGATGAGGTCGCGCGGGGGTGTGTTGTATTTGTAGGGTGGCATGGAGTGTGGCTGCAAACTGTTTTCAGGATTGCGCCGAAGTACCCCGTTATAGTGTTCCGGGATCTCCATAGCACCCACATCCGTGCTCAAGCCTCCAACAAGGGAGCATGCGGGAGTTGTACCCACCAGCAGGAGGCGATGTCTGCTATGGTGGGCAGGTGGCACATGTCGGGGCCAGCCAGTAACATTGGAGACTGGTAGCAGGCGTGGGGGTGGGGCGTGCGCCGCAGCGCTGACTTTCGGGGGTAGACAGTTGGCGAGTAGGTCGCCTTACATCCCTAAGCTGGCTGCTACTTTCACTATCACTGGCCTTCCGGTTGTGTCAATTGATACCTGGACGGTGTCCGGTCTAGCGCGTGGCCGTGGATGACTAGGAAGAAAAAAAAAGGGGAAAGAACCAGGATGCGGGTTGCGCCAGGTACATCCACCGTTGAGGATGGAGGAAGACTGAAATGGCGGGGGTTGCACAAGGTGAAGGACTGTGCGAAAGAGATTTGAGGGGCCCCGACGCAAAGATGGGATGCATAAATTGTTGCCAGGTCCGGCAGCCAACGGTTCTTCTGATAGTCGAAGTGCTGTCGGGCCATACGATGTCGGGGAGGCAGGGTGCAAGGCGTTGTGGGCCTATTGTAATCGGGTGATGCGCTGAAAGGAAGGCGATAATGGCAGGGAAAGCTGGCCGTGGCGAGGGGAAGGTCGGGTTTGGACACCGTCTGTGCAAAGGGGCGATCGGGGTGTGGCAGCAAGGCGACAGAAGGGGGACAAGGTATGAACCTGGGCGCTAACTCTTGCCAGGTGCATTCGTAGCAAAACGTGAAAGAGATGAAGAGATGGCAGAGAGAGAAGTAACTTGAAGGTGCAGCAGAAAAGGAACGACTCATGCGGCTCTCGACGGGATTTAACGA
The DNA here is from genome assembly GCA_003427395.1 of Chara braunii. Classification (NCBI taxonomy): domain Eukaryota; kingdom Viridiplantae; phylum Streptophyta; class Charophyceae; order Charales; family Characeae; genus Chara; species Chara braunii. The sequence continues at coordinate 830,932 of BFEA01000558.1, read as the reverse complement.
GGGAGGAAGTAACCTTGGGGTTTTGACCCCCGGCAAATCGAGTGGTAGTGTTAGATTCGGAGGAGAGTTAGTGTATGAGGAGATATGAGAGGAAACGAGCTGCGTGGGATGGTCGAAGATAGCAACGAAGGGGAAGATGGTGGAAGGAAGAATGGTGGCCCCCTCGAGTCTCTGCGAATTTGAGCAAGGGAGGAGCCAAATCCAGGGTTTTCGAGGTAGGCGACCCGGATTCTGAGGTAAGATTTGGAAGAGAGTTAGTCGAGTAGGAGATTAGTAAAGAAGAGCTTGCGCGGAGGGGTAGCGATGGAGGAGTATGAGATGGCTAATTCGCTCGTCTCTTCATGAGATCGAGTAAAAGGAGTGGCTAGTCCGGTGTTTTTGAGGTGGGCGATTCCGAATCTGCGGTCAGTTTTAGAGTAGAGTTAGTAGTTTTAGTCGTCGTAGTGTTACGGTCTGCGTGAGGGAAAGGGGGAACAACCCTGCAAAACGGCAAACGTATACTTTCGTTTTTAGCGGACAATTCATTCGTTTGTTGCTCATCCCACTGAGTAAGGTGGCGTGGGGCCAGCCGCGAGGTTGGGGACTGCCTGTTGGCCAATATGTTCACGCGGGAGAACGGGAACGAGGGGAGTAGGTGGGGAGACGAGTACACTTACCTGGTCAGAGCGCGTCCACGAGATGTAAGGTGCCAAACTGCAGGATAAGAGAGGAGGGAGGTGGTCTTGCGACCCAGCAAACGGGCTGGGCAGGTGCAGCAGGTCGTGGGAGGCTGGACAAGGCTGCCTTCCAAGTTGTAAACCAGCCCACCGCTCTATTGCTGGGTTCTTACAGTGGTAAGTTGTACGACCAACACTGGAGCGGGGGCCCGCCATCCTACGCTGCGGGGCACAGAGATAGAGGGACACCACTACGAGAGTAGCCTGTCATAGTTATGCTAAGGAGAGCTGATGAAGGTATACCTCGTAACTAGTAGGGGATCGACCATGTGTTGTGTAACCGTTTGAACGCCGTGAACGCGCGTTCGCGTTCAAATGTTCATTTGAACGCGGATTTAAATTCGCGTTCAAAATTGAACGGCGTTCAATTATTTATTTATTTTTTATTTTTTTTTTAACTCATTTTGATGCCTAAAAATAACTTTTTTTCTGATTTTTTTTTTATGAGTTCTATATGATGTGAGGTACATGCCTACTAATTTTGGAGTTATTTTGGTAAGGCAAAAAAAAATAAAAAATCGCCAAAGATGACGATGTCAAATCATGTTCGCTCACTAATTTCAATTCTTTTTTTACTTTTTTCTATTTTCTATTTTCTATTTTTTTTTTCCAATTTGGTTACGAATTTAGATGTAATGCTCAGGCAAATGTTGTTTATTTTATTTTTCTTCATAACATATTTAGTTTTCGAAATTTTTGGAGGGTTTTTTTTTTTTTTTTTTTTCCCGCGTGGAATTAAACTCCGCGTTCGGTCCCGTTCATTGAAAGCGCGTGCATTCCGTTGATTTCCTGAACGGAAAAAACGCATTCAATGAACGCGCGGTTTCACAGACCATGTGAAGAAGGCCGGAGGTCGAGTTACGTATCAGACCGTGGGCTTGTGGAACTGCTACTAGCTGCTGCTGGTCGCACGAACTGTTGCTGAGAACCGGGCACGGCTACTGTTTTTGATTGGCTGTGCATGAACGGTTGCTACTGTTTTTGATTGTGCGCGGCTGCGACCTCTGTTGGTTGTCACAAGCCGTGGACAACTGCTGGTGGCCGCTACTACTGCTGCCTACTACTGGTTGCTGCATACTGCTGCGTACCGCCACGACTGTTGTTGTTACGGCCTGCTATGCAGCAGTGATTGAACTTAAAGGAATGACTGAGCTTGGGAAGGGAGGTTAATGTTGTGAATTGGGAAGTCGGCAGAGGGTTGACTTTGATAGTTGACTTCGGAAGTGAGCCAAGCTGTTACTATTTGGCCACCATTGCGGGCCCCTCAGGCGAGTGAAGGCATCAAGGCCCTCTCCTGCGAGTTGAGTTTGTCCCCTTCTTGTATCTCGAGAGTCTCTGACCCTTCGTTCTGCCTTTTGAAGTCTAAGTCTGATTTTGTTCTGAGAGGAAGGCGGCAGGCGGGATTGAAACCCGTAGGACCGCAGCAAGGCTTACGTGGGAGGTTAACCCACCGATTGCGGGAGCTCTGCCGGAACCCAGGATGAGTTTTGAAGGCAGGGAATTGTAAGGTAACCTTCCATCCCCCTCTATGAGCCCAAGATTATAGCCCCTATCTTTATTACCCATTGCATGTTGGTTGAGTTGTTGTTCGACTGTCAGGATATGAATCAGACTAAGTAAAGGAATGTGTGTGCAATTTCAAGTTTCAGTTTATTGATTGTGTGAACGCAGATTGTAAAAAGGGGATGCATCTGGGGGAAGGCTGGGAGGAAGGAACTTTTGCCCGAAGCTTGACTGGGTCAATCAAGGCTGGGAGGTCCCCATAAGTTCGGGGAGACCAGTGCTATGTTTATTTTGGATTGTGTGGAGCGTCAGACCATTCTATAAGTTCAGGTGGTCTGATTGCTCTGGAGGCTGGGAAGTCCCCATAAGTTTGGGGAGACCTAGTGTTGTAGGATTGCCTTGAGAACCAGACTGTTCCATAAGTTTAGGTGGTCTGGTTGCTCTGACTTGCGAGGGCAGATTGTGTTTGACTTTTTCAGGGGCCAAGTGCGTTCTGTAAGTTTAGGTGCCTTGGTTGCCTTAATTACATTGGGATTCCCTCTGTTTACTTGGTTCTAAACGAGGAGGTCTGAGTCGTTCTATAAGTTTAGGTGGCTCAACCTCTTCCTGCTTTATTTTGAGATGAACTTGACAAAGGGCAGACCGTTCTGTAAGTTCGGGTGGGTGAACCCAATGCCACACATAGTCTGGATCGGAGAGGAACGAATCACGCAGAGAGTCAGACTGTTCTGTAAGTTCAGGTGGTCTGACTCAAAGCCCGCACATGTTGGAACCCAAGGTTATAATTTGGCTATATTCTACTATTATTCTATCCATGAACAAGCTAATTAGACCGTTCTATATATTTATGTACTCTGACTATAGCTTATCACAATCTGAAAAGAGTATAACTAAGAGTATAACTGAAGGTAACTTGGGCCAACTGAGCATTGTTTCTAAGATCAATGCCTCAGTCATACGCCCTCTTTGAAGATTAAGTTCAGAAAGATATATATAATCTGGCTATTTAAATAGTTCAAGGCGACTAGAATGGTCTAGTGCTAGGGGCAGTCCCATGGGATAGGGAGCCCCCGGAGGATTACAAAACTCAGCCCCAGAAAACCTTTTCAGAACCGGAGGTGGGGGGGTCAGGAGGAAAGTGCAGGTATCTGGCACCAAAGGTAGAGTGAAGAGGCCCCTGCCCGACCTCCTGCTCAGTCAATCCCCTGATCTCTCAGGGTAATTAATGCTGTCAGGAGCACACTATCAAATAAGTGAGCTGATCCTGGTATATGTAAGGGACGCTGGACCCGGTTTCCAGCAGGTGCTGCCCCCCACCAATAAATGGAGCACCCCCAGGTGCTACCTGTGTCTGCTCTTACCAGCACCGCAAACACTGACGGGTTGTTAAAAAAAAAATAAAAAAAAAATAAAAAAAAAATAAAAAAAAAATAAAAAAAAAATGGTCTAGTCATATGCCCAAAGAAGAGAGAAGTTGTTGTGTCCTGTGTTTGTGTATACTTTAGCTGAGTTGGGCTCATTTCATAAGTTTGGGTGACCTGACTTTAGGTCTGCCTAGGGGTAAGGTTCATTACATAAGTTTGGGTGTCATAACCCTATGCCTTATGTAAGCAGGGTATAAAGGGTTCAATCATTGAAAGATCATGAACTATTGTTCGTTCAAATTAACCTGGATGGTGAGAGTACTTACCTTTGTGGTTTGGCCTGCATGTGACTGAGTGAGACTACTACTTAGTCTGAGCTTCAGTTTGACAGGTAGTTGCTTTAGAGGCTCGCTACGTGCTAGAGCTATAGGGGTTAGTTCAATTTCTGCATTTTTTTAGCTAAGTTTATTTTTACTTAGGTCGATTTCTGCATTTTCTTAGCTAAGTTTATTTTTACTTAGATTGATTTCTGAATTTTCTAAGATCATTTGTTATACTTGGCTCTGTATAAATTTTGGTAAGCTACTTTCTCTACGGGAAGCGCTCCCAAAATTTCTACAAATCCAAGGAGTTAGTCAATTTTTTACTTTTCAAAATTCAACTTGTCTAAAGTTCATATATGACTTACTAAAAATCTGGAAAGCCTCCTTTTCTGAAGGGAGTGCCGCCCAAATTTTTGCTAATTCAGGAAGTTAGACAAAATTGAACTTTGGAAAGTTAAAGGCTATTTCTGTTTTCATATTCAGGCTGATTTAAATTCTTGAAATACATTTTTCCTACGGGAAGCGCTGCCGAAATTTTTTTAGTTTAAAGGAGTTGGGTTATATTTTGACAGGTGACGATTCTGGCGATCCACTCTGTATAGGGGAGATTCTGTCAGGGTCTACCTTTGCTTCGGGCACTGCCTAAAGGTAGATTTAGGCTTAGTTTGTCAGAAAGATTTGGAGTGAGATCGTGATGTGGGGATTATTCTCCAAGAACTTATAGGGTTAGCTTGGGGGATTGGTCTGTCATGTGTTACAGGTCCTCTTGATCGATCGATTCAGGATTTTGGGCTCGATTCAGCTTGATCCCACGAGGATCATTTTCTGTTATCACTGATAACAAGTCGGTTGCCGATTCGTCGGTCTACGACTCAATTCCAACTCACCCTCCATACTCAACCTAAAAGGCGTTAGTCTTGGTGATTTTATTGTTTCGTTAAGGCTTCACCCGGACTTTTATTGAATGGCCATTCGACAAAGATGTTGAGTAGTTAATTATGGTTGGCTGGACAGGAGGTTGGGGCTTGCATGGTTAAAGCGAGGGGTGTGAGTGTAGAGACTGGTTGGGGTTGACTCCGTGTAGTGTGTGGACCTTTGTTTGACTCTTTGATGTGATTGCATGTATGTTCTGCAGTTAGGATTTTGGATTTGACTGCCTGTGATCACACATATACACATGGTTGTGAGGAGCCCCACTATGATTCTAAGAAGTGGTCGTCACATATTTAGCCCCTATATATATATACTATCTATCTATCTATCTATCTATCTATCTATATATATATATATATATATATATATATATATATATATATATATATATAAATATAAGAGTGTGTGTGTACCCACGTTGGGACTTCGCGTGGCCTCTGAGGCCCACGTATTAATGGTCAAACAGGGGTTAAGGTTGGAAAAAGGGAGAAAAACCTTATTCACTTAATGTATGTTTGTTTATAATTTATTAGTCGGACGTTGGTCCTGGGCCGAATTCAAGGTCCTTGTCCAGGACATCCCAAACCCTAGACTCTGCAGGGAAGGAAACTGTCCCCGTGCAGAGCTTGCTTGCCTTGCCTGCCAAGACACTCAAGCCAAAGGCCTGAGGTCTCGCGGCGGCCGAACGGCTATTCCTTCAGCCGTGCAATATCGTGAGGGACCAGGCCATCACGATACTTCGAGTCTGACACTTGAGTGTCATAAGCGGTACTCGGATCCACGACGGACCACTTGATTATGGGCACTACATAGTACGCCATCATTGCGACTGCTTGCGTACGCTTGCATTGCGAGTCCATATGAGTTAGCCCTGCGTCCGCGCGGTTTTATAATGAGTCTCACACGCGACGCCTATCCGATTTTCGCATCAAAAAGTTATGGGATGGTTACAAACGAGCTAGGAGTTTTGTCGCGTTGTTTGAGGTGTGTGTGTGTGTTTTGTTTTTGTGTTCGTAGTGTGGTGCATGCGTGATGAGTGGGATACGTCCTAGTCGACCGATGCCGAGTCGCGCTTGGGACCTCAGCCCCCCAAGATGTCGGTTCGCTTGCGGGTCCATTAGAGGCGTACTACCGCACGTACCCCCTATGCTACAGCGAACGAGAAACGCCCTCGGCTGGTCCACCTCTGCGATTTGAACTGATCAGCTTTCGTACTGTGGACTCGATTCCTGCGTGACGCGGCCGAGAGGGTCCCACGCTGCCCCGTGTGGTGCCGGACCGATGCGCTCGACAACGCGATTGAGGCTAGGGTGCCGATCAATCACAATGATTTCGGATTTTTTGTTGGCGTCAGCGATGCGACTCCATTTTGTGGTACGACTAGTGGGGTGATAGTCACGGTAGGAAAGGTCAAAGCGTGAGCGTATTTTTATATATTGTCAAAGGTGGAGCACGAAGTGCTACTAGGAAGATTGTTTCTGTGTCGCACAAAAAACATAATAATCAACAAACATTATGGAACCATGTTTGTGGTTTTGTCCGATCCGGTTGGCGACTACTGTAAAGTGGTGAGGTGTGCGAATATCGGACCGGAAAATTCACGGAACCAACTGAATCATGAGTCTTACACCTTCTCGGAATCAGAGAAGTTGAGGAAGGAAAAGGAGTCTGTTGAGGAAAAGGGTGATCCTCAGGAGTTCTCCTTGACATTGTTGGATATCTCGCAGGCAATCGATTTTGTATCGACATATCCTGCGATCGTTTCGAGTTTGGTGCAATCCCTCACAGAGGTTGTAGCAGGTGAAGGAGGTGCGGGGACTATGCACCTCGTTTACCGACCGAATGATTCTCGTGTGGAGGTCATGGAATGTGAGGGGTCCACGATATCTGAATCCAGAAAATCACCGGAAGGTGGTTGATTATCTTGATGGACAGATTTGGACCAAAGTGGTTGATTATTCGTATGGACCGTATGCATCTCCCTAGTTCGGCTTCATTAAGTCGAACGGAGTTTTGCAATTGGTTCACGACCTGCAAAAGTTGAATTCTGTGACAGTTCGAGATGCGGGCGAACTTCCGAGCGCAGACCAACTCTCAGAATCATGTGCAGGCAGACCCATCATCACCCTGATTAACTTGTATTCAGGGTATGATCAGTTCCCGCTGTACACAACAGATCGGCCTATGACAGCAATGCATACGCCTCGGGGACTGCTTCATACATGCGAGGCACCATAGGGTAAGAGAAATTGTCATCGCAATTGTGCAGAAATATATGATGAGGGTCATGCAGCCGCTTTGTCTGGACGTGACCTCTCCATATATTGATGACTTAGCCGTCCCAGGACCCTATGTCAAGAATGAGACTGAAGTGTTACCCGACGTTCGAAAGTTCGTTTGCGAACACATCAGTAATGTGAAAAAGATCATAAAGAAATTGAAGGAGTATAACCTCACAGCTAGTGGGATTAAATCAAGGCATTGTATAAGACAGGCGGTAATACTGGGATTTTTTTTTTATGAAAAGGGTCGTCGGTTGGACATCGAGAAGACAAATAAAATATTGGAATGGTCGACTCCCTTCATATCTATTACCGATGTTCGGAGTTTTTTTTCTCCACAGGTTCGCAGCGAGAATGAAACACTTGCGGAAATTAGTACGTACGAATCAGATCTGGAAATGGGGACCGAAGCATCGAAAGCAACAGACAGTTGTTGAGGATATTAAGCTTGAGTTTCGAGAAGACGGTCTGATTTTGGGAATTTCTTACTTTGATGATGATATAGGACGTTCTTTCATCATCGAGACTGATGCAGGCCCCACAGCTTGTGGTGGGGTCCTGATTCATAAGGATGAGGAAGGACGAGAGCGACCCTTGAGATTTGAGAGCATGACTCTGAATACTGTTGAGCATAACTATTCCCAATTCAAAAAGGAAACTCTCGTTGTACTTGACTGTCTGTGTATTTTCAGGAATTTTATATCTGGCAGGCGGTTTATTCTACCAGTTGAATCCACAGTTCTACCTCAATCGCTCAAGACTTGTTCTCCTTCCGATCCAACCATTGCTCGATGGCTGACATACATTTGGATGTTCAATTTTGAGATTGAGCGTATTTCAGGCACTCAAAATCGTGCACATGGGTTGAGTCGTGTTGATTGGGACTCATCGACAGATCAGGCCGAGTATTCAATCCCTGTGGATGGGTTCCTGGAAGGGGAAGAGTTGCAATTGAATATCAACCCGTATGATTATTTCAACAGTGGTTAACCAGGGGTGTTATTTTCGATGAATTTTGCACCGAATTGCACTGAAACGGTCATATTGTGCTGATTTTTTTTTTTTTTTTTTTTTTTTTTTTTTTTTTTTTTTTTTTTTTTTTTTTTTTTTTTTTTTTTTTTTTTTTTTTTTTTTTTTTTTTTTTTTTTTTTTTTTGATATATATATGTGCTTTAGGGTACATCATGTGTGCAGTTTTGACATGTTTGGATCAATAATGAAAAAGTTGGCATTTTGTTGAATTCATTGGACGCTTCATTTTGACTCGGACAGTGTCTTTGTGTTAGGGTTTCATAGTGTTTTTTTGTTTTTTTTTTCGTTTTTGTTTGCCTGTTTTCTTTTTTGATGTTTGCACTATGGTCTCATATCATTTGTTTTTAAAATTTTCGATATAATTCGCAGCACAATTGCCTACGAAAACGGCGAATATTTGGGCCCCCGTTAACCGTTTCTCGATTATTTGGTGGACGCAACAACCCGCCATGAGAAAACTATCTGGAATGCTCTTGGTTTCCATCATGTGCGATCAGAGTTAGTGATGGGGGGGGCACTCATTGAGGAAGACCCGTGAGGTGAGAGAACATCAGAGCAAATGATGAGTTTGGCTTTGTCTGATGAAGTCAAACTTATCAAAGAGCCGCTAACGATTGAGCATGGGCATGAGCTAGTTGATGAAATTCTTAGGATCGCAGGAAAAATGTTTTTCCTTGTGAATTCCCTGATTGACGAGGATCGTCTGAGGATGATGAATGAAGAAGAAGAAGGCAGTGAGATCAAGGAAGCTTTCAGAGAAGGGGAGTATGACGGGGATAATAGATTGATGGGGATGTGGTTGAATGGTGAGATGAGAAAGGATGAGGTAGATCCAATTTTTCGCTAAAAGAGTAAGGACTATGTCGTCCGGTATGGTCATCTCTTTACGAAATTTAATGATGGTATTCCAAAAAGAGTGGTATGTGGGATTGCACGGCAACTTGATGTGATTGCATCCTTGCTTGATGGGGTAGCAGGCGGACATAGATCGGCACGGGTCACATTAAAAAAGATCTAGCATCTTCTAATTTTGGGAAGGAATGAGCAAGATGATAATTGACTTTTGTAAAATTTGTCTTCTAATAGGGGATTCGTGAAAACCTCACAATCGGAGAAAACCTAACATTTCTTGTAGAATGAAAAATTAAAAGTCAAACTATTATTTTTTTACACAAAAAGACAACGTTTTTAATCGTTTCGCAATAAAGGAGGCAAAAAATAAAGTGAAAAGTATAGCGTTCCTCAAAATGTGCAAGAAAACCCTTCCTTGCAAAATGTTTTTATATGACTAAAACTCATTCTCAGTAAATCGGCAAAAAAACAGAGTTTAAACAGTGTAATTTTTAAGGATGACAAGGCAAACTTGAAAGATGTAAACAAAAACGTGTTTTGGTGAATACTCGTTTATAGGACTATAAGTCAGTTGTCGCAGTTAGGTAAAATCAAGCTTTGCACAAAATAATTTATAGGACTATAAATCACTTTTGAACTTAACAATAAAACCCTTATCAAAAAATATATGTCATTTAAAATAAGAATACACAGAACTTTTGTCTCGGAGACACCCTGAAATTCTTAACCAAACACGAGTTTAAAATAAAAATATAGGGAAAAAAAAAAAAAAACAATAAAAAAGTAATGTATTCGCCCATGTATGAGAAACAATGTTCAAGTGAACGTATTCACGAACAGGAGAATATGTTTGCGCGTTGTCGGTGCGAATACCCTTACAAGGGTATCCGCCCTGGTTTTTGCAAGTGAAAGAAAATAGTTTTGGTTTAGAATTTAAGTATACCCCGCTAAGCACCGTTGCGTCAGTAATTCCTTTGACTGGGTGGTCGACAGCAATAGCGAGTGCGTGGGCGCGCAGGTTTAAGACGCGCGTGATTCTTTTTCTGTTATTTAATCGTAAAGTCGGCCCGGACCTCGGTCGTTTCGTTTGGTGATATTATTGTTTTTTATTAAGCAGGGATTAAGGATATTTTCTTTTTGATTAGTAGGTCAAGCGCGTGTGCAGAGAAACGACCCCGACGACGGCATCGGCAATAACGGCGCGATTTCGTGCGGTAAGCGGGGTCTCGTAGGATGGCGCGCGGGGTAGTTATGACATGGTATAAACAAACCGGCGCGGGCAAATGGGAGCCGCGCAGCCGTTTGGTTGGCCCAAAAGCGTCGCGCCTCACTGCCTATATGGTATTCTGCGGGACTCAGCCCCAGGCTTGGGCTTAGCCCTTAAGGTTACGGCATCGGACTATTACTACGGAGGTTCGGGGATCGAGGCCGGCGGGCATCGGCCCGAAAGCAGCAAAGCGGCACGTAGGAGACCGAGGGGTTGAGGGCCCGACGGGGCTTTCCCCCTTGCATTTTTGCTGGCGAAAGCGGCGGCGGGCCTGCCCCTCGGGACTGGTAAGGTATCAGCAGCCCCGCTGATCCTCACCACTATTAAGTTATTTGTATTTTTATTTTTTTTTATTTTTTTCTTTTCTTTCTCGTTTTATTATTTTCGGGTCCTTGTGGTATCGCGTCCTATTCAGGGACACGAGGCTGCGATAAAGTCACATAGGGAGTGTCGCATTCGCAGGGGGGGGGGGTTGCATGAAGTGCAATTGCAAATTGTTTTTGTGGCTGCGTCAAAGTCGCGCCTCATCTTCTCTTAGGACGCGGCGCCGTGGGCGCGGCCGGCACTCAAAGGCCCATCTCAACGGGTACACCATTGAATTGTTGAACTACAGACCTGTATTTGAGCCCAGATGATGGAACTCGATGAATAGGACCAGTTATTTTGAATTGGCCTGAGGGTGTTGGAGTTCGGAAGGGCCGTAGGGCAATGCCACAGTGGAGGTCCTTCGGGACATCCGCTAAAATTGGAACGATACAGAGAAGATTAGCATGGCCCCTGCGCAAGAACGATAGGCATAAGCTGGCTGGGACCGACAGCCGATTGCTTCCTTCGGCATTTGGACGCTGTCGGACCACGMARTGACAARAGGGCAAGGTCRGTGGGCTGGCAGGAACGGGAGGGCGAGCCAAGGCCGGACCGCTGTGCTATCGAACCCTGTGCTGACCGTAACAGGCCGCTACGGGGCAAGGGGGGGGGGAACGAGCAAAGCTAAGAAAGTGAACCCGGGCGTGGCGCACAGCCGGGTGTATGCAGAATATAGCATGGCTAGGTGAGATAGAGAGTTAGCAGGGACTGCGACGAGCCAGCGAGGGGGAAGCTCGCAGCGATACTGATGTGCAAATCATCTCGTCAGGCTTGAATATAGGGGCAAAAGACCAATCGAATCGTCAGGCTTGAATATAGGGGCAAAAGACCAATCGAACCGTCTAGTGGCTGGTTCCTTCCGAAGATTCTGCAGATCGGACCTCGTTTCCTACAACCGCCTTCTACTGCCTGTATCGTTCGACAGCGTTGTGGTGTCCACTTCGGAGCGTTAAGGCTATGGGGAGCTGCGTTAGCAGCAGGAGGCTGTGGGTCGGGCGCTGAGCAGTCGGCCGCGGTGGGGGAGTGGCACTAGGCGGTGTTAGTCGGGAGAAAGAGGAGACGAATCCGGACGGTGGTAGGCATCGGGTGCATTCGGAGATAGTAATGGCGGATGGCAAGGCAGTGCATGGTCAGCAGTAAGGAAGCAGGAGAGAGACTGCGGACGGCTAGCAAGCGAGGCGGCAAGCGAGGCGCTAGGCAGTGAGTGGGAGCAGACAAGCTGCAGAGGGAGAATGCACTCGGACGCTATCTGCGTCCCGATTCATTCGCAGGGGTGCAAACGATAGGAGGTGAGAGGAATGGACAGGGGCAGTCAGGGAGACGCGGATCTTTCGATCCATAGTAGAAACAGGAGGGGCAAGACGCTATCCCGGGGTTTTAAACCCAGACGAATCTGAAAATGAAGTTAGTTTTGAAGAAGGATTAGTGTAGGACGAGATAAAGAAGAATTAGACTGCGCGGAGCTATGGCGAACAGAAGGGAATGGAGGAAGAAGGTGCGATAGTTCGGTCGTTTCTTGACCGATCTTGTCGAAGTAAAGTTCGATTTTTGGGGTTTCTCAATAGGGCGAATCCGGCGGGAATGTTAGTTTTGGCTATTGAGTAGTGGAATAGGAGTTAGAAGAAAAAAAAATAGTGCGCAGAGGGGACGAACGAGTGAGCATGGCGCAGTGGAAAAATAAATAACCCGCCCATTCCTTCACGAAATTGGGCGTGTAAAGATTCGATTCCGAGAGTTTTTGACCTCGTGAATTGGTCTGTGAAGTCAGATTTGGAATTAGAGTTACGGTTTTGGGGCTGTAATAACTTTGGGCTGCGCCAGGGAAGATTTCTACAAATGGTGATGAATCTTCCCGCACTTTAGCGGAAGATCCATTCGTTTTTTCGTCTTGCTCTTTCTGGTACGAACTCGAGCGAGGCACGGCCCTGTGTAGTAGACGGGTGTGTAGAGAAAGGGGAAGGGTAGGACGTACTTACCTTATGGCAACGCGCAGAGATAATTTCACGATGGTGGGGCGCCTCCCTATACACACCCTCGTAGTAGATGGCGGACCGGTGTGCCTGGTCGTACCCCTACGAGAGACTTGGTTTTGAGTTACAGACAGGGGCTGCGTTCGGGAACAGCAGAGGGAAACAAGTCGGAGAAAGGGGTGGAGTCGGGGAGTCCGGGGCGCTTCGAATTGGCAATGTATCTTCCCGCGTTCTAGCGGGAGATTCATTCGACCTTGCCCGTTATAGCAGCGAAGGTCGGCCGGGCTGCAGAGGGACGGGGTGGACGGGGGTACGCACTCGAGTGCCTGGCCCCCCCCTCTCGAGGAGATTTCGTTTGATTCTGCTCGCCTACTGGTCGTAGTCGGAGAGAAGCAAGGCCGCGGGCCTGGAGCACCTGCCTCATGTTGCTTGTAGCTGCACACTAGCAGGAAGGCTGGCGGACTGCATTTACTCGATCAGGGAGCGTAGCCCGCCTCTGTAGCGCAGCGTTCTGGTCGTACTCCAGCGGAATGTTTATGTCGACTTTGCTTGACTTGTTGAGAGAAGTAGTGTGAGGCTAACTGCTGGGATGGAGAGTTACCCGGTTGTGTTCAGCCGCTTATGGGGGTGAGGGAAGTATGAGTGAGGGAGAGGAGGCCTACCTGCACGAAGTATAAATTGGAGTGTATACCTATGAGGTAACGGCGCGGCCAAAGCTTGAATCGCAGTATCGTGGTCGAACCCACCGCGCTCTTTGCCGAGCTGTTGGTGGTTGTTGTGGCTGGTCACTGGTTACTGTCATTACTGCAGGCTGCGCTACTCTTGTTTACTGATTGCCTCCAGCAATTGCCGTGTTACCGTTGATCTGCGGTTGCCAAAAGCTACTATCTGCTGCCATTGACTATTGTCGGCTATCCTCAGGCTGCTTGCTGCGGTAGTCGGTCTAGAGTGAAGGGTGGTGCGGTAATGCAAGGAGAGTGGTTCGGTTGT
>BFEA01000558.1:793476-813263 GCA_003427395.1 Chara braunii | reverse complement strand
GATACGTCCTAGTCGACCAACGACGAGTCGTGCTTACGACCTCAGCCCCCCAAGATGTCGGTCCGCGTGCGGGTCCGATAGAGGCGTATTACCGCGCGTACCCCCTATGATACAACGAACGAGAAACGCCCTCGACTGGTCCACCTCTGCGATTGCAACTGATTAGCTTTCGTACTGTGGACTGGTAGCTCGGCGGGGATACGCCCACCGAAGGGAGGTGACAATTCCCGTAAGGTGTAGGTAAGTCGTGCCTCGCGTAGGCCCTATGATGTCGTAGGGGCTCGCAAGAGGTATGGCTGGCACACCCGGCCGGAGCGGCTTGTGGAAGCTCCATGTATATTACGACGAAGGGTTCTAAAAACCAACTCCTGCGTGATGCGGTCGGGAGGGTCCCGCGCTGCCCCCGTGCGGTGTCGGACCGATGCGCCCGACAACGTTCAGAAAACCCCCAAATAAATTCATCGTGCTACAGATCTTATAGGACTATAAACACAATTTTTTTTTATAACAAAAAATCAGGATATTTCAGTTCTTGAACCTACGGTGCTTCACCAAGTCGTGAAAAACCCACTTTTTTCCTCGCCCCCTCCAATAGTCATGAAAAATTAATTTTCTGTTTTTTTTTTTGCGGATGTTTCACTTCACGTAGAATTTTATATCTTGAGGAGACCTGAAAAACGTACTATCATCATCTTGAATAGATTTCGTGCAAACCTAACAATTTGTTTTGTTAGGTTTTCACGAATCGTATGTTTTTTTTGTCAAAGACGATCTAATGTACATGTTGTTGAGCCTCTTAATCCACGCTATGTGGCGGAAAGATGGAAGCAGTGGTACACCTTGATCTATTGGTTATGCCAACTGAGATTAATAGATATAGATGCATCTTCGATGCAAGAGATAACCTAATTGGGTCTGTTGATGGTTGTGTCATTCGCGAGCGTACTGACATATTCTAGCAGAGTGCATCGAATAATATTATCTTCGATACCCGTTTGTCCAGGAATTTGTCATGGATCGAGGTGGTGAGCTCCGGGATGGGGAAGTGCAAGCGCTTTCGAAAAAGCTTGGGGTAAGTTTTAGCTATACTACAAGAGCACATCCCGAGGCTAATGCGTCAATTGAACGTGGACATGCCACTCTTACGAATCTATTGGCAAAATGGTGTGCGGATGATGATCTCTCACCACGAATGATCCCGAGGCTTTTGAATATATCTACGAATAGCATTCTTTATCGAGAATGTCACCACAAAGCGGACAATTGGATATGCTCCGGTCACATTATGGTTTGGACGACAAGCAACTTTTCTAATCGAAAGTTTCCTGACCACTTGGCGAAAGCATGATGTGAAAACGAAGCTTTCGACGGAGTTAAAGGCGAGACAAGTGATGGTGACTCAGGAAAGGGTTGAGGAGGTCGTTGCCTCTACTGCAGAGACTAGACAGGCAGATGAGGAAAGATGGAATAAGGGGGGTCTCGTGTTCGTAGAGAGTCGTTGCAAGTTGGAGATATTGTTTTTCTTTATGACGCGTCCTTGGAAAAACAGTGGTCTCGACAATTGGATAGGTGATGGTTGGGGCCCTATCGTATTGTTAGAAGATCTGAGCATGAAGCTTATGAGATCGATGAATTTGATGGGGCTAGAGGTCGAAATAATGCGCCAATTGAGCGTGGACATGTCACTCTCACGAATCTATTGGCAAAATGGTGTGCGGATGATGATCTGTCAAGATGGTAAATATATCTGTGAATGACAGTCTTTATTGAGAATGTCACCACAAAGCGGACAACTGAATATGCTCCGGTCACATTATGGTTTGAACGACAAGCAACTTTTCCAATCGAAAGTTTTCTGACCACTTGGCGAAAGCATGACGTGAAAACGAAGTTTTTGACGGAAGAATTGTTGGAGTTAAAGGCGAGACAGGTGATGGGGACTGGGGAAAGGGTTGAGGAGGTCGTTGCCTCTATTGCAGAGACTGATAGGCGGATAAGGAAAGATGGAATAAAAGGCCTCGTGATCGTAAAGAGTCGTTGAAAAATGGAAATATTGTTATTCTTTATGACGCATCCTTGGACAAACAATGGTCTCGAAAATTGGATAGATGATGGTTGGGGCCCTATCGTATTGTTAGAAGAAATGAGCATGGAGTTTATGAGATCGATGAATTGGATGGGGCTAGATGTCCAAATTGGGTGTCGGGATCACATTTGATAAACTTTATTCCAAAGACTTACGGGTTGTAGTTGATATAAACCTGCGTAGCACCGTGTTCGCGTTCGGAGCGCCCGAAGGTGAACAAGCGTCTGAAACCCTCTGAACGCGAACATATTAAAAAATAAAAACGTTTTTATAAAAATTTAAAAACAATATATGTTATGTAAAATATTAATACAAGCAAGTTTTGCCTTGGAGTCATGTTCAAATTCGTTGCCGATCATGAGTTAAAAATAAAAAATCGATAAAGATATTTTATTATTTTGTTTTAATAAAAAAACACGAGTTGTTCGTGCGAACGCGCGAACACGTTCGGGAGAACGTGAAGGGGCGTGAACACATTCGCCGTGCTACGCAAATATAAACTTTTGATGATGAAAAACTTAACTTTTGTCTTTCAATTTCGTTTTTTACTTGGGATCATTAATTGTTGACCATTATCTGAAGCCGGATAAGTAGGGATGTAACCTGGACTTTTTAGATTGAAGTTTGGATTTAATTTGGGATCTTTTATTCCATATTTAGTAATAATTAATAACATCTACGACTTCTGTTCGTAAAGTTATTTTTTTTTAATTTTATGGATGGATTGAAAATCCTGCTTCCACTTCAATTTTGAAAAATTGCTTATCATTTTTCGATGCAGTACGATCCAATACAAATTTTAGAATATTTTTGTACAGAAATGTTATGGAACTCTCTGTAAAAAGGTATGTTGCTACTTTATGTATGTTTTATTACAAACGATTTTTGGACAATGCTATATAATTTGCATTATATGGCTTATAGGATAGCATTGTGTGTTATTCGCAAAGGCATGTACTAGCCTAAAACTTTCCTAATGTTTTTTAGCTATCATGTTATGATGAGTCTTGATGTAGTGAGCTCCGTAAATGGTAGTGAAGCCCACGCCGGAACTTTATTCCTGGTTCATAGTGGGATGTAGTCACTTTTCCTTTTTAAGGAAGGTGGCTACATTATCATGGAAACAGAGGAAGGTGTTATTGTGATTGTTAGCAACTTACTTATGAGAGTGACGACTGTCGTTCGCCATGGGAAAAGGAGTGACCGCCTTGACCTTGTGACGGGTGGAGTCGCCTCGCCTCTATGGTCGGGTTTGAATGGCCTAGGTCATAAAGAAGGGGTAGCACCACTGCTCTATGGTCGGGTTTAACTGGCATAGGGGACTAGCAAAAACATGACACAGGAATCGGAGGGAATGTGGTGAGGCTCGAGTCGAAAGCGGGGTTTGACGTCGAGATGTTATCCCTTGAGGATTACACCACTGCTCGACGCATATCACAAGGCATGCAAGAAAAATGGCATGTGTGATGACCCATGATTGGAGTGGGATACGAAACGTGGACAAGGACTTTCGATGAATGGTTTCTCTCATGAATGGTTGGTTCAACTTTTGTCTAAGCAGGTTGATTTTTTGAAAGACCCATCAGGGGGTTAAACCTAACATTTTTAAGATAAATGAATGTACCAACCAATTCGGGTTTTGAAGGCTAGATGGAAGTTTTTCCAGTACCATTCTGAAAGACTAAATCATGTTTTTAGTGGCCGCCAGTAGGATGATGCTGGAACCATTCACACAAAGTTCCTTCAATATTTTAGTGATTCCGGAATTTGATTGGGTATAAAATTTCAAGTTTTCGTGAAAGGCTTGCTAGAGGCTATATCTTGTACCATTCCAATAAAAAAGATTGAATTTTGGAATATCGAGGAAATGACTTGGATTTTGGTTATGAGCTTCGGCTTAATTTCGATTGAAATAATTTTGTTGTCATTTCTACAAAAGAGTTTCATAAGAATCTCGAAATACCTATTTTACTTGTTATTACATAGTGAATGACGAGGACATCGTTCAATGGGGTCTGGGAATGTTGTCGGGGCAAAAACCCTGACAAGGGTATTTGCCGGGCTTTTTAACATCAGGCGCTGTCCAACGTTTTTTGTGAATTGAAGGACTTGATGAGGCTGACGTTTGTAAAAAGTTTATTCAGAATTGACCTATGACTGAGAGACTAAGAGATTCGAACTTTAGTTCGGACGCTTCTGGTATCCGAGACTAAAGACAGTAGTTGACAGTGCTTTGTTTTTGTCGAAGCCTCAGAAGCGTGCGGACATGGAAAGGTTAAAGTTAAAACTTATCTAAAACAATGTAACGCGGATGCTAAGCCGCACGATTTAGGTTCTAAGTAGGCTGAAAAGGGTGGTCGCGCTAGATGTTGGGTTGTGGCACGAAGGAAATAGAAGGTCGGGCCATGAGGTCTACTCCGTACGGAGGGCCGCCGAGCCAAGCCGCAAAGTTGGGTTGCCTGCCGAGTTAACAGGCGACACGGCTAAAGGAGAGGCAGGCCGAACCCACCCAGCTATGGGAGGTGGGCCTACAGGGAGGCAACTCTTCTTTGCGAGCTTAGCTCCCGTGATAGGAGCTAGCCCAGTAGGTACCGCCATCTGACTTTCACCCTGCAGATTCAAGGATCGAGGCCGACGACAGACGACTGGGCTAGCTCCTTTGTTAGGAGCAGCCTGTTTCCTCTTAAGTGACACGGTTGATTTCGGCCGCACGATCTCAGAGATCGGGTGGCCGAGATCAACCGCATGTAGATTAGCATGGCCCCTGCGCAAGTATGATATGCATAAATCGAGAAATTATCCAAAACAAAAATTGATCCCGCTGGGATCGAACTCGGGTCTGTATCTCAACAGGTCGTGGGATTGCCACGATGCCAAGAGACCGTTGGTAAAAGCAATGGCGTAAACGAGAAAAAAAAATAATAATAATACGGCAAAGATGTGAACCGCCACATGGCGCCATTGAAACTCACCGGGGCGTTTTGGCCCCAACACCTGCTGACAACGCCCGTAATATCAAGCGACCGTTCGTTAGAAGGTAAGTGTTTCTTTTTTTTTTCTTTTGATCTTTCTAGATTTATTTTAGATTTGTTATTTTTTTAGATTTTGTTTATTCTTTTTCTTCTTCTTTCTTTTTTGTGTCATGCAATGCGAACTAGCACCCTTTCGTCCTCAGGGACATCCGTTAAAATTGGAACGATATAGAGAAGATTAGCATGGCCCCTGCGTAAGGAATGGGCACCCCTTTGTTTCGTACGAATGGGGCAGAAGCAGGAAAAAAAAAAAAAACAGAGAGAAAATTGACTGCGCCAGACTTTTTCGTCGGACTTGCACCAACTCATCAGGGGGTTGTGCCTCGACAACCCATCTTCGGATGGGAAAAAATGAATGGATCAGCCGCGCAAGGCGTCCCGGTGCAGGACGACTACGAGGGACACTCTCCTCACGCTTTAGGTGAGCCGTTTTTTTTTTTTCTTTTTTTTTTCTTGTTCTTAGTTTCCCTTCCTCCTAAACGACGTAGTCGTGAACGGTTGCGCCTGTTCGTAATTAAAAACAGGCAGCAGTTGTCAAACGACTATTCGAACCTAACACTATTTGTGCCCAGGTGCGGGCACGTTTCTTAAGGAAGAGGTAGTAAGAAAAGAAAAGAAAAGGAAGAAAAAAAAGTAAAAAAAAAAAAAAGTAGTGGCCGCGAGTTCGGAGTAGATGCAGAGGGTAGAAAGAAGAAAAAGAGGGGAGAAAAAAAAGAAGTAAGAGAAAAAAGAAGAAAGGAGAATAGCATCCGTGAATTTGATCACGGCCTCGGAATAGGTGCAACCCCCAGAAGGTTCTAAGGGCTGATGGGACTGCGCCTGTTCAAGGCAGTCTATAAATGGCTGAGTACAACCATTTCCAAAAGCACCGCGTCTGGGAAAACGGTCAGGTACTCCTGGAAATTGATGACCTTTGTTCCCCTAGGGGAAAACAAAGGCACAAAGCTCCTGGCCGTTGATTTAGATCAAGGGTCAGGAGCACTGACGAAATTTTGGCTGGCTGTGAGCAAGGCAGCTGCCCACATGCCTTCGGCTAGCTATAAAAGTCAGCTTGCCACCCAGCAGCCTCACACTTGTGGCAATGTTGTTGGGGCATTCTACTTGAGTAGCTGCTGGTTGGCTGGCTGCTGATGAGGTGAGGCGAAGTGCTAGAGGTCTGCAGAAGCAAGTTAAGGAGAAGAGAAGCAGCCATAGCTAAAGGTTTGGAGCTTCTTTCCCCACCTTTGTGTTTGTGTTGCAGGCTTGTGGGGGAGTTATAATTGTGAGGTTGCAGCGGGGTTGGACCGTGTGGCAAGTGGCAGCGTTTTAAGGGAAGGTGCTGCCCGATGGTCTGTCGGATGACAAAGGATTTTTTAGTGGGAGGCTGCGCCGCTGTGTTTTTGGAAGGAGGTGTTGTGGAATTTTTTGTGCGGTGCTGCGGTATTTTTTGCGGCACGATATTTGACAGTGTTTTGAGGGAAGGTGCTGCCGGAATTGCGCGGCTAAGCTGGTGGGTTTGCAGGTGGTATATTGGGGCTACGACGTTGACTTTTTTTTTCTGGCACGGTGCTTGGTGGTCTGGCTGCTAGGGGGTGAGCCTACGACATTCGGGTTGGAAGTGCTTTTGTGTCTGGACAAGCGCCACGATCCAGGTTTTTTTGGACGATCATCTGGTGGTACGCCGACGGCGTGGAGATACTTGGGACCCAAATTGGGATCAAGAGAGTTGGGGATTGAGACCACGGCAAGTATTGGTTGTGATCAGACGGGGTGATTGAAGAAGGTTGGGTTGGTGATTGAGGTGGAACTATTCTTAATGGGCAGGGTGCCGCTGGGACTTTAGTGGAACCACGTGGAACTCGTAAGTGAGAGCACACTCTTTGAGGGCTATCTCACTTCAGTCCCAGTGAGTGGCGCCTATGTCGGT
Organism: Chara braunii; assembly: GCA_003427395.1. Classification (NCBI taxonomy): domain Eukaryota; kingdom Viridiplantae; phylum Streptophyta; class Charophyceae; order Charales; family Characeae; genus Chara; species Chara braunii. The sequence continues at coordinate 806,239 of BFEA01000558.1, read as the reverse complement.
AGTGACGTTTGAAGAAGGACGTGAATCATTGTTTTGTAAACGGCCACAACTTAAGTTGTGTGACCGATCTTGTTGAAGAACATTACTTGGTTTTCTTGAGTGAGCCGTCTTTAACTTCACTCAAGGTTAGTTGTGACTCAGTTTCCCTTACACACCTGTGTGAGCCCACACCTTGCATGACCTTGCTTTGGATTCAGGAAAAAGGTAGAGTAAGATGTGTGAAGTCATGCATATGGAAAAAGAGAGCTAATTTTGGTTGGGGGATGGATGATTTGGGTTGTTTCTTCGGTTGATTGTGCAGATAGATAAAAGATGAATGTAAGGAGTCGGCACAATGGTTGCTCAATGAATAATGGAAATGTTTACCTTTTCTTTCACTCTTTACCTGTTTGCATGTAAGAAGGAGAACATAGTGAAACATAGGAATTGACGGATGCCGTAAAAAATGAAATTCATGGAAGACTGAAGATGAAGATAAGAAAGTAATTTAGTATTTTCCCAAGGAACATCCCGTTCTATCCCGAACGACTACTTTTGTTTGTTCCCGTTCAAAAAGAGTCTTAACTTTCTCTCTCGAACTATTGTCTCATTCGTCTAAGTCAACCCTCAGTGAACAAAGTATAGAGAATATTTTTTGTACTTAAATAGCAGGGTTTCTTCTCTCTAGGAAGCATATGGGGCAGGGGTTCGTTGCTTTAGGAGTCGGTCCTGTTATTGACTCGGAATTGACCGTCTAATGGGAGAATACCATGTTGTATCGTGGTGGAGCCAGCCCAACTTTTAAGATCTGAACAATGTGTTCAGACGAGAAGGAGGGGTATTCCAGACCACTTTCTAGAGGGTAGGATGTCTTGCAGTAAAGGGTAACCGTTTTCTCATACTTTCAAGTGGGGGAAGATTGAATTCAACACCTTTTGTTTGAGTGACCATCTTAGGCGTCACCAACGTATGTGGGACTTGTGTCAAAAGAAGCTCAATTCATGTTTTAAATAGTGTCAAAGGAGTGCAAATAAGCACTACCTTCGTGGTAGGACCGTGACACAAGAATCACGGTCCAGGGAGGGAATGAGAATTGAGTACATTGGTATATATAAATTTATTTTGACAAAGTCATTACTTTGTCATCCAGATGTCCGTAGGAACAGTGATCCTTCGATTATTCGGTACATGAGAGGTGGCAATAGATTGGATAGCAGTACTGATACGATCACGTGCCGGCATGATACGTAAAGGACGTTTGGTTTATAATCCACATGAAGTTTTTCCCGAACGGGATGAACCGCGATTTTGGGATGGAAGCGTGAGGGACCCACCGCGAAGTCATATATTTATGACAGAGCTTGGACAACATATTGTACAATATGAATTTGCATCTCTTAATCCATCACGAGATTATGGAGACATGAACCTCGTCGTAGTTCACAAAACGAATCCAATTATAGAAAACATTATTGAGATTAGAGGATATACTTTGTATTTTTATCGTGCGAGTAACCTCCAATGTTTTTCTAAGATCATTGTGAGTGTTACAATTATCATATGCGGAGAGCGTTACGGCGTCATTCGGATTAGGGACACTTCGACTAGGCACCTTTTCGAATGCTACAACCGTTTCGCACCATAGTTAGGAGGCTAGTCTCGCGGATGACTTCCTTCTATGGTACGTGGGTGGTTCGGGTCATACGAGGTGGACGCATTACCACCTTGACTTTTGACAACGAGGACTTCGCACGACTCGACCACATTGAAGAAGACGCCCGCGAGGGCCGACAACTCTATATCGACTAGACGCGCCTTGAATGATATTTAGGTGTCACGTTGAGTTTTTGTAAGATAGAGTCATGTTTATATAAGGGTAATAATATATATATATGTATATATATACATATATATATATATGTATATATAGATATATATGTGTATATATATATATATAAATCTTTTATAGATAGGACCAACCAGATGAATAGTATCTGGATTGCCCCGATGATTGCACTATCATGCTTATGCATTGAGGGGTAATCAGACACATGACAGTGCATGTTAAAAGTAAGTTGGTTGAGATGAGGATATTATTTTTTTAGGTTAAACAATAAGCCGGAATCAAGAAAAATATTGAGCCTTCGAGAAGGTCGTTGATCTTCATGTTAGTGGTGAAAACGATGGGAGGTTTAACATTCTTTTTGAAGTATAATGATTGTAATTTTGTGTTAAGCAACTGATGATGAAGATAGATGTTTTCATCATTTACGGAATGGAGCGAGTAATTATTGTCAGGAGGACAAAAGTGGCAAACAAAATTTATTCGCACCTCCAAGTAAATTGGAATGATAGGGGAGATATGGTCCAACCGAGAGTTCAAACTTCGGCCAAGAACCAGATCACTTGTTGATCTGCATGGTAGCAGTAAAATTTACTTGCAGAAGGTACTCATTGACAAGTTTCAGTACACATGATGTTAAAATGAATTTTCCTAATTTTTTCTTCAATGGAAGTCGTCCGTCTCGGAAAAGGCGATATAAGAGTTTCTTCAGTCATATAGATTGAGAAGAACAGCCTTGGCAGACCATCTCATCAAGTTAAAACCCGATCTTGCGTAATTTTGATATAAGGCATATGGATTTTGTTGTTTTGTTGTTAGAAGATTGTCACGGGACGAGGATCGTATTTAAGAGTTTCACTCTTGGTTGAGACCTTCCTAATCAACCAATGTACGCTCCGTACTTAGGGTATCAGCGCCCTAGGGAATGAGCGTTGTTTGAACCCACTAGGCGTTTAACCAAGCGGTATCCATACTACAGCGAACGAGCAAACGCCCTCGACTGATCTACCTCTGCGATGGCATATAAAAGTTTTTGCACGTGGGTCAATAGCTCGGTAGGGATACGCCCCTAAGGGTGGTGACAGCCCCTTAGGGAAAACAAGATATGCCCCGCAGAAACCTATCCTGTCGTAGGGGACCGTGGGATGTACTGCTGGCGCACCCGGCCAGAGCGGCAACGGAATGACACTACCACGACTGCCTCGGAAGTTCGCGGGGTTGTTAAGTATCGTTCCCGAGTTGTCTCTCATTTTGTTTTGTTTACTCCTGCGTAACATGCTCAGAAGGGTTCCCGCACTTTGCAAAAGTGTGAAAACCGATGTGCTCGACACTGCGTGGCTGGGTGGTGGAGGCGGAGGATCGCGAAGAAGGTGGAGCATCAGAGAAGCAACTCCGCATCTTCTGGTATTGTCGAGCAGCCTCGTAGGCCTGGTCTGAAGAGGCAAAAGTCTGTCGCCAAAACTCGATACGGTAGTCAGTCGGAAGACTGACGACAAACCAGTTGGTCAAAAGGACCTCCGGTACTAGGAGTGCCTCATCGCAAATGAGGCGGGCGTCCTGAAACACCTGGATGTGGCGCTCTAGGTCTAACGGTGCGGAGGACCCGTGTCACTACATCTGGGTGAACCGATCTAGGACGTCGGTCTCGTCGTGGAGAGTGTCATAGCGGTCATGAAGGAATGTGGTGAAATTTGTGAGGGCGGGGGCCTCACCCGAGCGAGTACAATGCGTATAATAATTCTCCCATGCGGAGAATGCGCTGCCTCGTAGTTTAGTTGCGAGCATAGGGCACCACAACTCCATACTGGTGTTAGTCAGTGTCAGCGCACGTATGACAACTTGCAGCCCATGCGACATACAAAGTGTACCATCGTAGTTAGGTATATCTGACAGACGTACAGGGTGGGACCGCTATGCCGACGGCGGGGCGAGAGAGGCTAATGGGCCTGCACTGCGGCGGCAAATGTCAAGGCCGGTGCAGGGGTGGAAGTGGTGGCAGGCTTTGAATCGGAGTTTTATTTATTTATTTGAAATTTATAATTTGCGGCATTTTGAACCTTAGTGTGCTTATCTTGGTCTCTCCTTCCTCTTGCCACATTTTTGACACCATGTAGGGTAGGGAAATGTTGCCCAAAATTCCAAAACAATAAATATTATTTTTCCCTTCACATTTTGCCTACTTATTTCTTTCATTATTTTTATTATTTTATTGTTTTTTTTTTAATCTCGAAATTTCACTGTTTATTTTATTTTTTTTTCCCTCTCCCGTCCATTAGGTCGCCGCTACCCTCTCACTGGTTTTCTTAGAGTTTTTCTCGGGCTTAAGGTTCTCCTAACCCCCCTCCTCTCCCGCCTCCTCCCATCAGGCACCCTGGACCTGAACGGCTTCTCTCCCCTCAACCGGATTCACGCCACCCTCTCACACACGGCCCGCTGGTCACAGGCCGAGCCGACTCACGACTACCCACTCTGCTCTCGCGGTCCCCTCCCTCTCACCGATGGTTCTCTGTCCCTACGCCACAACCCATCTCTTTCCCCACCTCTTTCTACACCTCCCGCCATGTCGACCCCCATACGTCCACCGGCCTCGGGCGAGACTATACCCGAGGAGATCGCCGAGGCGTCCTCCATCTCCCAGGCGCCCATTTACGCGACGGTCCAGGGTCAGACCTCTGTGGACCCCATGACCATTCACGCTTTTCTTTTGTCCCTCTTTGCACCTTTACAAGCACGACTCGATGCGCTTGCACTTCGAAGAGGGGCAAGTAAATGCGCTCGTCCTTGAAGTTCACCGCCTTAAGGGTTCTCCTCATCGCTCTCCCCACCGCTCTGACACTTCATCCCCTACCGGCTCACAGTCCGTTCCCCACGACTCCAAACACGGAGACGTGGTGGTTCGTCCTCCCCGACACGTCAGGCCCCGCACTCCCCCTCCGCAATGGTGAGTGCCTCTTCCGCTCAAACGATACCATCTGTTGCGGCACACCCATCGCCCCTGCCGCCCCTGCCGCTTCGGCCACTACTGTCAGTGCTGCTGCCCAGTGCCGGTATCTGTCGAGACAGTTTCACCTACTCACCCCGGTGTGGCTTACCAGTTTCCAGCTTCGGTCCCGACACTATGGATGGGAGTCTTTCCTCCTCCTATCCTCTCCTCACTCCCACCTCAGGGTCCCCTACAGTTCGTTACTCCTCCCGCTAGGGTACCCTCTCCGCCTCCTCCACCTCCGACCCCGCACAGCCAAAGGGTGTTTATCTTACAGGCCACCGTTGCACAACTCCAGGCGGAGATTCTCTCCCTGAGACAACCTCACCCTTCATAGGCTGCTCACCCTTCTTTTTCTTATACCACCCCTCCCACCTTTGTCTTGCCGGCTCGTTCCCCTCAACCGGCTCCTCCCCCTCTGCCCTCCTACCTTGACGCCTTTTGTTTTTCGCAAAATTCCCGAAACTTTCTTTAAAGCGGGTGTGATGCGTGCATTTCTATTTTTTTCAATAATATAAGATTGAGAATCTCGCCCTCTTGCCTACGCGGGTTTCTGTCTCGAGTTGCCTATCATGTTTGGATGAATTGCCTTCACGAATTAGTTGTCAAAAAAACCATGATGTTATGTGTTGAATGTTTTCAGGGAAACTTGTCAGTAAAAATGAGAAAATAAGAGATGGTGCTTCTTATATGTGTCCAATACTTGTTGATATACATACCTTGACCGTTTCGATGCTACCACCCGAATAGGGGACTGAGGATGTGATTCCACATAGTTATCAAATGATAGTATCACATCGAAAGACATGTAAGTCTCATTTTTTTTTAGCTCAATTCGTGAGATGTGTTGATTTTTTTCAAGGAAAGTTGTCGGTCAAAATGGGGAAATCAGAGATGGTACTTCTTATATGTGACCAATACTTGTTTGATATACGTGAATCTGTTACGGTACCCTGGGGGGTGACGATTCAGAGTGCCTTATGGCACTGGGGAGCAGCGTTCGCGCTTATACTTACTTATACACAGATACACAGACAAATACACATACACACACACGTGATACGCGCCCCCCTCCCCCCCCCCACCACACACACATACACACACACACACACATACACACACACACATAAACCCATAGCCAAAATTTTCAACACACATAAAACCTTTTTCAAAAGATAAAAAGTAAATAAATTAATAAATAAATAAAATAAATAAATAATAAAATAAATATAAATAAATAAACGGACGAATAAGTAAATAAACAAATAACTAAACAAATTAATAAATAAAGTCAATATATAAAAGTAAAATTGAGGGGTGAGGGACTATGAGAAAGGGAGGCGCAGCTACTAGCAAAATGCTCGGTCTTTGCGTTAGTCGAACCCCCACCAGTGGCCCCACCCCCCGAGGGGCAACATGAATTACCTCGTTTGCGAGGCCCTATGCTTGTAGGGTACCCTCTATATAGTCTTACGTAGGTAGGTAGTGTGAGGTGAATTTGAGAGAAGAATATAACTTTTTTTAAAAAAATAATAAAATATATATATATATATATATTTTAACAAACTATATAAATAAATAATTAAAAATATAAAATAACTAATTTTTATGCACAAACAAATAAATATGACCTTTTTATGATAATAACCTCTGTAGCACACTGAACATGTTCGGAGCTTTTTCGAAAGTCGGAACATGTTTGAGGGTTCAGCCAAACGCCAGCCGAACATGTTCAACCGAACATATTCAAAAAAAAAAAAAAAAAACACTTTATTTTTGGTTTTTTATTTTTAACTCGAGTTTTGGTTACGAATTTGAGCTTACATTCAAGGCAAACATTATTTTTATTATTATGTTACATAACATATATTAGTTTCAGATTTTTCGAAGAATTTTGTTTTTATTTTTTTATTTTTTTATGTTCACGTTCGAAGAGTTTCGGCGCTCGTTCGCTTTCGGTACCGAACGTTCGGATTCGGTCACTGAACCCGAAAACGATGCTACACAGATAATAACTAAGAATACCTACTTCAAGAGAGAACCCCATCAGCTACCTTAACAACGAAAGACCAATTTCACCAGTATTACTACTTACTACATTTACAACAACGCACCCCATTAAATATAGGTAATTCCCATACAAATAAGAAAAGTTATCGGATTTTTAGAACCAATTGAAAATTAAAAACTAAGCCCTATTGATAACAGAACTTACGCACCCCCCCCAAAAAAATAAAAAGTCACACCTTGTCGACGGACGGCCTGACGGATGCTACACGATGATCCACAATACCCCCCACATAACAAAAAAAAAAAAACACATGATTCATCGCCAACAGCTTGACGCTAAACATTCACTCAAAAGCAATACCACATACACGACATAGCTTGATACACCGCCAGTGCATTTCACGGCTAACCAACTTGAGTTTGCGCTGGTCAACCTGAACCACCTTAGAGCGCACTCATCTCCTGTATGTTGGTACGAACCATCGAGACAAAAACAACTCTGACAAAGGTATCATAGCATGAAGAACAACTATCTTAGCAAAACGTTAAAACTTGCGAAAGAAAGCCCCGCACGTATCATAACCTATTTCCTTACACACACGCCTGCAATCAATTACACACATCCCCACAATTGCCGTAAAATTAGCCCATACTGCTCTACTGCTCATACATGAAGCAAACCCCCACTCAGAAATACACCAAGTTATACCATCCAACCCTATTCTTTCCCATACACACGCAACCCTCCTGCCTTTACACACATACTAATATACAATGACGCACATACGACCATCCATTTATCCCGGTCATGCGAGCGAATGCATAAGGAATGCGAAACGGAAGAATGTTTGCTGCTTCAGTAGAACATCACGTTCCGCACCAATCTTCTACTTTTATTCTTTCCCCTGTCCTCCTCTGTTGTAATACGAGCACCTCCTTAAGTTCGTTCGTACGACAAGACACTAGGTAACTATGCAAGGAGTACCTTAATACACAAAAATAAGCGTTATTAGTGTTGTCTGTTGCAAGCGTTGGTAACCTAAGACCTACGACAAGCAATGGTTACCGTCGAAGATGCTTCATCTTCGCAAGCACTCGACCTACATACATGATACTAATTAACTCCCCTTTGTATAAAATTATTGTATACGCTAACATAACAGTACTATTTGCCAATAGGAGTCAGAGGTTGTCCCTCTAATAAGCTGCTATGGGTGCTAGGCAGCGAAAACCGTGCTTCAAAGCATGCACCCCCCCTATGGCTGTTTTCAACAGCCAGATCTATTCTCAGCCTAACTACCAAACTGCTCCAACGTAGCATACATCCTCCTGTTATGGAGTTGATGACTAAGCTTAAAAATTTCCTCTTAACCCTATCTGAATTAAGCCTGCTACTAACTTGTCGCTATACACTTGGATATATACATGGTCTCGTTCCCCATTGTATATGGGGTAGCCATATTCTACAAACCCACTACAAACACATATACACATATACACACACAAAGATACACACAGACACACACACACACACACACACACACACACACACACACACATATACACACAAGCACGCACACACACGCATACACACACACACACACACATACACACACACACACACACAGAGACACCGCGCCACGCCCCCCCCACAGACGATCATCGACACTCCCCCGACTCTCTCAAACCCCACCGGCGACCGGTACCGACCCGGAAGAAACCCGTTCGCGGGCGGAACGTGTTCTCGACCCCTTCGCACGAATGACGAATGTGTTCGCCTGAACAGGAAGGCCCGCAAACACGTTCGTCGTGCTACCCAGGTGTTCACACGCAACACACACACACACACACACACACACACACACATACTCACACGCACACACACATACAAATACAAAGGTCTGTTCTGCGTGTTAAAACAAAAAAAAAAGAGGTTTGCTCTGCTACTGAGCACTCTACATGTACGTGGACTGCTCTCTGGACCAAATGTACATACACACATCTCTTATACACATCTAGATGTGTATAAGAGACAAGGTCTGTTCTGCGTGTTAAAACAAAAAAAAAAGAGGTTTGCTCTGCTACTGAGCACTCTACATGTACGTGGACTGCTCTCTGGACCAAATGTACATACACACACACACACACACACACACACAAAGGTCTGTTCCGCGTGTTAAAAAAAAAGAAAAAAAAAAGAGGTTTGCTCTGCTACTGAGCACTTTACATGTACGTGGACTGCTCTCTGGACCAAATGTGTCCAGATCAATGAAACACTTTGGATGTATTTGGACCATTACCAGATCCAGTTAGATTTTCTGTTTTTTATTTCCACCCTCCGTTCCTCTCCACGCTGTCGTGGGTTCCGCTACACGCCTTGCCCCTTCCGCTCTACTCAAGTTTGCTCTGCTGTACTCTACTGTACGCTTCCCTACTTTACGCTTCCCTACTCTACGCTTCCCTACTCTACGCTTCCCTACTCTATGCTTCCCTCTCCACTACTCTCTACTCTACTCCACTCTACTCTACTCCAGTGTACTCTACTCCACTGTACTCTACTCCACTGTACTCTACTCCACTCTACTCCACTCTACTCCACTCTAATCCACTCTACTCTACTCTCCTCCACTCCTTTCTGCTTCACTCCACTCTTCTGCACACTACTCCACTCCACTCCACTCTCTCCACCCCATTCTACTCCACTCTACTCCATTCTACTTCACATCACTCTACTTCACACCACTCCACTCCACTCCACTCTACTCCACTCCACTCTATTCCACTCGACTCGACTCTACTCGCCACCCTACTCCACTCCTCTCCACTCCACTCTACACCACTTGACTCGACTCTGCTCAACTCCACTTTACTCCACTCAACTCTACTCTACTCCAATTTACTCCACTTGACTCTAGTTTACTCTACTTTATGCTCCTACATTCTATGCTTCCCTGTTCCTCTCTACTCTACTTTTCTCTTCTCTTCTCTTCCCTACGCTTCTCTTCCCCATGCTTCTCTTCCCTACACTTCTTTCCCTACTCTTCTTTGCTCAACACTTTTTTACTCTACGTTTTCCTGCTCTCCACTTCCCTACGCTTTTCTTCCCTACTCTTCTCTACTGTACGCTTCCCTACTCTACGCTTCCGCGCTCTGCCCTACTTTGCTCCGCTCTTCTCTACACTGCTTTCCTTTCATCTTCTCTCCACTCCTCTACACTCCTTCAGTCTGCTCTGCTCCTCTCCACTCTGCCTTTCTCTACTCTATTCTGCTTTGTTCTACTTCACTCGCCTCCACTCCATTCGCCTACACTCTACTCCACTCCACTCCACTTCAATCTACTATACTCCACTCCACTTTACTCGACTTCATTCCACTCTACTCCACTTCACTCCACTAAATCACTCTACTGCACTCCAATCTACTCTAGTCGACTCTACTCTACTCTATTCTACTCTATTCTACTCTCCTCGACTTTACTCTACTGTACTCTCCTCGACTCTACTCTACTCTACTCTCCTCGACTCTTTGTTTCCCGACTCTTCTGTACTCTACTCTTCTCTACTCTTATCTTCTCTACTCTTCTCCACTCCACAATTCCCTGCTCTTCGCTTCCTTGCTTTGCTCTGCTCCTATTTTCTTCTGAGTTTTCTTGGTGGAAGGTCCAGCAGAGGTGGAGGCAACGGCCAGAGCCAATTGTGACGGAGTGCCCCACTCTGCCTCCTCCGCATTCATATTTGCCTACTCATTGTCAATACAACGCCCTCCTTCAAAAGTTGACTCGAGAACGACCGATCCAACAAGGTTTAATATTATTTTCATCATGCACCCTTATAACCTCTGAAAAACACATTTTATTTCCTCACATCCTTGTCATGTCCCTTCGCTCATAGCTTGTAATACCTCTTTGTACCCTATTCCCTACATGTCCCACTAAGTTCTCCTAACCACCGATCATGCACGCCATGTGTTTAAAACCGCAAACATGCATCGCTCCTCCGTGCGCTACCAAGCCTCTATTGAAGTCCTCCTATGTTCTCGATTAGCAGTTCACTGGAATGAGGCATTGCATACACACATCATATCGATAATGACAAAACAATAAAACAAACACATTGATCCATCTATATAATATGTATCTCACAAGACAGACGTTAGTTGTTCCACGTAAGCTTGCATCCCGCCATTTGACCCTAAAGTCAGGTAGTATGTTGGAACGATTCTCTAGATGCTCAGTCGGAGAACGTGGGAATTTCCTAAAATGCGTTTTTCGTTAACCAGCACCAATTGACTCATCAAAAGGTAAACAAAAATCAAAGCACAAACATCTGATTTTAAATGTTTCTGAGGAATAAAGGTAAACTTTACATTCAATCAATAGTGATAGTCATACAACAGCTAGGTCGATTACGATTAAGGTCATCACTTGTGTTGACGCTTCGTCTACTTCCTCGACAATCACCATATCATAAGCGACAGAGACATAGGCTCAACCCTGACGATAATTCTCGATAACCTCAAAATTATCCTTCTCTGTGGAAGATCAGGTTGCGTTGTACCGACATTCATGTTGACCTTCCATTGAGCTCTGCTTTCGGTAACTAAACAAGAAGCATTTTTACCTTCAGGCGGAAAACAGAGTTACGCTACACAAATGTTTTTTTGCTCTTCTCCTTATGGCAGAAATATTTGAGGAGAGCCCACGTCTTCTCGCTTACTTATTTATTTTCCTTCTTTGTTGTTTTCGTCGTTCTTGCGGCCATTCTAGTCCTCCACTCTATGTAGTCCCTTCTCAATCCTTTCTGATTTCGTTCACTTACTCAAACCCTTTTTTTTTTTTTAAGAAGACCCCTATTCTTTTTTTTTTTCCGATTTCGTTCCTCATTCATGAAGGACCAACTTTTATTTACTATGGTTTGTCCTCTACTGGACTACTAGGGTCGGGGCTAAACCCTTTGTTCTTTATTTATTCTTTCCTACTTTCAGTGAGGCTCGCCACACCCTCTCTTTGACATTTCCTCAGGTTCGGTCAACTGATTGTATGTGTGTGCGTATGTGTGTGTGTGTGTGTGACCCACCCCGTTGTACCCACTGGTGATGGTATGGTCAGAAAGGGATGGTTTAATACCAGCCCCTTTTTGGGCATGGCATCGATCAGTCACCTTCTATCCACCTTCATCCTGGGGAGAGGAAGACGAATTCACACACATATACATCACGAATGATCACACCATGCATACGCTACAGGCGTGAAAATGAGTCCGTACAGCGCATGCAAACGAAGGTCATGGATTGAACTTGTTTTCTTACTATTAACAATTTTTTTGTATCTTTCGTGTTGCATTTGAAGTCTTGGAAGTTATGCATATTGTCAAGGACCCTATATACAACTTTCAAACCTGGGTAGCACCACATACGCGTATGCGGTGCATACGCTTACGTGCCCAAAAGCCAGCATACGTGTACGCGGGTTTTTTTTTTTTTTTTTCTTAACACATATATATAATGTATATATAATATATATAGTCAGTATTTAGTCACATATCTCCTCCTCCTCCCGATCGTGATCTTCGTCCTCCTCCTCCTTCTACCCCTCCTCCTACCCGTCCTCCTCCTCCTATGCCTCCTCCTACCCCTCCTGTGGTACTGTCTGTTTGTCTGTTCTCCCCCTCCTTTCTGTCTGTCTGTCTATCTGTCTGTTTGTCTGTCTGTCAGTCAGTCTGTCTGTTTGTCCTTCCCCTCCTGTCTGTCTGCCTGTCTGTCTGTCTGCCTGTCTGTCTGTCTGTCTGTCTGTCTGTCTGTTTGTCTGTCCTTCGCCCGTCGTACTGTCTGTCTGTTTGTCTGTCTGTTTGTCTGTCTATTTGTCTGTCCTCCGCCCGTCGTACTGTCTGTCTGTCTGTCTGTCTCCTTCTCCTCCTCCTACCCCTCCTCCTACCCCTCCTCCTCCTCCT
>BFEA01000558.1:732750-743600 GCA_003427395.1 Chara braunii | reverse complement strand
ACCATCCACCGGCGACCACACACCAGCGACCGGCCAACTGCTGCGCAACAACGGCCATTCACGGGACCCGGTAATGTTTCCACATCGCCGCCGCTGTCCACGTTGGTCCACGGCCAAAAAAACGTCCGACCACGAAAAAAAACAACAACAACAACAACAACAACAATAACGAATAATATGAGTTCGTACCCACTGTTGGGAATCCATGCCGAGGCTCTGCCGACCCCCGAAAAGTTCGGGTACTGGCCAGTATCACGTAATTTCCCAACAGTGGGGAAGGTACTGGTGGTTTAATCAGGCGCTGAACGTATGGGGCGTTGAATATGTCCACGTTCAGACACATCTGTTTGCACTTGCAAATGCAATGCAGGTGTGTCGTTTCAATCTACGGCCAAGGCCTCACCCTTTCCAATTCAGACTTTTCCACTTTTCCACCCTGCTGCTGCTTTGCCACCGTTTCAACCAAAACCCAGCGCGCGGTCCCATGGGCAGCTACCGGGCCCGCATTTTACAAAGAAACTGCCACCGCCCCCCAAAGAAACCACCCTGCCGCTGCTTCGCCACGGTTTAGACCAAAACCCAGCACGCAGTCCCACGGGCAGCTACTTGTCCCGCATTTTTCAAAGACACTGCCACCCCCCCCCAAAGTGTGGTGGCTGCACCTGCCTGCATTTTTCGAACCCAAACGAGCCCGAATCAACAAAGAAGGACGACGAAAATGTCTGGGGGGGAAATGTCTCAGGGGGGGAAAACGCACCCCTGACGGGCTGCGAACTGGTTTATATTTTCGGGAAGGGGCATGGGGACGAGGGGGAGCCGTGGGGGGGGGGTTCGAGGCTACCAGTAGGAGCCGCTCCCAGGGGTCGGGAGAATGCGGCGGAGAGAGGGGGGAGGGACTGTGTGACTGGTTCACAGAGCACTCCGCTCACTTCCTTTTTTGTCTTTCCTATTCTGTTCTGGTCCGCCCATTCCAATTTCCAAATTCATTTCTGTAGGGAACGGGGCACGGCAGGGGGGAGCAGGGGGAGGCGGGGCGGAGTGAAAATCCCACCGCACCTGAGGGCGATACCCCGCAAGGCGGGGGTAAGGGTGTTCGGAGAACCGCGAGATCGAGTCGATTGTGACAGTAGAAGTGAAGGCCGAGATCGAAATCGAAAAGCGCGAGCAGAAGCGAACGTGAACGGGGACGCAGAGGGGAGGCAGGCGGGCGCGCTGGCGGGAGGGCTGGCGGAAGAGCTAGGGGGGAGGGTTGGCGGGAGGGCGTGCGGGAGGGAGGCGCGCGGGAGGGCGCGCGGGGGTGGGGTTGGGCCGAAGGAACAACAACAACAACAATATCCTCAATTAACGGGGAATCAGAGATTTGAGTGCGCTCGCTGTCAAGGCACTGGTTTAGTTGGGCGCGCGCAGGTGCCATCATGTGTTTCCTGTTCTGTGTATTACCGTTTTCGACGCTGACGCTGAAAAATTGATCGGAGGCCATCGTTCCTCGGGAGTGTCGCTGCGAGTGACACGTGCCAGCCGCCTGTTCATTGTCATTCCTTTCATTTCATGTCCATCTTCATCAGCATCGTCGTCTCTCGTGAAACTAGGGGTGGTGGCGGGAGTGGGGGCTCGACCCATCGGCCTCTCGATGAATCATCGGATGGCGTTCTCCGCGAACTTGGAGACGAATGAAAATTTCCTAATGCGGTGTGAAGCCTCCTCTCTACCATCGTCGATCGTCTCTTGGGATTGTCCCGCTTCTATGGCTTTCAAATTCTCCTCCTCCTTCTCGTGCTTCCTTTTCTCCTCCTCCTCCTCCTCCTCCTCCTCCTCCTCCTCCATCATCACTGTCTTCCACCTGCTGATAGTGTCTCTCCCGCCCTCGCGCGCATGCCTTTTTCACCCACTTGTGTAGCCAAGTACTACTGCTCGTACATACATATTTTCGGTGTACCCTCAAGACACGCAAGTCTGTTGCTTTGCCCTCCAATGTGTCTTATCGACGGTGAGGCAGGCGCCAATCGACAGTCTTGACGGCGATAGAGAGAAGCAGAAAAGAGGGTGGAGGGGAGGACCGCGGCGAGCACTCTCATGAGCGTTTGAAATGTGTGATTGGGCACAGTCGATCGTTCGGCTGTAACCACAGGCGGCTGTGTTGATGAAGTAAGTTATTCGTCTTTGTTTTGTCTTTTCTCTCGCCTGCTTGTGTTTGCAACTTATGACGTGGTGTTAAGTTGGCGTCGGCAGCGAGGCTGCTGCCGCACGGACGTCGACGCGGGTGCGGCTGACAGAGTGCTATAAGACTAGCAAAGGGAGGGGGTGAAAATAGCACAGGGAGGGAGAGAAAAGCGTGGATGATGTGTCTAGTCAGGAGGACGTGGCAGTAACAGTGGCAACTGATTGCGTTGGGCCTCTCTTCCAGTTGCCTCGCCTTTCTCTCTCTCTCGCTCTCTCGCTCTCTCGCTCTCACTACGCACATTGGCTTGCTTTTTCTCTCTCTCCGCAGCGCAGCCTTTCCGATTGTCTGTATGGAACATACGCATACGCTCGGGTGTGTGCTCCTCGCCTGTGTACTGGTTGTTGTTCCAGTTGGCACGTAGGAACATGTGTATCGCATACAACATACACACACACGGACATAGGACCTCCGCGGGCTATTTGGTAGAGCTCCGACGAGGCATTCTATCACATTGAAGTTTTGTTTTGCGCCCACACACACTCAAAGAGAGATAGAGAGAGAGAGAGAGAGAGAGAGAGAGAGAAGAACGGAAAGACCCTCTTTGGGGTGGAATTCTCGGGGGAAGAGAGAGAGAGAGAGAGAGAGAGAGAGAGAGAGAGAGAGAGAGAGAGTTGCCATTGCGGAAAGAGTTTTGTTTGGGGTAGAGGTTAGCAGGGATAATGAGCAGTAACCAAGATGGCTCCTGACTGTCTAACCTCCTTTACTACTGTTGTCTTTCAATAGTTTCGGGCAGGGGTTGTGACCCTCACCCGGACCTTCTCCGTACCTTCCTCCTATTGTTATCAAGTTGGTGTCCTCATCTCTTTAGTATTTCCTCTACAATCTCTCCTTTCGTGGTGTGCGAGTACCTCTGATGGTACTACCATATCGCCCTGTCACGATGTCTCTCCGGCTCTCGGTGTCCCCGCGCCCTCCTCTCCCCCATACAGCTCTTCCCATTCAGTCTGCTGAGCCGGCGTTTGTCTCTATGTTTTTTCCCGACTTCCACTCGTCCGTTTGACATCTCCCCTGCCCTTCGGGCGTCTTTTTTCTCTCCTTCCGCCGTCCCTCCCTCTTCTCTCCGGCCTTTCCCCCCCCTCCCTCCTCTATCTCCCGCTCCTTTTTCGTTGAGGGAAAGAAAAAGACTTCCGCAGTGAGTGTCTCATACCGTGCGAAAGGCAGCTTGATAGGTTTCTATACAATGTGGCTGGGGGTTGGGCACAACTTCCCCACAGTCGGTCGTTGGTAGTATAATATAAGAAGGGAAGTACGGTTTGCTGCCAACAGATTATTGAATGACGGGTTGCTTTGCTGTTCTTTGCTGCCCAAGTTCCGTGAAAAAAGAGGTTAGTATGATGTCTTCGCTGCCCAAGCTCTGGGAAAAGAGAGGGTAGAAAAGAGAGGTTATTTCACGTCACAGGTCGAAGGTTCCTTGTTATCGATGAGGAACGCGCGTAGAGAGGGAATAGGGGCTGATTGGGGTGTACTATCTGGAGAAAGGTTTACAAGGAGCGAAAAGTGTGAGAGAGTGACTGTGTCGCTTATTGTGGCATATAAGAGAACGGAACGGGGAGCAGAGCGACGACGAGAGCACGAGTGTGGAGGGGGAGGGTCTTTTAACGAGGAGAGGGAGGAGGTAGGGGAAAAAGAAGGAGAAGTAGACGGGGGAGCGGGAACGAGGCTTGTGGAGGTCGTTGCTTAAGAAGAATTAGGGCGACGCCGGGCCCGCTGGGGGTGTTGTAAATCGTATCTTCGCGATCGGGATATTGGAAAATCGAATCTTGGCACTATTGATTGGGTCGCTGCCATCGGAGTGGCATACCATTGCAACGGCAGGGGAGAGAACCGGAGGGACAGTGAAGAGCGAACCACCCTTATACGAACGACGAACGATACAAACAGATAACACCTAACGATAGGCAAGGGAAGGAGGAGGTGAGGAAAGGAGTGGGGAGAAGAGGAAAGAGGGGAGGGGGCGCATAGAGAGAGACTTACACGGGCGATACAATCAGACACCGCGAGCGAGAGGAAAATACCCGCAGGGACTGGCACCACAAGGCAAAGGTGGGGAAAGGAGAGGGGAAGAGGGAAGAGGGGAGGAGGCGGAGAAAGAGAGATACGGAGGACACAAGCAGATATACCGAGCGATAGGAAAATACCCACTGGGACTTGTACGAAAGGCCGAAGGTGGAGAGAGAGAGAGAGAGAGAGAGAGAGAGAGAGAGAGAGAGAGAGAGAGAGAGAGAGAGAGAGAGAGAGGGGGGGGGGGGGGGGGGGGGGGGGGNGGGGGAGGGAGGGAGGGAGCGGGAATTGCGCGTACATCAGTAGCGAATCGAGGAGTCGTTCGGGTTGGGACTGAATGCGAGTTTGAAAGAGAGAGTGTTACAGGAGCTAATCAGGATATTACTATTAAATATTAACCCCTTGGCGTGGTGGGGAGGCGGTTTCTGGACACCAAGAACGCTTTCTAGGTAAGGAGCGTCTGTGTCGATAGTTTCAATGGTGCACGTTTGCGAGCCAAGTGGTTGAATATGAACCTCCTCGTGAGCGTTGGCCTCAGCTCTTTACCTCACTTTGGTTGTCTACCTCTGCCTGTGTCCTTCATGCCTCTGCAAAAACTTCCCGTCAAAAATGTCCCTTGATAGCTCTGTTGTTGCTTTGCTGTTTTGGACAGTATCCTCACTTTGATATCCACTTCTTCTTCCCCACAACCTCAGCTTCACGTCCCATTTATTTCGTCTTGTCGTGTACCCCCCCCCCCCCCCCCCCCCTTCCGCTCCTTCCTCTCTGCGTTTTTCAACTTGCTTTCCTCAGCTTCAACTTGCTCTACTCTACTCCAACTTGCTGCACTCAACTTTAATTTCCTTCTCGTTCCTGGTATCTATTAGCTTTCTTGTCTACTCAACCTCGCTCACTTTACTGAGCTTACTCAAATCATCGATTCAACGTACTCATCTTCTCCCACTCAACGTACTCATCTTCCTCCACTCGACGTACTCATCTTCCTCCACTCAACGTACTCATCTTCCTCCACTCAACGTACTCATCTTCCGCCACTCAATGTGCTCATCTTCCTCCACTCAACGTACTCAACTTGCTTTACTCAACTTCAACTCGCTCTACTCAACTTGCTTCCGTCCTCTGCATATAAGCCATCGTACTTTTTTTTCCCGGAGATTCGTATTGGTCGAGTGATTGTCCATAATCTCTCTTTGTAGGGGATCGACCTGTTGCGTCTGGTCTCGTTTCTTCGATTGCGTGGTGCGCATGCGATGTTCTTCATCCGGTGGAGAGGACTGGCGTTCAATTCAAATAAAGTCGTATTATCTGAAGTCAAAGTGGTGTACATCAATCGAAGGAGGAGAGAGAACTTGTAGGGGGCGACGTCTTGGAGGCTTTTTGCTTTTTGGCGCTTTTTGTTGTTATTTGGTCCGGCATCTCTGGCCGTGACCAAACGTAGGGCGGCAGGCGGAGGCCGATTTCGGTCGCAAGATAGGGGAAGAGGGGAAGAGAGCGGGGGCCGGCTTGACGGCGGCGGGTAGAAGGCGGAGCGGCGAAGGCGAGGAGGTGGTGGGATTGGGAGGGAGACAAGGGAGGGCAGCGTGGAGGGTGGGGAACGCGGAAGTGGAGGGTGCGAATTGGAAGGAGAGGTGGAAGGAGAAGGGGACTCCGATAAGAGCTGCAGAGGGAGGAGTGAGGGGAGTAGGAGGAGGGGGAGGAGGAGGAGGAGGGGAGGAGGAGGCGGTAATAGAAGAAGGTAAAAGAGGTCTGAGGACAGGGGGAAGACGACGAGGAAAAGGAGGCGAGGGGTTGGGGATTGACTGGGGGTTTATTCGGACTTATCACGGAAGGTCTAAACACGGCTGCCTCGTTATGTTTGATGCAAGGATAGCACGGTTGTTAGCATCTGTTATCTTCATCTGGGGTTTTCAGTGGGGTGTGAGTATTGGAGAGGCGGGCCGGTCTGTGGGAGGAGGAGGAGGGAAGCTCGGGTCTGCTGCCTTTTCTTCAGCGGCAGGCAGGTGGAGTGCGGACAGGGAGAAGCAGGAAGAAGGCGATTTCTCTTCTCTTCTTTTCTTTCGCACGCGACCTGGCTTCCTTTCGCCACCGTTCCCGTCTCGACCGCCTCCTCCTCCCCCTCCCTCTCCTTTTCCGGCTCAGCCGCTGCACCGTCAGCAGCAGTCCGAGCATAGTCGTGGATCCTCCTTCGCGGCGGACCCGCCTTCGTGGAGTAGGAGCAGCAGTGTTCTCCTGGTCGTTGTGGACCGGGCGAGCACGTGGCTCTTCTCTTGGGTAGGAGGATATGGCGGGGAGAGATGGACCAATGGGGAGGTGGAGGACAAGAAGGGAGAAACGGCGGAAAAGAGGAGGGGAAGCCGCCGAAGCACAGCAAGCAATATCAGCTCTGAGAGAGCGGCAAAAACGACGACAAGTTGGAGGAGGAAGGACAACTCTCGATTTGACGGCATGAACATAAGGAGCAACAGCAGCAGCAGCAGCAGCTGCGGGTCTTACAGCACAGCAAGTAGGAACGACGATGAAGACGCAGAGGAGGAGGAGGAGGAGGAGGAAGAGGAAGGTGGGAGATTTCCGATGCAGCAGCTTGTTCATGACGCAGAAACAGGGGCAGCAGCAGGAGTTACCTACCGCCGCCGCCGCCGTCTACAGCTGGCGGCTCCACCCACAGAAGAACCCCCCCCAACGCTGCCTAGCGCAAATTGCAGCGATTTAATTCCGCAGAATCTGACTGTGCTACTCGTGTGCCACAGCGATCCGATTAACGCGTCAACCTGTTGCCCGCTGCTAGAGCGACTACAAAATGCGTCCCGTGGCGGCTGCGAACACGAATTGTCGACAAAGCTCAGAGAGCAGAGTTTCAACGAGAGCGCGATGCTATCGGCTTGCAGCGTTTCTTCGGCGGCTTCACCGGCCGCTCCATCTGCTGCGCTTCCTTCGGCGGCGGCCAGCAGCTCGCTGCCAAATGCGACAGGAGGGAGAGGGGATCATGGCTCCGATGGCGGCGGCGGCAGCGGCACTTCTCCTACCCGATCCTCTCCCTTTCAACCGTCCCCCTCGACGACCGTTCCTCCCAAGAGGCCCGCCAGCGAGGAGGATGAGAACAGTCAGAAGAACCCGCCACGACCGTCACCACCGGAAGCGGTGACAACAGGGGGATTCAAAAAAGATTTGCCTATTGTACTGCTTGCCTGCGCGTTGGGCGTGGCGATGCTGGTTGTGCTTCTGCTGCTTTTCTGCCTTCGCAGACGGATAGGACGGGGGTGTAGGGTGCTGCTGTGTATGGGGAAGGTGAGCGAGAAGACGGGAGAGAGGGGGCTGAACCGGGGAAGCAGCAGTGCGCTGAGATCGGAGGCGAGCCGAGACGCGAGCACTCCGGCAAAGCCGGACGGATCGGGAGCGGGGGGGAGGAAGGGGGAGCGGAACATTCTCAATCGAGCGCCAGAGCCGTACACCGTGTGCAAATTCTCGCTGGAGACGCTGTCAAGAGCCACCCGAGGATTTAATCCCGACTGCGTGATAGGGGAGCCCGGGGGGTTCGGCAGAGTGTATCGGGGGACGCTGGACGATGGGCGAGCGGTGGCGATCAAGATGATGAAGGGAGATCTGTCGGAGTCGAAGTACAGCCAGTTTCTGGCGGAAGTGGAGCTGCAGAGCCGACTGCATCACACGCATCTGTGTGAGCTGATTGGATACTGCGACGCGGAGGAGAGCTGGTTGCTGGTGTACCCGTTTATTCCCGGGGGAACGTTGTTTGAGCATTTGCACGGGCGGCCGGGGCCGATGGGGCACCGAGCGGAGAAGCTGGACTGGCCGACGAGAGTGCGCATTGCGCTCCACGTGTCGAAGGCGATCAGGTATCTGCACGAGGAGATCGACCCGCCGGTGCTGCACCGGGACGTGAAGTCGGCCAACATTCTGCTGGACCAGAACAAGCGCGCGAAATTGGCAGATTTTGGCCTGGCGAAGCTGGGGCAGAGTATACTGGTGGACACGGAGCGGGGAGGCGTCGAGCCGCGGAGGCTGTGCGGAACCTATGGTTACATGGCCCCAGAGTACATGGTGTGGGGGAAGCTGACGGCAAGGAACGACGTCTACGCCTTTGGCGTGGTGTTGCTTGAGATTGTCACCGGCCGGAGGGCTGTCGTCAGAGGCGAAGAAGGCACGCTTGCCACGTGGGTGAGACCCTATCTCGACAACGTTAATGACTTCAAGAGTATCGTGGACCCGATCTTGTTGAAGTGGGGCGTGGACGATTTGGAAGAAATCTACTCGCTGGGGTGTCTCGCTGGAGAATGCACTCACGGCACGGAACGTCTGCGCCCAGCGATGAGCAGTGTAGTGGAACGCATAAACAAAATCGCTATCAATTACCCCGTGAGATGATCGGCAATCTCCCTGATTTTTCATTCTTGTCTTTCTGCTTTCTTCTGCCTCGTCGTGCTTTTGCTTCTTTTGCGTTGCCTTGCGTTGCCTTGCGTTGCGTTGCTTTGCTCGTCATTTCGCGTCTTTGCGCTCGAATTGGCATTTTCTGCACTCACGGAACTCTGTAGTTCTTCGCCGGACTTGGTCGCTTGCGTGCATGGATGGAAGTTGTTCTGTGGCGGCGTCTGCTTTTATCTGACTACTGTCACTGGTCACCAGCTCGCATTGCTGTCTATCTATCTATCTATCTGTCTATCTATTATTTATCTATGAATGAGAGATCATTTAGTTGTCTTTCTATTCAACGGTCGCGAGCTCGCTTTGCTGTATCTATCTTCTATCTATCAATCGATCAGTTTTACCAATCTCAATCTCTCTCGCTAACTGTGATCTACTTATCGTCTATTATCATTTCCTCATTTTCCCCGCTAGCTCTCTTTCTCTGTCCATCCGTCTGATTACCTGCTTGCTCAAGCGTCTGTCCAGCTTTCTAACTACCCTACCGAACTCACTGAAGCCGCCACGCCGGTCGTTCGTTCTCTCTATATATACCGGGCAATTCTATCTCATATCTCATAAGCCTGTCGCGGCGAGCGAGAGAGAATACTGAATACTTACAGGACTATGTGTTGATGTGTTGTGTGAAGCGCTGCAACGACCTTCTGTCCGAGTTCTCGCTTGCTTGCCGGCATTATTGCAGCTGCACAGTATTTCTGCTAGAGTCAGAGAAAATGAGGCGCTCTTGCCGCCGCTCACTTCCTCGATTATTGCCTTTACCGATCTCTCTTCGTCCTCTGTGTTTTTACACTTGCCAGTAAAGCGCGCACAGAGGAAGAGAACACAGGCAAACGCACAGACACACAGAGAGAGAGAGAGAGAGAGAGAGAGAGAGAGAGAGNAGAGAGAGAGAGAGAGAGAGAGAGAGAGAGAGAGAGACAGAGAGAGACAGAGAGAGAGAAAGAGAGAGAGAGGTCCGAGCAGTTATTGAATAGTGTAATGGATCGAAGAAAGGAAGAGAAGAGGATGAGGGCGTGACGAAGATTGTTTATGTGATTGCGGATGGCAAGTGATAGTTGTATGTGCGGAAATGGGTGCGTGTTGTGGCGGCGGGCAATGGAGTGGGGCAGGGGAGGGAAGGCGAAGGAGAGAGTATGTGAAGAAATATTGTGGCGGCGGGCAATGGAGTGGGGCAGGGGAGGGAAGGCGAAGGAGAGAGTATGTGAAGAAATAGCGTTATGTAGCGCGAAGGGTACGTGGTTATCAGACGAGCAAGGCAGGAGGGCTTTTAGGGTGAGAAAAATTTGTGCGGGCTTCGGCGAAAAGGAGGGGACTTTCGGTCCAGTGCAACGTGTCCAATGGTTGTGTGGAAAACAATTCTCTTTTCTGTTAAGCGGATGAGAAATTCATATTTTCCACTTCTGCTGTTTTGTTCTCTCCTCTCTTTTCGCTTAACAATTTCCTTTTTTTTTTTATATATATTTTCCCTCTCCTCGCGCCCATCCTCCCCCTCCCCCCGGCCCCCGTTTCGAATCTGTGTGCTTGCCTCTCTTTTCTCTTTCTCGTCTCTCACGCAAGTGTATGCTCTCTCCGTCCAATTTGCCTCCGTCTCCGTTTGCTTTCTTTTGTCTTATTTCCAACGGCTGACCGAGCGACCCACCCAGGGATTCTCCCACCCCCCCCCCACCCACCACTGACCCTCCCCACCGACCCACCAACCGACCCGCCACACGAGCAGCGGAACTTGGCGATAGTGGGGATGAGCATAGCGTTTTTCTAATAATAGCTCTTTTAGCATTGCTTATTGATTCAATTGGATTTCGTCATAGGCTAGCTAGCCTAGCCCATGTGATCTCTACGCCGCATTTTGTATTGCCTGATGTTGTCGTGATCTCCCTCCTCATGTGTCCACAGTCCCCGTCATGTTTCCACAGTCGCAGTTGCACTAAATACGGCCATTTCTCCTCCTTTCCTCTCTCTCGTGAGCTGTTTGTGTTGGGGGTATGATCGGGCGAGGCTCCTTTTGACTCGAATACTTTTTCGCTTTAAACTGAACGAGGAGGTACTTAAGAATTCCAAGCGAGTGGATTTTCTGTGTATCTAGTCACAATTTGAACAACTAAGGGGGGTTACATACACACACAGAGAGCTGTCTCTTATACACATCTAGATGTGTACGGACGGAGAGTGTGAACACCTACAACAAGCCGAG
>BFEA01000558.1:673625-699388 GCA_003427395.1 Chara braunii | reverse complement strand
GGGAGTGGTGGTGGTTGGGGGGGTGGTGGGGTGGGGGGGCAGGACTCCGGAACAGAGGGTTGGGGGGTTTTTGGGTATCAGTACAAAGTTTGTAGGTCGGTGTTGCATCGTAAAATGCGGTCGCGGCAGAAAATCCCATTGGCTCTCAGTTGCCAAACATGGTTGCCATTGTAGGCTATGGTTCGTGTCCAGATTACACAACCTCAAATTCGGGTCCAGCCATGTTGTGGAGAAGTTGTCGACTAGGCGTGAGCGCTTGGCAGCGTCCTTCTCTTGAGGCAGCCGGGTTTGCAGGCCTTTCCAAGCGTCGTGTGTTTGTATAGTAATAAGATGGCTAATTTCAGCTTTAGCTTGGTGAAGTTCGAACATGTGTTGGCCTCTTTCATACGAACACCTCATCTTCCAGGCCGCCATAAGGAGGGCAAGGCGGGTGTATTGGAACAGATTTAGTGCAAATGGTGACCAGTGTTGTCCATCTGTGGTAACCCCAAAAAGGAGAGTCTGCAACCTCCAAGGCAAGTGTCGGCCTGTAAAATAATGCCAAGCTGCATCCCACCATCGCTGGAGTCGGATCACCATTGGACAGTCAAGAAGACAATGTTCCAATGTGGCTCGTTTTCTGGGGGGGGTGTCGGTGAAGTAGGAGCAAAGCGAGGATAGAAGCCCTTTTTGTCTCCGGTCTGTCTTGTCTATCAACCAATCAGGGGTGGGAAAACATCTATGAATAATCTGCCATTGGAGAGCCCTGTGGTTAGTCGGTTTCAGGTGGGAGAAGGGTGCCCATGTGAAGAAACGGAAGTCTTCTTTTTTTAATGGGGAGTCCCTCTCCCATCTGCGCAGGATGCCCTCCATGACCGGGGTTGAGGGCGTGCCTGTGATACACAACCTAACGCCCCCTCGCGGTGTCCCGTACGGGGTCGCCGATCAGAGTTCTAGGAGGGGCGCGGCCGAGGATTTTTGGCCGTAAGGGTTGAGTCTCCCGGTCGGAACGGGAGGCTCTCGTTTCGGGCCAGAGGTCTCCCCCGGAGTCGAACTGTCGTCGCGAAGTCCCGTGCGGGTCGGGTCACTTTGGAACGATAACATCAGAAGAATCTCGGCAAAAATGAACGGCCATCGTGCATCAGGACGGAAAAAGCCATGAAGGGGAGGGTCATGGCGGTGGAAGACATAAACTAGGGCCGTCATGGGTTTGGAGGATAGGTGGTGGGTTCGAAGCCTTCAGGCCTCGTCATCGGCCTCACGAAGTGACCGGACCATCGGGTCTTTGCTATAGAGGTGGTTGGTTCAAGCCCCGACGTCGGACTCACAGAGTCCGCGCGAAAGTTTCTGAGAGGGTGAAACGGGGGGAGGGCTCGTCGGCATCCGAATTCGAAATTGCGCGGGCAGCACCCACGCATTACGGGAGAGCTCGGGGAGACGTGTCGCTCCCTCGTAACCCAGGACCAAGCGTAGCCAAGAACACGAGTCCCCCTGGCGACACGAGCGACAATCAAACCGCGGACGCCA
Organism: Chara braunii; assembly: GCA_003427395.1. Lineage (NCBI taxonomy): Eukaryota > Viridiplantae > Streptophyta > Charophyceae > Charales > Characeae > Chara > Chara braunii. The sequence goes on along the minus strand of BFEA01000558.1, from coordinate 697,882 downwards.
CGCGGCGTGAGCGGCCGACTAGGGCAACACTGTTAAACCGGTATAAGGCAAGATTAAAGTCGGGGAATCAAAACGATCAATCAAGACAAACCCGTTCCCCCTTATATCACAAGCCCGAGAAGGGTCTCGCCAACACACTTGCTCCGTTCGCCTCAGCGCGCGCCGTACGTCCGCATCGCAGTAGACGCTGTCGTCATCTGTGATGGGGAAGGTCGGTAGCGAGATAAGACGATCAGAGGTAGGCGATGAACACGGGCAAGATCCCGCGCTCCCGGTCATCCGAACCAACATCGACTCCATACAACACTCGATGCAACCTTCTCTCTCAAAGTTTGTGCGTCGGAGGAAGATGGCGAAATCGAAGCTCTCTTCCCCTTGCAGGGGCGTCGACCATGCACGCGGACGCAGGCGGTGGACGTCACCAGTACGGGGACGAGAAGTTCAAAAGCGATGGCTATCAGTTCAAAAAGGAAGGCGGGAGAGAGAGTGAGCTTACACCGAGAACGCGCGTGCGCGCAGGAAGGGCCGCGGAAGGGAGGGGAACAACGGGATTAACACACTCGTACTCCTAAGCAGACGGTCCCCCAGTTTTGTTCCTCCGTCCCCGCCCGGATAAGTACATACACACATACATGCATGCAATCACCAATCTTTGACAGGACATCCAATCATCCATAGACCTTTGACATCACTCATGCGCGCAACAAGCTCCCATCACTCGGGGCCTCACACACACGTCATGCATAGACAAAGCGGCAGTGGAGACAAAAGCGAGTCCTTCTTGTACACAAAAATTCTCAATTAGCGGCCGCCCCCAGGCGCCGCCTTCAAAACTTCCCAAGACCACCGACCACCATAGCCACAAGGCCCTGCCGCGGCCGACGTCCAATCCCCACCACTGCTCAGGCCCTCCGACTGCGTCGGCCCGAGACTACTGCGGGCCCACCCCGAGTCGTCACTCCGCCCGTCCTTGTGCTCGTCGAGCCTGTTCGGCGCTGCGGACTTCGCGCACAGCTCGCGCAGCATTGCAGCTGAGATCAAAGAGAAGGAGAGGAGAGGGTTGCGTGAATTTATAGCGCGGGAGGCGACGGGTTGTCAGCGCGAGGTGCGGGCAGCGCAGGGTGTAGATGAGAAGGACAGAAGAACGGTGGGGGGTTAGAGGGTTCGACCCGCGGGGTTGCATGGTCCTACGTGATTGGGGTGTTCGTTCAAGTGCGCGCTTTCCCGCTCTCCACATTGATCCGAGCATCCCAACTACGCGGCCAATCACTGTGCGGAGTAAGGATCGAGCTGGGCAGAGGGGAAGACGAAGAGTTCGGACTGAGGGAAGCGCGCGCAGCAAGAAAGGAAGATGGCGCGGGGATGCAAAGCAAGAAACGGGGGTGCGAGACGCGCGAAGAAATCGGAGCTTAGGCGTGTGCGCACAAAAATTCAAAAAGTCCCAACCGCACCCATTTCTTGGTTTTCATACTGCGGCCTCTATTCGCCTGCGCGGGAGTTATTAACCAAACAAAAATAAAAAAACCGTTTTTTTTAAAAGAAAACAAAAGCAAAAAGAAAGAAAACCCCTTTCTGTCCGCGTCCGTACTTCGGGGCTTCCGCAGGATTTTTCCTAAGGGATACGACAAGCCGCGTGATACGGGTCTGAGCTTATCACATCCGCTCTGTGCCCATTTTTCACTGAGTATTGCCATGGGGTGAGTGCTGTCTTCGTCCCCAATGTGACAATGTCCACTCCCACTCCTCCGGGTCGAAAGGGAAGTGGGACAGCGGGGTGGCAGGTTCGTATGCGTAGCAGATTTCATCTGGGTCCTCCACTACACAAATTCAGAGGAAGGCGGCCATGTGTACATATTGTCTGTCAAGTTCTGGCTGCCGACGCACAGAGGACCACCTCGCCCCTGGTAGGTCCGGGTAGAAGGCTTCAAGATCCAACGAGGCTTGTGTTATCTTGTGAATCCTGTAAATAGTCATAAGGAGGATCAGGGAGTCCATATAAACGACCCAATATCCCTTATGGAAGGACATACCCTCTTTTCGGATACTGGCCCAGGCTAGTGGGATCGCCTCCTGCATTTCGTGCATGTCCTGAAGTAGATTGGAGATGGGGCCTAGTTTGGCAACCATTGCTTCCTCTGATAGCCATGTGCCTAGAACGTTATCCCGCATGTCTCCCATTGTGTAAATACCCCGCTTTAACCACTTCCTCCATTTTGAGGTGCGGCGGAGGGAGAACGGGTGACTTTGTGGGTGGCCATAGAGGGGTTGGCGTCAGATTTCCTGCCATTTTAAGGAAGCTGGCCGTTGCGTTGGGCCATATTCCCTCAATAGTCTTAACAGATCAGGCCACAGGGGTCAGTCTGAATGTCCCATTTTGCCCTACGAACCGAGGTAGTGTCTGTGTCTCTCTTGGGGCTAGCCGGAATGGTCCATGTCTGGTTCGTCACCCACCTGAGAGGGTGCATCGGGTGTTGGAGGCACCAGGGGGGGGGGCAGGCATGCTATCTGTATGTGTGCCTATGGGGCCTAAGGGATGTCGTTTCCCAAAAATACCCTAATCAGAATTTTGAAGGTAAATGCTTTGATTTGGAGACTCGGGTTTATGACGCCTAACCCTCCCTTGGGTCTACACTGGATTAAGATGTCCCAGACCAGCCTCTTGATTGGAAAGATATTATCATGACCATTCTTCCATAAATAGGCCGCTGCAGCAAGTTTCAGCCTTTGCAACTGCTTTTAAGTGAGCGGCCCGAAAGCAGTTTTGTACCATATAGAGACGAATATTGCATTGTTGAGTGCTAGGGCCCTTTCCACCACCGAGGATGCCTTGCCGTCCCAGCATGACATTCTTTGGATGGCTAAGTTCAGTATCGTGTCCCCATGGTCCGGGCCCCGGGGGAGGGCCTAGGGCTGTTAGGTTCACCCCTAGTACTCTGATTGCTGCCTCTTTCTCCCTCCAAGCCACCAGCGGCTCCGTTGGAGGGTCTTCCTCAAGCGGGTGGAGCCACCAACCTTCTGTCTTTGTTCCCCAGTTCACCTTATAACCGCCGTCGAGCAAATCGGTCCGGCACCGCACGTGGCAGCGCGGGACCCTCTCGGCCGCGTCACGCAGGAGTTGGACCAACCTCGTCGCGAACACACAAATGGAGCTTCCTTAGGCCGCTCCAGCCGAGTGCGCCAGCCATACCTCTCGCAAGCCCCTACGACAGGATAGGGCCTACGCGAGGCACAACTTACCTCCACCTTACGGGAGCTGTCACCTCCCTTCGATGGGCGTATCCCCGTCGAGCTACCAGTCCACAGTACGAAAGTTACTCGGTTGCAATCGCAGAGGTAGACCAGCCGAGGGCATTTCTGGTTCGCTATAGCATAGGGGGTACGCGCGGTAACACGACTATCGGAACCGCACGCGGGGCGACATCTTGGGAGGGCTGAAGTCCCAAGCGTGGCTCGACGTCGATCGACTAGGACGCATCCCACACACCACGCGCACACCACTTTACGAACACAAAAACAAAACATACGCGCACGCACACATTGCACAAACGGCACAACACGAACAACGCGACAACGCTCCTAGTCCCTCGGTAGCCAACCAATAACTTTCCAATGCGGAAATCGGATAGGCGTCGCGCGCGAGACTCAGTATAAAACCGCGCAGACGCAGGGCTAACTTATGTTGACTCGCAATGCAGACGTACGCAAGCAGTCGCAATGATGACGTACTATGTCGTGCCCATAATCGTGCAGCCCTCGTTAATTTCGAGGGTCGCATTCGACACTCAAGTGTCGGCTGACACACGCCTTGAGGGTTAATCTCTCGACGCTGGACAACCGCCGTGCGCGGTTGGAGACCACACCCTCTTCTACACCCTGTGCAGAGGGGTTGAGTAGACAACTTTAAGCTGTCGTGGCGGTCGAACATCAAGGGGTTTGACTTTCACGGCCGCCACGGACTATAACGTCCAACCATGAAAGCAAAAAGGAGACTCACTCCAACCCCTATTAGCTGATGGCCCTCTATAATGGAAAGGGGGTGGATAAGCCCAAACGACGCGTGCGCGGAGGAGGTCCGGTATCCTATCCATACGCTACCGGTGTCCGGGATAATGAGGCCCGTACACGGACCCCCAAAGGCTGACCAGAGCTAGTCCTTCGCCCACGTGCCGCTTCACGTTACCAAGACCCCAAGTTTACTGGCCGTGTTGCGCTCGTGATCTCGCCGCCTGACCCATAACTCTTTTAGTGCGGGATGCGACAAGTGCCGCGCGCGAACTTGATATAAGATCGCGAGGGCGCTGGACTTACACATACTATCTCGCTATGCAGTTCTACGTGAGTAACCGCGATGACGGCGCATTGTGTAGTGCCCACACCCACACGACCTACTCTGAGCCAATAGGTCCCCTTTCGACACACAGGCGTTGGCTAAAGCGCGAGCCAATGGGGGTAACCCTTTAGCGCGCGTAAAACTGGCCTGCGAGCCTTTCCGTCTTCTGCACCCTGAGGTGTCCCAACAGGTGCGGAGCAAGACGGGCCCTAGGGCAGGAGGGAGTTTGGAGCGGTGGTGAGTTGTCTGGCGCATCACAAGCAACACGCTAACCTTCCGCCCGGAACTTTATCATTCCACCAAGATGAATCGCAACAAGGAAAAGAAATAAGAATTGGCGAGGGATATCCACCCCCCCCGCCTTCTGTTCACCCCAACCTTCGACTGACCCTTAGTACGCAGGCACTTCAGGCTAGGCTAGCTCCACACGTAGGTACACATGCACTGACACATATATATATGCACAAGGGGGATAATTATGTGACGATCACTTCTCACAGTCGTAGTGGGTCTCCTGCTAGCCATACATATATATGCGACCGCAGGGCAGCCCAACCAAAACCCCAAGTCTTTGAACATACCTGCAATCACATCAAAAGTCAGACAAGAGTCCACCCACTACGCGGAGTCAACTTCAACCAGTTCCTATACTCATACCCCTCGCTTTAGCCATGCAAACCCCAACCTCAAGCCAACCAACCCCAATTAAATACTCAGTACCTTTGTTAAATGACCATTTAATAAAAGTCCAGGTGAAACCCTTAACAAACAAAAAGATCACCAGGGCTAAAGCCTTTAGGTTGAGTATGGGGAGCGAGTAGAAATTGAGTCGTGAGTCGACGAATCGGCAACCGACCTGTTATAAGTGATAACAGAAAACGACCCTTGTAGGATCGAGCTGAACCTAGTCCAAGTCCTGAATCTAATGTCCAAGAAAGGCCTTTACCATAAGACAGAGCAATGCCCAAGCTAAATCATCAGCATATGGGAGATGACCCTCCATAGCACATTCTCACCCAAGTTACCTACCAACTAAATCAAAGTCTACCCCTAAGCCAGTGCCCAAGCAAAGGTAGACTAACGGCAGGACCTCCCCTATTCAGGGTGGATCGTTCGAATCGCCATCTGTCAGAATATAATCTAACTCCTCTAAATCAAGAAAATTTCGGCAGCGCTTCCCGTAGGAAAAGTGTATTTTCAGAATGTATATCAGCCCAAATATGAGAATAGAAATAGTTTTCGACTTTCCAAAGTCCAATTTTGTCTAACTCCCTGAATTAGCCTAAATTTGGATAGCACTTCCTTTAGAAAATGAGACTTTTCATATTTTCGCTAAGCCATACATGAACTTTAGACGGGCTGAACCTTGAAAAGTCAAGAATTGACTAACTCCTCGGATTTGTAGAAATTTCGGCAGCGCTTCCCGTACAAAGCCAAGTATAACAAAAGATCCCTGAAAGTGCGAGAATTGATCTAAGTAAAAAAAAAGTTAGCTTAGAAAATGCAGGAATTGACCTAACTCCTATCACTCTAGCACGAGGCGAGCCTCTAAAGCAACTACCTGTCAACCTGACACTCAAACCAAGTAGTAGCCTCACTCAGCCTCATGCAGGCCAAACCACAAAGGTAAGTACTCTCGCCACCCCAAATTAATCTTTGCAAACAATAGTTCGTAACTTCTCAATGTTTTATCCCCTTATACCCAACTTACATAGGGCATAAAGTCAAGCCGTCCAATCTTATGGAACTTGCCTGACTCAGCCATTGAGTATACACGAACAGGTTGCACAACTACTTCTCTCTTCCTTTTGGGCATATGACTAGGCCGTTCATCTTAGAACAAGGTTTAGTCGCCCAGAACTGTTTAATATCCAACTTATATATATATCTCCGAGCTTGGTATTCAAAAGTTGGGCATAGGACCGAGTCGTTCATCTTAGAACAAGGCCCGGCCTGTCCAGGGTTACCTTCAATTATAATCTGAATTATACTCTCTTCATTTTATGATAAGCTACAGTCAGACCGTCCAATCTTATGGAACCCATGCCTGGCTAGCCTGTTCATACACAGGATAGTATAAAATATAGCCAAAATTTAACCCTTTGGGTTCCAGCATGTGCGAGGCATTGGGCCAAATCGTCCAATCTTATGGAACTAGTCTGGTCCTCTGCCAGGTTCGTTTCTCTCTGATCCATTATGTCTGGCATGAGTCCAAGGTCGTCCAATCTTATGGACATGCCCTGCCCTCAGCAAGGATTATCCCCTCAGAATAAAACAAGAGGGGGGCTGAGCCGTCCAATTATGGACTTGCTGAGACCTCCTCGATCAGAAACAAAAGAAACAAAACAAACCACAATCAAACATGGCAACCAAACCCTCCAATCTTATGGTCCAGGTCTGACTCTTCATGCAATTCAAAAATAAAACACAGCGGTCAGACCGTCGAATCTTATGGAACTGGCGTGGCCCCATAGGACCCATTCACGCTTAGGCAAAACCACCTTTCACCCACCCGTCCCCCAGATGCAACCCCTTGTGTTCACAATCTGCCTTCAGGCAATCAACAAAAACCGAGACTGAGATTGCGCACACATTCTTTTACTTAATCTGAGTTGTGTCCTGCCAGTCAACCCAAAGCCAAAATAGGGGTACATACAATATACTCAGTCAACCATAGCAAGACGTACAAGTAGGGGTTATATCAGGGTATATAAAAGGGGAAGCAATGGTTACCTTTCAATTCCTTGCCTCCACAGCCTCGCCTAGGCTCCGACAGAGCTCCCGCAATCGGTGGGGCGAACCTCCCACAGAGACCTTGGCGCGGAGTACGGGTTGCAATCCCGGCTGCCGCCTTCCTCCCATCACCAATAGACTAGACTTAGAGTAAGGAGGGCAGAAAGAAAGAATGTTATGACTCTCAGATCCAAGGGTGGTGCGCTCAGACTCGCAGGAAAGGACCTCGATATCTTGGATCGCCTGAGGGCCCCGCAATGGTGGCCAAACAGTAACAGTGTGGCCAATTCTCGACGTTAAGTTGCCAAGGGCAATACTTCACCGACCCCTCTGTCTGCAGCAATAGCGCCCCCCTTCGCTTTATCCAGCCTGGCCACTTCTTCAAGCCCTGTTCAATCGGGGCCGCCCTGCACCCCGCAGTAGGCTTTAAACACAACACGGTACTCAATGATGGTCAATAGTAGTAACAATAACCCGTACCCCACCTGCATCAGCAACCCTCAACAGCAACCTACAGTCGACTGTGTGCCATACACAGCCACAGCCAGGGCACAGTCATCAACAACAGCCGTTACAGCCCGTACCCAGTGTAGCGGGCAGCAACGCTTTGCCCGATCACCAACCACTCGTAGCCATAGTCATGGCCCAGCTTGCAGCCGCCAATCACCCTCCCGCACGTGCTGCTAGCCCTACGCAACCTGTGCGATCAACAGTAACGTCCCATAACACGTCTCAACCCCCCCCCGCCCCCCTCCCTTTTCTCGTGGCCTGTCTTCACCGGCTAGCCAAGCTTCACCCTCGCTAACATGCGCCAACCATGCACTATGCAATCGGCGCGGACACCCCAACCGCATACCATGTAACCCTGTCTACACCGTCGTACTGGTCAGCAACTCATGAGCCCCCAGTGCGACGAGCCTCAGCAACCCGGAGCCACCTGCTGTCCCCAGTAACCAGGAGTTCGGCTACCCATAGTTTTGTGGCCGCAACAGTCAGCGCAACACTGCTGCCAGCGCTAGAGACAAAAGGTCGGGGGGGGGCACGCCTCACGCGTTATGGTCATCTCACGTTCGACACGCAGGCTGTTAGCCTCGAAACAGCTTTCACATCGCTCATATTGGCTAGGCGGGCAACATGCCGACCAACAGGTAGGTTTCCAACCCCCGCTCAGCTCCCCCGTGCCACGCCCATCACTGCCCCCGGTAAAGCGGAATGGATCTGTCGTCAAAATCCGGCCAGATACTCTCGCTCTTACTAGCTTCACCCTCGGGCGCAGCTATCAACGACTACCCTGACAAAACTACTAATCTACTAACTAAACTAACACCGTCATCCTGTTCGCCACACCAGGAAACCTCAACCTTGCAGTTTCTCTCTCCCGATCCCCACCTACATCAAACGAGGTAAGCAATTCCTTTCCCCGCCATGCCCATACTCCCGACAACACCGCACATCGCTTTTCTTAAAAATCCCCTTCCCTACTGATTGCCTGGCCAATCCGACTTCAAGTTCGGTGTCACCCGACCTCAAACCCCCGGGTTTGAGTCTTTGTTCGTTCGTTTTTATCGAGAACGAACGAACTCAGTTTTTCCTACCCCGTCCCTCTTCACTTCCGCCGTAGCCCCTCGCACCCCTATCCTCCACTACTCTTTCCACACCGACCTTCTTGCAATTCCGGTCTCAGATTCGGGGTTGCAAGCCCCGAAAATCTCCACATAGCCGCCTTCCCGGCTCGATTTTGTTAAGAATCGAGCAAACAACGCCCCGCTGACCGCGCCCCACTCCCTCCTCCGTAGCTCCGCACTCACCCGGTCGCGACCCCCGTCCAGGTTCATCCACCAACTTTCACCGTTCGTCACCTTGCCCTTCGTATTCCTGGCAGCAGGCGGACCAGGTTGACGTCTCCCCAGCCTCCTCCTCCCGGATAACACTTAGCGCTGCGCATCCTTCCCGACTACCCCGAATGTCGAAAAACTGTCGAAAACTGTTCGATAGACAAAACTCTTCGCCACTCCGACCGATCCTCCCACCTTTACCACTCCCCCTACGCCGTACTACCACATTCCCAACGCCGCCAGCACCTGCCACTCCTTGCACAGTCGCCTCACCTACAGCCCCACTATACCGGCTGGCCAACTCCACCGCCCCTGCGTGAACCTGGCGGGACCCACGACTAGGTCCCCTCCCCTTCTTCGCGCTACCCTTATGCGGGTSAGGCCGCGTGAAATTCCCCCGTATCGCTCCAACTTTGGCAGATGTCCCGAAGGACCTGGCGCAGGCCGACGYCGCCTCCCCCCTAGCCTGTATGCATCTGGCGTGGCCGGCGTCCGGGTCCATTCTAATTCTTTGTGCCCCACTCTTACGCAGGGTTGCATAAATCCTYTTCCCATCACTACGAAAGCCCCGAAGGGCTCAGGCCGGGGTAATGCCCCGTGGCGGCGCRAAAGGCCGCCCGGCCTCCCTACCTCCGGTTTATCACTGGGTTTTGCGGYCGCGAACYAGTATCGGGTCTTCAACCAAAAACGGGGCCATAACCCCCGAATAAAAAAAATAAAAATTACTAAGAGCGACAAAAAAACCAACCCAGACATCCCGAAACACCGTTGGAGGGTGGAGGAACTGGCCTAGTGCCAAAGGACGGGGCCCCGCGACCGGACTCCCTCGACARCACAAAAGGGGGATAGTCCCACAGGACCCTCAACCCCTTAGCCTCCCGCTGCTCCAGTGTTCYCGYGCCGCCTGCCGACCTCGATCCCTAAGTCTCCGTAASAGTAGTCCCTTGTCATAGCCTATAGGGCTATGCYYCAGCTTGGGACAACTAGGCRCGRATYYCAATATGAAATTGTGCYGYGCCGTGCCCCRGCCTGGGAGCCACAGCCTAGGCCCTCCKTTCCCACCTGCAACCGGYGCGCCAACACTAGGTAYCCGCRCCGGCCTACTCGGACCGYGYCGTCACCACCCCGTGTGCCTASTGSCGTGCCWGTCCCACCGTCGATCACGCACACCACCYWGAAAYGGGCTTTCATCCCCTAAACAAAACCGTAGCAYGGTCCARGTYSGTCGACTAGACCGGCCGCTCACTCTATCAGAAAAATCACACGCGCGCCTTAAAACTGCKCGCCCACATACCCTCTWACTTAGTCAGGACGGGTCCAGGACGAGGCCGTACCTCGCCCGACTTATGCCGACCAAACCCATTTTTCTGTCATTTGCAAAAACCAGGGCGGATACCCTTGTAAGGGTATTCGCGCCAACAGCCTACCGGACTATATTAAGCGACGTCCCCGTCACTACGCCAAATCAAAAAGCTACAAACTCATTCACACTCCAAATGCTGACGAGAGCGGAACCAATTCCGATTAGCCGACAGACTTAGGGTTGAGGCCTCCAACACTCCATGCCAACATAACTATATGCTGCCAGGTTTCTAACCTGGGTCTCCATTGCCCTGACACTAGGACGCAGGTGTATTACACATCGATACTACAGCATAAGTTCCAAAGGCCACCTGAAACCATCCTCTCCCCTTTTGTCCTAGACAAACGTCGGCTTCTCGTTGAGTGTCCCGGCTAGACTCTATCTCGTAATCAGAGTCACACCCAGGGACATGGGCCTTAGATGAGACCTCAGAAGGCACTCTCGCCTCCCTCGCGAAAATTCTCACAAGCAAACATACATATATATACATACATAAATCTCCTCTCAGCTCTTTCTGCAATCTAGTACAAAAATGCTAGGTCTTCATTCTGACCCACCATAGTCTGGTTGATCGAGCCAGATCTACGGCCTACCGCATTGTTATCTTAGGGGCAGTCCTTTCGTTGGTTATGCAACGATAGGTTTTCTCCTGATGGGCATTCAATCAGGGCGCCCAAACGACTTGACTTGTATCCCCCGTCATTCCACCAAAGTAATTTCCTTGGGGCGTGCATAATCTCTTAAACTCTTACTCTGCTGGTAGATGTGGGCCCGCAGCCACGTTGTGCTGACTTGCAGCCATCCAATAGGGGTTGCGCCCTAGGGGTGCTAGCCTTTACCGTCTAGCTTGGTACTCCTCAGTATGCCTTAGGATTAGCACAAGTGTCTAGGCGGTGCGTTGCAAAACAAACTTACAGGACCACTGCAGGACAACGCAGGGATCTACCCTACTTTTAAGGGTATTTACCAGCCTTCTATGAGACAATATAGAGGGCACGACCCCTTCTCACAATCACAAACAATTTCACCGCTAGGCTCACACGAGGCCGTGTCTTACTGACTTGATCAGAAACAACAAACCACACATCCCACGACATCTTTATGCACTGACTTGCGACCTTCTCAGTTCTACCAATTATTCCAACTCGTAACTCTGGTTCCTTTCGTCGGACTTTATCATTTAAACATTGCTTACCATGTCCTTAAATCTACCCCCCATTTTTCCCATGAAGGGGGTCTCTCTCAACAGGTCTCCCAGCCACCCCTCTTTTTACAAGATGGACTATCACGCGACCTGGGTTACACTGCTGTCAATAAACAACACCCCCACCTTCCATAATCTGAGGGGGTCTCAATTATAAAACAACTCAACTGAGGGGCCTTCTTATGGGCCGTCTCCCCAACTTAAACGCAAAACAACTCAAACTAAGGGGCCAACTTATGGGTCCCCTTTACAACTCAGCCATAAACATTCAGCATGGTAAGCATCCGAGCCTTATAGGCTCGCAAGACCCCCCAGGGTCCTCATACATCTGTCACAAAAACGACCGCGCTGCCTCCTCTTATACCCGGCCGTTCCGCCCGCCCATGGGCAGGCCGCACGAGTATACCGAAGAGTAGACGGCAATCACAATCACACAATACACATATATGAGATGTATCCCACACATCTCTCACACAAAGCCCTCATTCATTAGGATAAAGCCACACGTGTGAGAGTGATCGTGATCGTCACAAGAATAAGTCCCACAGAGTCTGGAATCAAAGATATACTCGAGAGCAAAATATCTCCCTCAAGTCTCAATACAACACTCAACTCAAGCTCTCACACACACAATTCCTAGGATATACCTAGGAATAGGATGCCCGCCCCAGTGAACAACTTAGCCTTTAGTTCCCTGTACACTCTACAGGGTGGACTCACATCCCAGGTGTTATGGCTCTCAGGATCCAATCAGAAATGTAAAGAAGGTTTCCAAACCTCCAAACCTAATGTACAAATCACACGGTCACAGGTATCTCAAAACTGAATCTCACCCGCCGAACTGTATCACACACAAAACCAGTGACCGATTGAGCCCTGCCACCTATGTATGTACAACTAGACAAGACTCCCACGGCGAACTCAGATGTGCACACCCATTAGGACCCACTCAACCGACCCAGAGTACGTACTTCCCTAACCTGACCTCTGGGTACAGAGGAACTCTAGTCCTACTGTCATATAGACAGGCCAGCCCTTACTCACTCATGGCCTCCTGGTTCTGCCTATACAGTTGTGCCCTACCCCCATTTGGAGCCCGCTTTACCACTCGCCCCTGTCTGTCGTACATCCTCCCACCACTCTCTGCCACTCTCCCAGCCGCCTTGTCCTTGAGGAACTTCGGGCATTCAAGAGCCCTATGTACGCCGTCCTTGCAGAAGAAGCACTGATCGTCTGATCTCCCCTGATACCTCCTCTTCTTCTTCTGGGACCCAGGCAACGACGTCGTCTCGCTAGTTTCCCTGCTCTTCTCGTGGCTCTGGGGCATACTCCATGACTCTGTCGGCCCTGCCTTCATCATCTGGGTACTCGGCCGTGCTAGCATCTCACCTCCCTCAGGTCGGTACGCTGGAGTGTCCAATCTCAGTGGCCTACCCCCGCGGACTCCTCCCATCGCAGTCGCCCCCTCGTCCCTATGCAGGTCAGAAGGCTGGGGAGTCACGGCAGTCGCTGGCTCGCTCATAACTTCCTGCTGCTACTCTGAGATGTGCTCTCCTGAGTCAGCTCCAGTAGGCCAGGAGCCTAACTGCGTCCTCAGCCCCCCCATCTCTGGCACACGCTCTGGGGTCTTCTGTCTCTGAGGCTCTCCTCACGGCATGTCCAACTCCATACCTGCCACTAACTCATCCAGTCGAGACACCTCTCCCCGCATTGCCTGGTTCAGTGGATGCTGCTGCTCCCGTAAGGGCACCCTCCTGCACCTCCAAAAGGATCGTAGGGGACTCCTCTGTGGGGCCCCCTTCCTCCTTTAGAGGTTGGGGTCTCTGCGCCAGCTCGCCCTCAGGGATCTCAATCGTCATAGGGGTGGCTTGTTGCGAGGCCAACTCCGTGGGCGTCCTGAAGCTGAACCTCCCCTCCTCGGCCTCCCGCCGTGCTGCCGCCTCTATTGGGTCCAGGAATACCTTCCCCATACCTCTTTGCTGAGGTGGCTCTGTCGTCCCTTCCCGGCCAAAGAGCCCCTGTACCTCCTTCCCCTGGATACCATATCGGCTCTGCTCCGTCCAGTCGACCACCTTAGTGGCCGAGAGCCTCTCCACCATCGCCGCCATGTCCTGAAGCCTCTTCTCCCATTCCGCTTCCTTGACTTCCATACGGGACCTCCATGCTTGGTTCTCTCGCCTCTCTTCTGCCAACTGGGTGGACAACTGTCCCACCTCTAACCTCGAGGCCGCCAACTCATCGCTAAGCATGGAGTACCGTTGGAAGGATGAGATCCCCACCTCACCTATCCTCCTATCTGCACGCTCAATCTCCATCCTGGCGGCTGAAAATCCCAAGTCCTCTGTCTCTCATGCCTCGTCCAATCTTGCACTCCCCTGTCCTACCTCTCGGGACCTCAGGCGAGCAACATCCCTCTCACCCTCATAGCTGGCCCAGTTCTCGCTAATCCTCTGCTTGCTCGTCAGAGGGTCAATCGGTGGCTTCGGCGCTTCTCCTGCGGCCTCCATCCTAATCTTCTCTTGGTATAACTCCTCGAGGCGTACCTGCACCCTCGCGCGCTTCTCTTCTTTCGTCTCCCCTGATGGCCTCCTTGCCCGCGCCTCATGGGCCTCTCGCAGTGGGTCTCTCTCACTCGTCCCCTCCTCTGTGGGTGGCGGCCCTGGCGGAGGCTCCCTTGATGTCGGCACCTCCACATCCATGCGTTCACCTATAGGCTCAGTTAGTCGTGGTGCCATAGTAGTAGGTGTCCTCGCCCTCTCGCCCTCCTCTGGCCCCACCCGCATCGGAGGTGGCGTACTAGCTTCCGATGGAGGCCCCAACATCTCCTCGCTGTTTGGCTCAGGAATTCCTTCAGGCCAATACTGCCGCGCCTGTTCTGGAATCGGGGTAGGAGGAGGGGTATCATCCCAACAGTGATAACCCCCTCTGTCTGCGGCTCCCCGGGTTCGCGAGACCCCGCCTCAGGCCCCGACTCAGGTGGCTCCTCCGCTGGCTCATACCGTGCCGGTCCGCTCTGGTCCGCTCCCAGTTGTGACACCCCCCACTGGGACGCATTGAGATGAGCCTCCAACCTGTCGAGCGGCGTCCTCAACGGCACCGCCTCTCCCCCCTCTGGTAACGTCGGCGATGGGCCCCGTAGATCACTGCCCGTGATTCGGCGAAACTCCACCTGCTCGAGTCCATAGGTAAGGGGTAGCTCCGCCGCCTGAGCTGGCCCTGCGGCCTGAACTGGCTCCACCGCCTGGGCGGCCTCTGCTAGCCCCTCTCGCTGTGCCAAGGCCTTCCGGCCCCCTCTGGTCGTAGTGGTCCCTCTCGCCTCTGGGCCTCGTGGCCTCTTATTCCTTTGTCGTCTCTCCACCCTGGGCTCTGGTCTCTCGGGCTCAAGTCGTCGAAATGCCTGTCTCAACTGGGCCTCGCAGTCCTCCCAGTCGTGTGCCTTGTCCCGGATCTGCCTCGCGAACGACCTCTCCGCCCTCTGTGTCTAGAGGGGCAGCATCTGCATCCACTCCTCTTGCCCAGTCCCCTGGTCGCGCATATACTGCTCATAGGCCGGGATGAACTCCTCCGCATTGCCTTCCTCCAATCGAATAGGCATTCCATCCGGTCCCATCGGCGAAGCCCTCAACATCTGCATCCTCGCCTCCACATCCTGCCATGTCAACGCCTCCTCTTGAATGTGCGCAATAGGCTCCTCGAAGCGCCTAACTCCCCTCAGGTGCCGTATCCTTTCCAGGGTAGACCAGCCCTCCGGTGTCGCATGTGCCTGGTAGGAGTCTGGAAAAAGCTCTATGTTACCGTCGTCGAAGATAGGCGTAGACTCCCTCCCAACCGGTTTGCGCGAGTCATCCCCTCCTGATGCTCCCTGAGGCCTCTGTCGTGGCCGCGTGCCCCTCCCGCCCCTCTGCATGGATGTCTTCGAAAAGTCAGACCTGCACAACAGGCGAGAGAAAGCAAGCAGGCACACAACAAGGTTAGCCCTCGGCTCATCAAGTTTTTATGACAATACACATGTCTTTTCCTACTCCCTCACCTGTCCTGACCATAACATGCGATACCTCAAGGACCAGTCTACTCTGAGAAAGGTAGAATTCTTTACCTATTCCCTTGCCACAAACTTCTTCAGCCTGGTCCCTGATACCCAATCCTGCCAGCCTGTCCCATCTAGCTCCTCGATTTGATAGGCCCCAAATTCGCCGCATCGCAATATTCTATAGGGGCCCAACCATCTCTTGCCAAGCTTCCTCGACCATTGCTTTTCCAAAGAGGAGTCGTATAATAATACGACATCCCCTGCTGCCAATGGCTCATTTCTTACTCGTGCAATCTGGTCCCACCTCATCTTATCTTCCATGCGACCCCTTTCCACCTGACCAGCGGGCTCTCGCAATCATTCTTCGGCCGCCCCCACTTGCTGCGCCCGAATATCGAGCAGTTCTTCGAAAGACAGGTTCACCTCCAAGTCCTGGTGCCTCCACGTCTTCATAAAGCTTTCTATGGGAAAGGTGGCATGCCTTCCGTACCATAGCGTGGCTGGCGCGTACTTGGTAGTTCTCTTTACAGTAACATTCTCCACGAAGAAAGCTGCCCGTAGGAACTTCGGCCACTGACCTAGTTTGACCTCTGTCCACTTAGCCAGGAGATTCGTGATGGTACTGTGCCCCCTCTCCACAGGAGCGTTTGCTTGAGGGTGTGCAGCCGTAGTATAGTTGGCCACTACGCCATACTCTGCAAGCAACGTCCTCACCTCATTGCAGGTAAACTCTGATCCTCGATCCATCACGAACTCCCTGACAAAAGGGTATCGCAGGTAATACTCCTCGATGCAGTTCGCCAGAACCGGGCCAGTCTTCGTCTGGATGGCTCGTCCGTCCACAAACCCAGTAAGGTTATCCCGTGCATCGAAGATGTAGTTACACCCATTCTCCCCTGTTGGCATGAATAACAGGTCCAGGTGTACGACCGCACCCACTTCCCTTTCTAACCTTGGGTGTAGGGGTTCTTCAGGCCTTTGCGCTGACCTCTCTTGGCAAGGTATACAGGACCGGCAGTATTTGATAACCATCGTCAACATCTCGTCCCAATGGTAGAGCTCACTTATCTTCGCGCATGTGGCACCTACTCCTCTGTGCCCCCCTGCTATACCATCGTGTAGGGCCGCTATGATATCAATTTGTCGGTTTCTCCCACATACGATCCTCTTGGGGTTCCCGACCTGCCGCTTTATAAACAAGTGGCCATCTCTTACCACATAGAGGTGCCTCATCTTCTGTGCCTTGGCACTTGCATCTCTATCCCTCATCTCACATGATAGTAGCAACCCCTATTCCCGGTAGATCCCATCGTACTCCTTCGCCCGAAACGCCTCCTTGATTTCTCCTTCCTCGAATTCGTCGTCTCGACTTTCAGGAACCAAAATCTCGTTCTCCTCGTGACTGAACGAGCCCTTCCGGTCGAAGTCTCCCTGCAGGAGCTTATTGGTGAGCAGGTACATCCCTCCCATTAGCTGCTCATGCTCCTCTACCTGAGTGGGGCCTTCCTCTATTGTCCTCACTTCCTCCACCAGACTGTGCGTACCTGCCAACGCCAACTTCATCATCCAACCAACATCCTTACTTCCCCACGGATCCTCTTCCTGAAAGGGCTTGAGGACTAACTCTTCCTTCTGCTCGTACCCCTTTGGTGCCAGCCATATGGGGTGACTGACGCAACTGGGCACTCGCAGGGACCATTTGTTTATGTGCAGGCGGACGTCCTCCTCTTTATCCAAAAACCCATCAACTGGCGGCATGTCTTCTATCGATTCCTCGTCCGATCCGTCCCAGTTGATGCGGCTTAACCCATCTACCCTGTTCTTGTTCCCTGGGATCCTTTCCAGCTCGAAATTAAACATTCAAATGTAGGTCAACCATCTTGCGACGGTTGGGTCAGATGGAGTATCTCAGGGAACATGGCAGTGCAGTAGGGTCCACCCTCAAGATGAGCCTCCTGCCAAAAACATAGTTCCGGAAGGTCCTTAGACAATGAAGTACCGCCAGCGTCTCCTTCTTGAACTGAGAGTAGTTCCTCTCAGCTGTATTCAGGGTACGACTTTCGAATCTTAGCGGCCTCTCCTTCCCCTCAATATCTTCCTTAATCAGGACCTCTCCCAGGGAAGTTGGCGTAGCGTCCGTCTCAATGATGAATGGTCTTTCCTCCGTGGCCTCATAGTTTGACGCTCCCAATACCAAGCCTCCTTCCCTAAACTTTCCCTTCATCCTACCGACTGCCTCTTCCTGGTCTTCGCCCCAGACCCATTCTTGATCCTGGCGCACCAACTTTCTTAAATGCTCCGTCTTTGTGGCAAAGTCCTTCATGAAGCTCCTCCAAAATTCGCACGTCCCAAGGAAGCTCCTCACATATGTTAAGCGGAAGGTTACCGGCCACTCGAGAATCTTGTCTGTCTTCTTTACATCAAGCCTTCGCCCACTCTCATTACAGACAAAGCCTAGAATCGTGGCCTCCCTCATACAATGTTTCGACTTGGGGCCGCTCGCCGTCAGGTTATGTTCCTCCAATAACCCCAGAACCTGATAGATGTCTTGGACATGCTTCCAGACAAAGCGCCGCACACCGGGCATCACTTCATCTTCCTCCTTCTCCTTCGGACCTTTGACCGCCAGGTCATCGATATAGGGCTGAGTGATATGTGGGCTGATCGTCTGCATGGCTCTGATCATATGCCTTTGCACCATCGCCACTGCATTCGTCCAACCTTGAGGCGCCACGCTCATATGAATCAGCCCTCTGGGAGTGTGCATTGCCGTTACGGACCTGTCTGGCGGGTATACGGGGAACTGGTCATACCCTGAGTAGAGGTCTATAAGCAAGATTATAGGTCTCCCTGCGCACGATTCTGACAATGCGTCCGCGTTCGACAATCCTCCCGAGTCCCGCACTGTCACCGCATTTAGTCGTTGCAAGTCCTGCACCCACCTTAGCGTCTCATTTGGTTTAATATAACAAAACCAAGGCGACGCGTACGGCCCACTGGAATAATCGGCCACGTGCGTCCGCATCTTGCCGTCCAGGTAGTCCACCACCATCAATTCCTCGTCCCGATTGGGTACCGCGCGCCCCTTAGATTCCATTGCTCGTGTGGGACCGTGTGGATCCTAATCATCGGGATCTTGTGCACATCCAGCCTCCCACGCTCGTCGTCGTTAAATGCATACGCGCGGTGCCTTTTCTTCATCAGCCCCACCATCAACGCTCTCTCCTAGGGCGACAGAAAGTCGGGCTCCTCGATTATCAGCTTCGCCTCATTTTCGTCGTTGATACGGCATAGCCCGACCAACGCGTGCTCCCGCATACGCCGTATCAACCCTCGCTCCCGCTCGTAGTTGGCTTCCTCATCCTCTGTGACGAGCACAGGAACTGGGCGACACTTCTTATCTATGGTCTTGTACCGCCTTTGGGAACCCTGCTTAAGCCCTCCCCTAAAAAAAGCCGACTTGTCTCTCGAGCCTGGGCCATCGCTGGGCCTCCCCTCCCTCCCGGAAGCCGATACACCAACTCCACCTCCCCCACCTGAGGGTTCTCCAAAACCTGTTCCCTCAATGCCTTAATGGCCTCCGGATCCGCCATGTCGTGAGCCGATACCACCTCCATGGCCTTATTCACATCCGCGAGGCTCAATGTCAGCACCTCAGCCCTATCTTCGTCCTCGGGCACTTCCCAAGGCCGTCTCCGCTCGTTCTCTGACTCCTCAAAGGTGAACGAGCCTAGATTGGGCCTATTCCTCCCGCTCCCCGGCCCCGTGTTCCAACAGGTGATAACTTCATAATTCCCACACGCCGGGTCGCACAGGAGCAGGATCATTGTTCCGTCGTGCTTGTTGAAGATCAACATTTCCGTCCGACACAGGAACGACCGCCCCAGAAGGATGGGGTGATCGACATCGGGCATAACGAAAAAGCAAGTCCTGGCTCGCACCTTCCCAATCTCTATAATCACATTTGACGCTGTGCCGCAAAAGGCGGCCTTGCAGTTAGCGCTGTGTAGCATGCCATGGTCTGAGCGGTCGATCTCCATGCCTATCATCACTGCCTCCTTCTCCCTGATGATGTTCATCTCTGCGCCCGTGTCCAGCATCCCAGTACACTTCTGGTTCCTTATCACCAAATCCACCTGCCCGCACGCCACACATTTCCAATCCATCCTTGTCCCTGCCTCACTCCACTCCACCTCTCTAAGCAGGACCGTACTCAGATGGACATTTGGCACCAGCCTTCGCGACAGTCGTCCCTTCAACTCACCACGGAGGCTTGGCGCCGAAGCCAGGATGTCCTTTAGTTTCATCATGTCATTATGGCCTTTCAGGAGTTTGTCCACCATCCGCTCCACATCAAAGCCTTCCTCCATCCGGACCGCGTACTTCTTCCTCTTAGGCACGCTGTCGGGCAGGCTTGGCTCGGCCTCCTCCTGGGCCCCTCTCTTTTTGGCCCTCAGCTCCGCCCGCTGATCCTCCTCTTGTCGGAGCCTCTCATCCTCTTTATCGTCATCCTCTTCCTCTTCCTCCGGAACCTCCACCACCTCCTTCCTACGTCCAGGCTCCGGCTCCTTTCGAGGGGGTGCCTGACTGGGCTCTTGACTGGGCTCTTGACTAGGCCCAGCCTTATTTTGGCTCCTGGTTCGAGCCGCCTGCGACACCCTCCCATGCGACGTGGGGGGTCTATAGGTCATACCTGACCCTGGGGCCCGTCCCTACAGTCGCCACTCTTGGGCACCCTTGTTGTCCTGGCGAAGGCTCTGACCCGGAGTCATAAAGGAAGACCTCAGGCAGGTTGGCCTCCCACTCTCGGGCTTCTTCACACAGGGCTTGCAGCTTCCGCTGGTATCTCCCCACCTTTTCCAGCAGATCTTCCATCCTTCCCAGRAGGAGTGTGGMCGRCTCTCCYTCGCCTTYCTGCCCCTCATCGTCCRATTYGACGACTATTGGCTCCTCTCTTATAGTCCCCGTCTTAAGTCGCTGAGTGACCTCCTCGCTATCTCCCACAATCTCCTCAACTTTTATGGCCAACTCTCCTTTCTCCTGCCACATCCTGAACATGGCCGGGGTTGCCGATGGCCCTGCCGCCGCTCGCCTAAGAGCTTCTTGCCTGATTCCTCCCGGGGTTCTAGGGTCGATATGCTCTCCCCACTTATCGTATATATCCCCGTCCATACAAGAGGAAATTAAACCTGCCAACTCATCATCTCGTCGCCGTTGGCAGAATCGTATAGTGTGGCCCACCTCGCCACAATGCCAGCAGGTGGCGTTTCGCCAATCAAAGCGGGGCCTCCCATACCGTTGCCCCCCCCCCTGGCCACCTCGGCCACCTTGGTTCTGACCCCCCTGACCATTCCAACCACCCCCGCGACCCCCACCATTTCCTCCTCGGCCTCGGCCGCCACCTCCTCGACCCCCTTGACCTCGGCCTCCATTGCCTTATCCGCCTTGTCCTTGGTTTCCTCCACCGGCCACGCTAACCTGCGAGGCCTGTTGGGAGGGAGGTGGTTGGGCCACAAACTGACCCTGAGCCGCAGGGTAGCTCGGGGGCCCCATACTTGCCGTTGGGCCCGCATAAGGGACCATTTGCTCGGGCTGAGTCTGACTACCCCCGTACAAGGCGCAGTGATTACAACTGGGCCAGGACGTAGGTTGACAATGTGGCACCCAATGCCCACAAGCCAGCGGCGGCCCCATACACGACGGCCCGGCCGTCGCTGACGTTGGCGTGGGAGCAGGTGGTGGCGCAGCAATCGCTTGCGGGACCTGCCCTTTTCCGAATCCTTGACCCCCCACTTGTAAATTCCGTTGCTTCCTCTGGGCCTTGGTTAGGATCTGGGAGCCCGTCTCTTCTCCGCCATAGTCCTCGTGCCTATCCTCCTCTTCCACTGCCCCCGACGCCCGGCCTTGGGCCACAGTCACTCCCCTCTTCTGCACTTCCGCCTCATTATCATACCCCAGAGCTGCCAATACGTCCGTGACGATCCTCTTCACCCCTGGGGTCCCGGACGCGGTGGCGTCCCTTTCCTTTCTCTTGCGCCTTTGCAGCCGCACCTGATGTTGCTCCACCTGGTCCAGGCTCCCCTCTTTCACCCCTTTGTCGATAGTGGCCCAGGTGAGTTTCTCATTTCCCCCTCCGTGACAGGTCAGCTCCGAGGCCTCCGAGCCAGTAAGCAGACCCAAAAATATGGCACACTGCGTTTCTTCGGAGATCTCGTGCACCTTCCGCGCCTTCCTTTTAAACTCGTGCACAAACGCCCCAATCGTGGAGAAGTCATCCTTATTCATGGCCTCCAAATCCGCCATGGTTAGCAAGCCATCCCCCAACCTGTACTTTCTCTGCATCATGTCCCTGAACCTCGCCCAACTACCATTGGCGGCATCCACGACCTTGCCCACTTCTTGATGGTGGCTATGAAGGACATATCTTAGGACTCGCTGGAGCTTTACCTCGTCCGACAGCCCCACCAGTGCTTGCTCCGTCAGGTCCAGCCAGTCGGACACCCGTTCTCCCTTGAAGTGGAAAGTATCAACCTTCGGGATATTGCTCGGCGCTCTCTCGCGCTTATCCAGGGCATCGATGAGGTCGTCGAGCATTACAAGCTTTCTCCCACCGTCCGCCATCTCCTAAGGCATTTTGATTACCTGCCTTCGACTTCAATCCCCCTGTTATAAGAAGCGATAGGACGAAAGGTTCCACTCAGCAGTCCATTCCTTCACGATCCTATCGGACCGACCACCTAAGCACCCGACGCTCTGGACCTGGCAGACATCTCTCTCTCTACTTCCTACCTCCCTTGGGTTCACCTAAGTAAGACCCATTCTCATCACAGAATTCACTCACATACTCACCTCGTTCATGTCATCAACCAAACCACCAATCAGATCAACATTCACACCCACACAGCCATATAGACTACTATACGATCCATCTCATAGTTCTTCTCTTATTTGCTCACATGCCTAGTTCTCTCTCATTCTCATACCCGGATGTCGTTCCACCCGGGACAACCATAGGCTTCCGTCATCCCCGACAACGGCGCCACTTGTCGAGCGCATCGGTCCGGCACCGCACGTGGCAGCGCGGGACCCTCTCGGCCGCGTCACGCACGAGTTGGACCAACCTCGTCGCGAACACACAAATGAAGCTTCCTTAGGCCGCTCCGGCCGAGTGCGTCAGCCATACCTCTCGCGAGCCCCTACGACAGGATAGGGCCTACGCGAGGCACAACTTACCTCCACCTTACGGGAGCTGTCACCTCCCTTCGGTGGGCNCTACGCGAGGCACAACTTACCTCCACCTTACGGGAGCTGTCACCTCCCTTCGGTGGGCGTATCCCCGCCGAGCTACCAGTCCACAGTACGAAAGTTACTCGGTTGCAATCGCAGAGGTAGACCAGCCGAGGGTGTTTCTCATTTGCTGTAGCATAGGGGGTACGCGCAGTAATACGCCTATCGGATCCGCACGCGGGCCGACATCTTGGGGGGGCTGAAGTCCCAAGCGCGGCTCGACGTCGGTCGACTAGGACGCATCCCACACACCACACGCACATCACTTTACGAACACAAAAACAAAACATACGCGCACACATACATTGCACAAACGACACAACACGAACAACGTGACAGCGCTCCTAGTCCCTCGGTAGCCAACCCATAACTTTCCAATGCGGAAATCGGATAGGCGTCGCGCGCGAGACTTAGTATAAAACTACGCGGACGCAGGGCTAACTCATGTCGACTCGCAATGCCGACGTACGCAAGCAGTCACAATGATCACGTACTATGTCGTGCCCATAATCGTGCGGCCCTCGTTAATTTCGAGGGTCTCATTCGACACTCGAGTGTCGGCTGACACACACCTTGAGGGTTAATCTCTCGACGCTAGACAACCGCCGTGCGCGGTTGGAGACCACACCCTCTTCTGCACCCTGTGCAGAGGGGTTGAGTAGACAACTTTAAGCTGTCGTGGCGGTCAAACATCAAGGGGTTTGATTTAGACGGCCCCCACGGACTATAACGTTCAACCATGAAAGCAAAAAGGAGACTCACTCCAACCCCCATTAGATGATGGCCCTCTAAAATGGAAAGGGGGTGGATAACCCCAAATGACGTGCGCGCGGAGGAGGTCCGGTATCCTATCCATAGGCTACCCGGTGTCCGGGATAATAAGGTCCGTACACGGACCCCCAAAGGCTGACCGGAGCTAGTTCTCCGCCCACGTGCTGCTTCACGTTACCAAGACCCCAAATTTACTGGCCGTGTCGCGCTCATGATCTCGCCGCCTGACCCCTTACTCTCTTAGTGCGGGGTGCGAAGAGTGCCGCGCGCGAACTTGGTATAAGATCGCGAGGGCGCTGGACTTACACATACTATCTCGCTATGCAGTTCTAGGTGAGTAACCGCGATGACAGCGCATTGTGTAGTGCCCACACCCAAATGGCCTACTCTGAGCTAAGGGGTCCCCTTTCGACGCTCAGGCGTTGGCTGAAGCGCGAGCCAATGGGGGTAACCCTTTAACGCGCGCAAAACCGGCCTGAGGGTCTTTCCCTCTTCTGCACCCTGAGGTGTCCGAACGGGAGCGGAGCAAGACGGCCTCTAGGGCAGGAGGGAGTTTGGAGCGGTGGTGAGTTGTCTGACGCATCACCAGCAACACGCTGACCCTTCCGCCCGGAACTTTATCGTTCCGCCAAGATGAATCGCAACAAGGAAAAGAAACAAGAATTGGCGAGGGATATCCCCCCCCCCCCCCTTCTGTTCACCCC
>BFEA01000558.1:612547-623638 GCA_003427395.1 Chara braunii | reverse complement strand
CTCTCTCTCTCTCTCTCTCTCTCTCTCTCTCTCTCTCTCTCTCTCTCTCTCTCTCTCTCTCTCTCTCTCTCTCTCTCTCTCTCGCTATCCCGCTATCCCGCTTCCCTTCTCTCTTTCTCTGTCACACACACGCACAAACACACAGCATGGAGGCAAAACGAAAAGTTGACATGGGCCACTAGGGGTAAAACGAAAATACAAGGGGCTTGGGAAAAGTTGGCAAGTACTGGGACATTTTGCAAACATGGGCAGTACCCGGTAGGGGTATTTGCAAAGATGACAGCTCCAACCGACGCCATGGGCATTTCGCAAAGCATATTCCGCTCTACCCAGATCTTTTAGGGGCGTTTTGGATAATACCTTCTTAACTTATAGGGGTATTTCACAAATTATCCCTTAAAGGAGAAAAAAAGGCGTTGAACTGACTACAACGCAAAACAAAAGGCAGCTAGCTCAACGGTAGGACGTGAGGGTAAGGGGCCTTATATTTGAGATCGATGATTTTTTTTCGTATATTTAAAAAAAAAACAAATATAAACTCCTTGCCTTACCAGAAAAACCTAGAACCCATGGATTTGTCGCGAGTTTTGCATCTCCTATGTCACTCTTTTTTTTTTGTGGGGGGGGGACAAAATACTCCAATCTATTCGTGAGGAGCAACACGTGCCGAGAACCGGGCCCAGCGTCCCATATAGAATTATACAAAAGATTTGAAATACCTGGGCCATTACCTGGCTTCGGCTAAGAGCAATCTGAGAACTATGAAAAGGTTCTACAAAGTATGGAAAAACAATAGGGTACTCAAGCAACACTTACTAAGTCAAAACGAAAAACCGGAGAAGCCCTTTGAATGCTCAGAACCCCTGGAATCCCCAGCAAAACATTCTAAAATTTTCTAACACTGTCTTATTCCCTGCTGAGTTTCCCCTGCCTCCATCCTGCTAGGTTACAGGGCAACACAGCTCACCCCAGCTCCGGCCAGCGTCGTACCGACAACGATCCTTGGTTTTCCCTTGGAATACCCGGCCCAGGCATCCCCAAATCTCTCTACCAGGCCTCACGCTCCTGCTGTCAACAGGTTACAGGGCAGTCCCCCAGCTCCGGCCAGCGTCGTTCTGACATCGAAAACCCGCCGATCCATGAATATAACAGCGTTACAAACCTAAAATGATTTGCAAGAGGTACCCAGAATCCTAAGGCATTCTCAAGACCTCATGAGATAGGCTAAAACCTCAGAGTCTGAAAAAGGCTTGGAAAATTATGTGGGCGGGGGGTCAAAACTGAAACTGCCTATCATCCAAAAACTCCCCCTCTCAACAGACGGAACGTCGGTCCAGGTTTTCTGTCCTCGTACCAGAACTCACTTGATCTCATAACCCCTTCTGCTAGGGTAACAGGGCACCACAACCTTCCCCAGTACTGACCAACCTATTTCTTACAAACAGGAAGTGCCTTCCTCCCTTGACACTTCCCTTAGCGGCAAGCCCCTAATACAGGTTACAGGGTTAATACCTCGACGCCCGCTACGTCGAACGGTCTGGTTATGCCTTCCACCCTCGGCATAACTCCACAAGCCTCAAGCTCCCCCTAGGTCACAAAGCAAAAGCTCCAGCACCGGCCTGTGTCGTCCCAGCATCGTCTGACCTACTTACCTATTAACCACTCCTCTGTTGAGAAACCCCTTGCTAACTTTCATCCTCCAGTTCTAACTCCCCCCTTTCCCTCCACCCTATACACGTTTCAGCGCCTACTATCTCTATTGTTTGTAGGAGGCTCACAGGAACCATAACGGATTGCTCCTCTCTCTAAAAAAACGACCCCGTCTGATACTGCCACCGCGTGGAAGCGCCCCCTCACCTCCCAGGCCCAGTTCAGAACAGCCCCCTAGAATACCACTCCTGCTCCCTCAGCTGCATACAGTACCCCCTAAAGAATGCCCCGCAGAGACAAAAATTCCCCTTCCCTCCTTCCCCACCCCTTCCAAGTGAAACAGCCCTACAACATCTCACCATGCTGACATCAGCCCCCCTTGTTCTCCTCCCCAACCGCCATAGCTGATCCGTCCCCAAAAATCAGCATGGCCCAGAGAAGGACAAACCCTCGACACTGCTTCTCCCTCTCAAAGATCACACCACCCACCCTGTGTAACCCTCGCAGGGAAGGGCTCTGACCCTAAAGGAGATGCTTCCATTCAGGTTCAATAGTCAAAAACAGATAAAAGCAATTTCCAGCAACCGATAGAATGATTATTGGAACATCAGAACTAAGTCCGATTTTCAAAAACTCAAAAATCAAGACCAGACCATCAGAAATTGAATCGGAACGCACAGTGACTAGAATTTCACAACCGATGGAGTGAATATTGGGACATCAGAACTAAATCCGGTTTTCGAAACTCGCAAATCAAAATCAGACAATCAGAAATTAAATTGGAAGGCACAGTATTAAGCGCACGACCTTCCAAGATCGAAAAGTAGAATTATAGTATTAAGGTTCATAACTAGGGATGTCCAAGATGGACTTTCGATCCTGATTTTCGAATCTCATGATTCAGAAAACCGATCAGAAAAGTAACTTGAGTTTCAGAAAATTGATCAGAAAAGTAACCAGAAAATCACGTTTAGAAAAGTATTATTAGCAATGAATCCACAGAATCGAACTAAGAATTTTATTTGGGAGAAAACAGCACAGCATCAACTATTCAAGAATATCTAAAAATTTATGAGTCGATATCAGGATTTCCAATCCACAGAATTGAACTGAGAATTTTATTTGGGAGAAATCAACGCAGCGTCAACTACTGAAGAATGCCTAATTGAGAAATCACAGAATGAAGCAAGATTAAGAGAAGTTATTATTTTTGAGCTAACCAATCCACACATGGGTGAGATCATGACTATAAGAGCTATCAATCAGCAAATAACCGCCACCCCCTCTTCCTCAACAACCCCCACTTACCTCATCCCCCTCAAACTCAACCCCAGCATCTTCGGGGGACGAGAGACACCCTTCGTCCCACTGCTAGCTACTAGGCTCTAGGCAATGCTAACACCGAAAACATCGACAGCCGTCTTCAATCCCCCAAGATGAATCAAAGATAGTGTGGCACCTCCTCACCAGACCTGTTGGTGAGTCACCACAGGGGGTTCAAGCCTCCATATAAAACTACTTACCATACTGTTGAGGAAGGAGGGGAAACCACTCGACCTTCATAACCCTAGCTCTTTCTGACCAGCAATACGTTGATGTACAACCTCCTTTCGCCCTGATGCTCCCTCTTGAACAGCCTTCCTCTTCGCACTCGACGTAAGAGTAGTATCGCCGGCCACCATAGCCCACCTACCCATGTGGAGTCGCCGAATTTCCGGCGCCAATTTCCTGCCAAAGATAAGAGTAAGAAGAAACCAATACCCAGCAATCATGAGCCCAGCCGGCAGATGGCACATGCCACCCAAACTAGTTGAAAATAGAAACGGCAGGAAAAGGATGGTATGCAGCCTCAAACAACGCGAGAAGGGAGCACTACGTAATATAATCGCCGATCTGCCCGATCACATCCACCCCTGCCAACATACCGCTCCACCAACAGCTCTCTCCTCCTGCTTGCTGAACGAATAATATTATCCTGCTCCACCAACAACGCCATCCTTCTGCCATCACCACCCTCCACCAGCAACGTGCCCCTCCTACGCGTCGAGGCTCCTCGCCATACCCACCATCCTTACTCCCTCACTGTGCCCTTCTTCTCGCCGCCACTACCAGCCACTTGCGCCACTATCGCATCGTGCCGTATGAAAACACAGCATTCCGGAATGGGCGAACCTGGTGGGGCGCAGCGCTCCCGGTAGCGCTGCGCCCCTCACCCTCCTACGTCACTCTTCGTCACACATAGTAGAAAACTCATCGTTGAGCCTGCTCAACGATGCAAGTGGGACATGGCCCCTGGGAGAACTAGTTGGGGTGATATGAGCATCCCTGACTAGCGTACCTGTGTGTGTCACTCCATCTATTGGTGGGGAGCTGAACTTTCTCCCCGGTAAGTTGCTATGAGTTTGGATCAGGTGGGAGTCTTTTTAGCCCAATGGTGTTTATTTGGCTGCGTCACCTGCGCGGCTTCTTTTCAGGGCATACTCACACTACCCTTTTTCGTTGAACGTGACGCCCCCTCATCATGACTGTATCAGGCTGGAAAATAAGCTCGTATACGTTCATCATAAGGGCGTATTTTGTTCGCAGGGACGGCGGTAGGACTCTATATTGAAGTGCAATTGTGGCTGCTCCCAGAATTTCCCCAGAGAGCATTCTAACTAGTTTCTACACTGTGAGAGTATGGCCTCCAGACTACTGTCTTCACCCGAATAGATTCATTATCGCTGCATCTGGACCGAAAGTTGTGCCAAATACAGCTATAATAACCGGGCGTTCTATTCGGGTGAAGACAGTAGTAATAATTGTGTTGAGAATTGCAATGGTAGTATGACTATCCACACACGTTCCCTGCGGTCCGAAGTTAGACTCGATGATGAGATGGAGTCAGCAATGAGGACAACCTTCTTTGTCCCTTTTTTTTTTTTTTTCCTAAGTGATGAGGAGAACCTGCTTATTGGTACTGTGAGCATGGACTTTGGTTTGTAGCAAGACTTTTTTTTTGTTTTTTTTGTTTTTTGTTTTTTGTTTTTTTGCACTGCTCCAATCCATTCGTGGGGAATGATGTAGCAAGACATTCTGTTGGGCAGGCCAGGAATATTATGTACAATAACCTGAGGGCTTCCCATGTGTTGTGACTGTCAAGGATTTTGATATCAGATGATTATAAATTTATAATTATTATGTCAATATGATATATATTGTGATTGTCAAGGAGGTTGGTATCAGATGTTTACACTTATGTCAAAATATGATATCTATCTCTCTATGATATTGACATAATTATAACCATCCGATACCAATCATTTCCTTCACAGTCACAACACATGCGAAGGCCACAGGTTACCGTACATAATATTCCGGGCCTGCCTAACGGAATGTCAGTCACATTTTCAGTTCTAAATCCACTTCAGGCACCTCGAATACAACACATCCCCACCCAACGCTAAAGCTAATGACAACTAGAAACGGGGGTTGCGCTGGGTTGGATACATTCACGATTCTTTTCCTCGCTTTGGAGTAAAATTCGTGAAACCGGGACTGAAACGCATTTAAAACTGAAAACTTTGACTGCGCCCTAGTTTTTGGCAAAATGAGATATAATTTGCCAAACTGTTGGACAACAGTGGATGATGCATGCCACAACGTTGTTGTTTCTGAGAGGCCCTAGGCCTCGATGAGCCCTATCAGGGCCCTGTCTCCAGCACGCCAGGCCGCCCTAAGTGAAGGCGGGCCAATTCAACTACGAGAGGCCTATTTTTGCCTTTGCCGCAACTGGGGGAAATTCAGAGGCAGTTAGGCAGCGTCAGTTGGTTGGGTGAGCCCAGGCCCTGCCTCCCCTTTATCCGAATGAATCGGAGCCAGGCCCTGGGGCAGACACGGGGCATGAACTGAACACTGGCCGCTGGGGGTAACCACTCCAGGCCCTGTGGGAGATCCCCTGGGACAGGGTTTCAGCCACTTGGGGCCTACTGGAAGCTTCCGGGTGGAGGCCCAGGCCAGCCAGGCAGCCCATGAGTGGCAGCCACTTTCCATAAAGGAAAAGGCCTGGCTGCTGGCAGGACATTCGGCCACTTGCTGCTCTTGCACAAGCGCTGCTGCGCCAGCCGCTGAAGCAAGTGTCCACGCATTCACGGGCGAGCGCGGTAGGCGCAGGCAGCCATAGCCGGGCTGGCCTGCGGGTAGCTGGGTGGGGCACATGGTGGTCTTCGGGTGCATGTAGCATCTGTGTTGAGGATAGAGGTTGTGAGCGAAGCGAGGGACATACCTGGTGCTTGATGCGAACGGCATTGCCCAAGATCTGCTCGTACTTCGGGAAGCTGTTGATGTCACCAGGGGCATTGTAGATAGGCTAGATAGGACCTGCCATTTGTCGTCTGGGCGCTGAGTGCCAGATAGGGAATAGACATTGGTTCATTGATGATGATGACGAGACTATTCCAACATTGTCATTTGTGAGATTTGTTGTGCAGCCTGTGCTCTTATTTGGTGTAACTCGAGTTGAAATTCTGCTTTTGGTTCGAGGTCAAGACTATCTGGTTTCTGAATTTCGCTATCGCTCGTTTTACTTTGCATTTCTGTCTCCAGGCATGTTGGAGCGTTCATGGATTGGCCCGCTTGAGCCTTAGGAAAAGCAGCACACTCTGCCGAAAAGATTGTACAAAAAAAAAAAATCCCAGCATATGCGGTGTTATTTCCTCGACACATTGCGTGGTACTACAATAAAATTGAATAATTTCATTATGTCTCGTAGATGATGCATGAAGTTGGCTTCTCTTGTTAGAAAAAAAAGAAAAAGAAACAGTCAGTGATCTCCCAGAAGGTATCTTCTGCAGTATCAATGATGAGACAATTTCAATCATTATGGTGAACGAGACAAAGATATGAAGCCGGAGAGAAGTGATAACAAGAGTAAGGGGCTCGCCACACAGGGCCTTGCCACACAGGGCCTTGCCACACCACTGTCAAAAAATGCGATTTTGGATACTAGTTCTTTTTCTTGGCCACACAGGGTGTCGAAATCAGAGATGGGAACAAAAGTGGGAAGTAGTCAGAGAATGGGCATCGCCACAGCGGCCACACCACTCTCGAAATGTGCTAAATGAGAATGAAACTTCCCGCTAGAATATGGCCAGATGCATCCACCACATTTGTCTTTTTCACATTTCTAGAGTGGTGTGGCGAGGCCCAATGCTTCTGGACACCTCCTCCTGTCCAACGTTGTTGAATCCCCAATCCCCAGCCTCCTGCTACTCCGATGTTTTCGACAGTCCTCGGCTGCGCCATCGGGCCTCGCCATACCTATCCCGAAAACGGAAAAAGTTCGAGAGCACTCTCGAACTCGGGAAATAGCGAAAAACGGTTCGAGAGGCCTCATTGCCGCACTGCGCTCTCGAAGGGGGCGCTCTCCACTGTGTCGGAAAAGAACTACGTTTTTCGAGAGTGCAGTGTGGCGGTGCAAGGGCCTTGCTCCACTACTCACCAAATGTGCAAAATGAGAATGAATCTTCTGCTAGACCATGGAAAGATACACGGCCATACTTTTTGTCTTTTGTGCATGTGGTGAGTAGTGGACCGAGGCCTCGGTTCGAGAGTCTCTCGAACCAAACACGACAAAATGCTGGCCGCAGATCGCTGGCCGCAGATGGTTGTCCGTCGCGGCACACTCTCGAAATTCGGGCCAAAATCGAAATTCGGGCCAAAATCGGAGGTGCCTTCAACCACTCTCGAAAGTGGTAAGTTTGCAGGCCGGGCAAGGACCACAGTTCGCGAGCACTCCTGAAACCCGCGTTCTGGCCACTCTCAAAAAGTTTTCTGATACCGATTTTCGAGAGTTGGTATGGCGGTGAGTTTCCTCTCCAAATCGGTGTTTTCGGGATAGGTGTGGCGAGGCCCATCATCAACTTCTCTTCGGAATTTGGTGAGTGGGCGTGAGGTCGGGATGGACTAACGGTAATGTTTGTCGTACCCTCAGACGCGTTCGTCTTTTTCCATCTTGCATTGCATTCACAAATGCGTCGTCCACTCTACAGTTGTGTGGCTAAGAGGGGGTAAACTGTGGAAGGGAGGCTGTCAAATTTATTCTGACAGCCGTCAATTTTTTTTGCCTTTCGACAGTGGCGTGGCGAGGCCCACAGCCTTTCGAAAGAAGACATTTTCAGACTTCGTTCTAAAGGCTGCTCGTCAAAAGAAACACCCCCCTTCGCCACACTGACTCCCTTTTTCCATTTTTTTTGTTTTTTGCATTTTTTAAACGGGCCCAGTGCCCAAGGCTGATATTCCCAATGAGAATTTTGAGGCCGGGGTCCTCACAGTCTACCCGGAATGAAATGAAACAGCAGAACCTGTTCTGCTGAGAATAGGCCTCAGCGTCCCTCAAGAGCTCTAATGATGGTACTGATACTAATAGTAGAAGAATAAGAAGATGAGGAGGAGGAGTATGCAATCCAGCTGTCTTCTTTTACGGTTTATAACCCGAAACACCGCCTTTTTCTCCATGTGGACATTGTATTAGCCATGTTTTTTTGTTTTTTTTTTGCTAACCTCGCTTTTTCAGAGGGACCGTTCCACAAGACCACCGCGCTCGTGACAGGCAGGAGGATCTTGCCCGTTCGAGATGACTTTCGACGCCCGCCTATCTGACAGACACCTTTCAAAAGTTTTACCAGGCCACTTGTTTCGAAAGCCTGTGTCGCGAAGACACGGTGACGACTTTCCATGTTTCAATTTTATTTTATTTTTCTTTTAAGGGATAACTGCTCCTGGGTCACACTTTAAGTTCAAAACGGCAAAAAAAACACTTAATGGTAACATCCTCGTCCTCCAAGTTCAAAACGGCAAAAAAAACACTTAATGGCAACATCCTCGTCGTCCAAGTTCAAATCGGCAAAAAAAACATCACTTTTTTTTTTTTTTTTTTTTTTTTTTCCATCGCGGAACGAAAAAAAATAAAAGGTGTTTCGGCCCCATGGTTGGGCCACGGCCGAGATGTCTCGGCCACACCCCAGATTGGCCATGGCCAGATATATTGGCCAAACCCCGGCGTGGCCCAACCATGATTTTTTTTTTTTTAATTAATTAATTAATTAATTTATTTATTTATTTATTTATTATTATTTTTTTTAACGTTCCAGACACCGCGCGGCGCGATCATACTGAATTTAAAAAAAAAAAAAAAAAAAAAAAAAGACAAAAGTGCCTGTTTCGAACAGGCACCATGTGTATAACGCGGGCCACTGTTATTATTGCCGTTTTGAACTACGGTCGGGACGGACCTGCGGACAACTGTTTTTTTTGCCCATTCAAAACGTGGGTTGTGACCCACGAGCCGTTGCCCCTTTTTTTAAATTTATTATAAGGCAAATTCAAAAATTGACATTTTTTTGAACCGTCACAAAATTGGCTATCCTAAGAATACCCAGTATTTTCTAGCATTTTTGTGTCCCCACGATGGAGGACCATTGATGGTATGGTCCGGTGCCCTGGGGAGGCCAGACCATCAGCTGTGTGCAGATTTCTTTTATTTTTTATTATTATTTTTTTCCGGAACTTGGATATGCTCTGATGGTACTTTACATGGAGGTACATCCGATGGTATGGTGTCCCCAGGGGCCAAGTCCCACTAGCGGTCAGAAGTATAGGAATGAGGACCCTTCGTCTGTGTGACACTCTTTTCAGCCGCACATAGCAAAGGGATCGGACGGTCCTTATTTTGTTGCCGTGCAAATAGTAGGATGACAGATCTTTATCACCCTCTCATTGGCCACCAAGTGTGCTAGGTGGTCTTTCTCGTCGTTGGAGGGGTTTTCATTCCTGGCCGGTGTTTTGATGGGTCGGGAATGAAAACCAGCTCGAAAATTGGTAAGGGCCAGAATTAAAAAAAAAAAAAAAGTGAGAAGAGTGTGTCAGCCTGAGCAAACTGCTGTCTCTCTCTCTCTCTCTCTCTCTCTCTCTCTCTCTCTCTCTCTCTCTCTCTCTCTCTCTCTCTCTGTCTCTCTCTCTCCCCCTGCCTGTCTGTGTCTGTGTCTGCACACACACACATGCTTTGTGCGCGGACGTCCACTCCACAACCTTTGGCGCTCCTCAGCACATACATGAAAGGCAAAAACTATGGGGATGTATTTTCCCATGTACAGGGGGAAAATACATTCGCATTTTCCACATTCGGTGAGGTGGAGCAACGCGCGACGATGGGCACTCCCGAAACTCCTGGTAGATTGTCATCATTGCAGGACCTTTCTACATGTTTTTTTTTTTGTTGTTGAAATTCAGTTCTACACGGTTTTCAGAACTGCTCGTAAAAGCTTCGAAATGGTGTCACACGGTGCCACCCCCAGCCTTACCACGCCGCACAGGTATAGGAATCAATAGCAAACTCCTGCTAGTGGGACCTGGGCCCGAGACGCCCCACCATTGTGGAAAGAAGGTTAACAACAGTCATATTTTTCATCACTACTACAGGACACCCTTCACCACTTCAGGATGCAACCTGCCTAAAGAGCTGGTTTTCAGGGTCTTCGGATCTTTCACCACTTCAAGACCATTCACGTTTGAAAATCCTGAATGGTCCTGAAGTGGTGAAAACTCTGAAGACCCTGAAAAACACCTGTTTCGGCAGGCTGCATCCTCAAGTGGTGAAGGGTGGTTGTCATGGTCTTCGTCCCTTTCACCACTTCAGGACCATTCATGATTTTCATACTGCCCAAAACTCTCACTTGACCACTCCACGACACCATTCACCACTTCAGGATGCAGCCTGCCTAAACAGGTGTTTTTCAGGGTCTTCGGACCTTTCACCACTTCAGAACCATTCAAAATTTTCAGACTGCCCAAAACTCTCACTTCAGAATTTTCATTCTTGAATTTTCATCTACCCGATAACCTATGTAACACCCGCAGACGCGTCCGCGGGTCCAATCTCGGATGGCGGACGCAGACGGGTCCGCATCCGCGGCCTACTTGGTCCGCATCGCGGACTCGATTTTACCAGAATTTTCCTGAATAAAACAATAGGTTAAAAAATATATATATATGGGGTTGTAGGGAATTTTAAACCTTACAACCATATTTGTTTTTTTGGAATCCGACTTTGTTTCGGATTTTAAAAAAATCAAAAACTAAATTCGATTTTAAAAACATTAAAAATATATATATAAAGAAAAGTTGGATTTTTTTTTTGTCATTTTTTATCATCATATATATGGTCCCTGAGTTCACCTGTATTTTTTAGAAATGAATTTATGCTTTTTGCAGGGGTATGAGGTGTTTTAGAAAAATAAAGATACAAAATTAAAAAATAATTAAAAAAAAACTTGAAAAAAAAAAAGGTTTGATTGATTGATTGATATTAATTGATTGATTGATTGATTGATTGATTGATTGATTGTGAGTGTGTGTGTGTGTGTGTGTGTGTGTGTGTGTGTGTGAGAGAGAGAGAGAGAGAGA
>BFEA01000558.1:592788-612186 GCA_003427395.1 Chara braunii | reverse complement strand
CTCAATCACTCAATCACTCACTCAATCAATCAAAGGTGGGGCGGTGCGACCCCGCCCCCACCAGTCAATCAATCAATCAATCAATCAATCAACGGAAAAAAAAAACAAAAAAAAAACGCGTTTTATATTTTTTTCCCAATTTCCTTGTATTTCGCCCATACCCCCCCCACCAAAAATTCATCTTTTTTTTTTTTTTTTTTTGTGGGGGGGGGTGGGGCAGGGCATGCGCCGCCACGTGGTGCTGTCAGAATGGCGAACCCCCCTCCCCTGCGGCCGCCACGTGTCCGTCAATCCGCGCGTCCGCGCGGACACGTCTGCAGGCTTCACGGACTGGCCGCGGCCGCGGACTTGGCCGCGCCTGTCCGCCGCCGGGAGGGATACATAGCCGATAACCGCATGTGCGATCGTGGGGACACAAAAATGGTAAAAAATATAGTGTGTTTTTCTTTTGGACAGCCAATTTCCTGAAATTGAAAAAAAATATCAATCTTAACTAAATCATCTAAACGGCTAGACTCCTTTTTTCCCATTCGTCGTGGTGGAGGGCCGTATCATAGGAACCTGTAATATGCAATATATATATATATATATATATATATATTTTTTTTTTTTTTTCTTAGGGTTAATTCTTTTAAGCCCAACCAATTCAATTACCTGTCAAATCTCAACAGGACGGCCGTTCAGGCTTTTTTTATTGTCATTATAGTATTACGGGGAACCCCGTAGCAGCACATCCATGCTCAAGGCTCCACACACACACACGAGGACGCCTGAAAAGACATTGCGTTGTGTTAACATAAAACATAACAACGACGACGCATCTTGCAACAAGAGTTCATTGTAGAACGGCGGTTATAAACAACCACACCTATGGATCACCCGCGGCCGTGGCCGTGGAGTCAAACTCGGCCGGCGGTGCCCCTTCAGGATTTTTTTTAGAGTTAAAAAAAATCTAGAGTAAAAACATAATGATGTTGTTGATGTTTTCGAGACCTACACCGTGAAATTTGTTTTGTTTTTTTGACTTCTTCTTTAGAATTTAAAATTCAAAAACTAAAACTTGTGAGGCAAAAGCTGTTTTTTATTTTTTAAAGAAAAATTATGAAACTTATGCGTTTTTTTTTTCTTCAAAATAGGTAAAGTTTTTTTTTTTTTTTTTTTTTTAAGTCAATCATCTTTCTGGGCCAGGTCCTCTACCCCTTGGGTGGTAAGAGCCCCAGAGGGTAGAGGCCGACATGGTTCATCGATGGCTCCTTTCTATTGGTGGGGAGCTGCACCTGCTGGAAACCGGGTCCAGCGTCCCTTCCAATGAATAAATCATCAGGTAACTTCTCAAAGTTCAGAAACTCTCTGGGTTATCAACAAGAAAAAGGGACCTCTTCACCCTAAGGCACCTAAAATGAGTTAGCAACTAGCTCACTACCACTGTACCCAGACACGTACCAACGAATTCTGAGGAAAAATAAGTTATGCAGTTAGCTTGACAACTTAAGACTAGCCCCTAGTTAATGAACAACATAACCTGAGCAAGCCTATCCTTTTGGCAACTGCCTTTGACTCTATCAATAACACTTTCATGGAGGTCTGGGACCCCTCAGCGAAGGTTCAATGATCTCTCGGTTCAATGGTGATCAATGATTCAATGACGACTCAATGCTCTCTCTCTCTCTCTCTCTCTCTCTCTCTCTCTCTCTCTCTCTCTCTCTCACACACACACACACACACACACACACACACACACACAGAGCGTGCTCTCTCTGCACCAGGGAATTCTCCAATCCCGTCTCCTACCCTGCCTCCTACCCTTTCCCGTTACAAGCTTTTCCAACACTGTTGTCTTCACCCTCCTGCTCACTGCCTTTCATGTCCTTGGAATCTTTGAAATCCATTCTCCTTGCGTCACTTATCTTGTTATCCCAATGGACGACTGTACCGCCCAGACCTGCGTTCTCATCTTCCCTTTTCTCCCCAGTCTTCTGGTTCCAACGATTCAGATCAGCGTTATCCTCATTCTCATCATCCTCATCATCACCATGATCACTATCACCATTTTGAGGTGATTGCCCCGATTGCAAGGATTCATTATCACCATCATTGTCTCCATCCCCACTCTTCTGATTCCAGTGAGTCACATCACCGTTATTGTCCTCCTCATCACTACTTTCAGCATCATCATCATTACCATCATTATCACCCCCTGAACTGTGAATAACATTCCGTCTATTCCTCAGATGGACATCATTCGCTCTCAATATCTCATCATCACCATTTTGCAGCCTATGGCACTGCCCTAACTGGGCCTAACACACAGACCTATCTTAGTTCCCACCCACAGTTCAAGCACTGCACGTTCAACTCCATCGGAATCCCACCGCCGTTTCTTCGGAGTATCCTTAATCTGCAGTATCGTTCCGGACGACTGTTTCTCACTGTCGCTGACTCTCCCGTTCGTTCTTGAAGCCGCCGCTTCTAGGTTCAATGCAGGAGGCTCCCAGCCTCGGTCTTGAAATCGAGTAGATGAGAGGGGCGGGGGTGATTAAGCCCTTCAGGGGGCAACTTCTGAAAGTACCGGGCCAGGAAGGGCAGCTCCCTAAAGTACCGGGCCAAGGAGAGTGTGTGAGGGGGTTGTGGTAAGCCTGACAGAATAGATAACGGCTCGGAGAGAAATGGGAGGGTGTGAAAGATAAAAAAGGAAGAAAGGACCAGGGTTGGGGATGGCCCGCCCTTGCATAACCACCTATTCAACACTTAGGTTTTCCACACAGCGATTTTTGCGGAAGGCTCGGAGTTGCACCCCTCTAGACATAGCCCGAGGGCGCTACTGAATGGGAGAACTCTGTGTGAGAAAGTAAAGATTCATCCAGAACGGAAAGGCTCCAAACAAGGGCATGATAATAAAACATGAAATGAAAGATGAATCTAGGTGTATCAATCTTAATCTACCCTAATATTCGAGGAGATCAACCACTCAAAAGTTTCCAGAAATGGAAAAGGACAAAAGCCGACCAGATAGCATACAAAAATTTAAAGGAAAAGGTGACGGCGACACGCTCGGGGGAATACAGCACAACAAGCTGTCTACCCTATCCTCAAAAGGGCAAGGTCTCACTCGGCGGGCGTCGTTGCCTGAGAAGAGTGCGCCGGGATAGTGAGTGCTCCGGGGTATGAAGGCGAAGAAGCTAGGCGTTTTTTGTCTGTCGACCTAGCCTACCAAGTGAGGGCCGGGTATGCGACAGGTATTTTCAAGAGATAAGAGCGACTGAATGAATGACGAGATTATACGTAGATACGTAGGCTGTCAAGACGGGCTGAAAAAGCGAAGTTCAAGATTCACAGAACCAGGGCAAACAAACAAGATCTTCAACTACCAGCCTCATGACGGGGCGAGGCCCCCTCTCCAATCGGAAAAAGGCTGAACGAAATTACGGCCAGGGCCTGATCTCCGCGAAAACCGGTATGACACCCTCTTCGATCAAGAGTGGAAGTAGGTTCGGGCCAAACACCACCTTCTTAACCTAGGAAGTATACCACGCGTTCTTGCATCCGGCGCCTCGGCCTGTAGCTCTCGATTCCAGCCACGCTGAACCAGCTTGAACTCCAGGCGTCTACGAGCTCGGTCAGGACAAAGTCGGGGACTTCTTCAGTATTCTGCTCCGATGGACCTTGAAGTTCTGGGCCCACCTGCCAAGAAGCCGACAAGATACTCGCATGTGCCCCGACTACAGTCCAAACCAGTTGCCAAACTCCTAAAGTGCTGTCGCCGCCAACAACCAGTGGGCAGCCCTGTATCATTCCAACCATGAACAGACCAGGCTTGGTCGCTCCAGCATATCTCCCCTCTGTGAGAGACCGTACAGGACCCTCACGATAGGGGGGAAACCGGTTCCATAGGAAGCTCGCTGCCACTTCAGCGATCTTCGGTTCGAAAAGTTCAGGATGATATCTTGAAAGAGAAACTCCGCTGACCCTAACTGCACCACCTCACCTCGCCTCATTCCCGGGACAAGTTCATGTCACCCGTGCTCAGGCTGACCTTCGAGCCCGACAGCTGTGCAACTCGCCTTCCCCGTGCTAAGCGCCCCGGGGCGTGACGATAGAATCCGCGATGGCCAACCGAAACCCTAAACGATAACGCACTCGCGTCGCCGGATTGGAGCGCTACGGCGCCACCTCCGACTTCGTCCCTACCGTGTTTTTTCCTTAAGTAAAGGTTTTAGATATGACCACATGACAAAAGTTGTTCATTTTTTTTTTTTGCATAACATATTTTTTTCCAGAGTTGTTTGAATTTTTTTATTTTTATTTTTTCATGGCTGCGGGGTCGCGGCGTAGGCCTGTGAAACCGCGTGCTGATTGAGCGCGTGGTTGACAACTTCCTGGGTAGCCCATGTGAACGCCCAACACACACAAATTCAGATCAACGACTACCTGCACGACAACTGAGAAACGCCGTTTATGATCGTAGTACTCCTCGTTGGGGGCATTTGCGGACTTGTAGATGTAGATTTGAGTACAGTCGGTGCACCCATACCAATTTGAACTGCCATTTCGTCAAAGTGGACATCTTTTTTTCTTTGAACAAAATGAAACCAAGTTTTTTGGCCGAAAACTCGTCAAAATTTGTTGTTTCGGAGGGTCCGGCATTTGTAAAATGCTGGACCCCCTGGCTGTACATGGACCTTGCTTGAGACCAACTATGTCCAGGCAGTCCTGCCTGGAGGTGCCTGGTCTCAAGTTAGGTCCATGTGGGGGTCCAGCATTTGTAAAACGTCGGACCCTCAGGAACATCAAATTTTAATGAGTTTTCGGCCAAAAAACTCGGTTTCAATTTCGTTCAAAAAATAAAAAATGTCCATTTTGACGAAATGGTCGTTTTGGGGAATCCTTTGTTAGCGAATGCTGGTAGGATGACCAAATTGCGCACACCCATCGGCCATGACATCTTCTTCCCTTATGCCATCAATAGCACCGCCGTTACATCCCGTATCGCCGCCAGCCTAGAAGCTCTCCCTATACCGAAGTTGCTTGTGCTACTTTTGTATGTCTCCCCGGATGCACACCTGTATAACACATAGGCGACGATATGATCAGGCTGCAGTGGCTCCCTGCAGAACATCACATGCCTCTGCAGATGACGCGACAATGCTTCAGCTATCTCCTAAAGGACACATGGCGACATACGCAGCTTCTCCCAGAAGTACTTCCCCTTCTCGTCGTCACATTGCCTGAGATCCTCCCACGCACCACCCGTCCTCCTTTTCATCCACCACCTTGGCGTTGCTCGTGGAAGAACGCTGCAACCCACGGCGCAGGAAACCTGGAGTACAGCCTCGTTGATGGCCACGGTATCCAGCCCATCGACTGGGGCTCCATGGATTGTCTTCCTCCTCCGCGTGCGGATCTGCGCTCTAATTCTTCCCAGTGCCCTCTCCTGGTGACAACAAAAGAGCACGGCTGTCACGGCTGCTGCAACGGCCTTCTTCTCAGCCGCCCACAAAAACCTAAGGACTACGCCGCCGACGACGTTAACCTCACCGCGGAGTCACCTACGACGTTCGCCGCCTGTCTCCGGCTGAGAGCATACGGCTGTCGGCAGGAGGCGACGATGGCAATCGACCTTCGTGCTGCGGCAAATGAAGACTGTGCACGACGTCCGACGGCGCCACTACGCGGCTGGAATGCCCATTTCCACCATCTGCCAGAAGACTGGCCACCTGCCCCATGTTGCCATCGTCACGTCCACCACCAGATTCAAAATTTGAATTTCGAACGGGGAGGTCCGCTGTGATATTCAGGTTTTTATTTTTTTCGCCGCCAGCGCCCTCCAAAAATTCCCGCCTTTGGCAGCTGGACCACACCACCGCAAGACGGACATCAGCCAATGGGCCAAGGGATGCAATCCAGGGGCTGCCGAATATAATATTATGAAGTTGGCTGCGGTGGGCGAAAATGAATCATCCTCGGGAGGCCACCCCCAGGATTGGTGGAACGACAGAAGGATCCACACCGAGGGGATACGTGGAACGAGGGAAACGAGGGAAGGATTTTACGTTCCTTCGAAACCCCTAAGGAAATTTCATTTGGCCCCGAGGACACTGTACGGAGTGTCTAAAGACCCCCCCCAGAGAGACCGATTGAAGAGGCAGAACTTCCCTAAGCTATTTCGCTCGGGGTCAGGCAATATTAGGGCCAGATCCCACTGGCAAAGAGGATTGGAATAACATTTTGTACACGCCTGGTCAGTCAATTCCTTGGGTGGGCAATCAATGCTGGCAGGCC
Organism: Chara braunii; assembly: GCA_003427395.1. Classification (NCBI taxonomy): domain Eukaryota; kingdom Viridiplantae; phylum Streptophyta; class Charophyceae; order Charales; family Characeae; genus Chara; species Chara braunii. Next base: position 605,907 of record BFEA01000558.1, on the reverse strand, counting down.
TCAGTGTTACTTTCGTCAGACAATCTGAGACCTTGTTGTATGTGGGACGCTGGACCCGCTTTCCAGCACGTGATGTGCTCCGCAGCACTAGATAGAGTCTCCCTTGGAGGCAAAAGGAAAAAAAAAAGAAAAACAGAAAAAAGGACGCACGGCCATGACACATCATGATTGGGATGTCTGCCTGTTCCCGAACTTCCCGTTCGTAGCACTCGAACCGCGAGCCGCCGGAGAACGAAGCCAAACTTCGCCTGTGCACTCGTTGCACCAAGAGCAACGATGGCGCTGCATTTTCCCTCTCCTTTGCGACCTCTAGGAAAGAAGCCGCTACTGCTAGATTTGACTTTGACTGTCGTGTCACTCCTCGCCGCGGTCGCCGCTGCTGCTGCTGAAACCGAGTTGCACTCTACGTTCTCAAGTGCCAGCGCACTCAGCAGAGAGAGACGTGGCGACAACTGCACCGCGGGACCACTCGCTCGCTTCCTCCAGAATGATCCAGACCATTCATTACTGTACAGCGTGTTGGTGAAGACATCGGAGCTGTCGGCCATGGATTGCCGCGCTCAGAAGAAGGGGTCGGCGTTCGTTCTCCTGGCTCCTACCAACGATGCTTTCACCCCGGACGTCCTGGAGTGCATGAGGTCGGGGGATGCCGATGCAAAGACGCTGAAGATAAGGAAGCAGTTGGTAGTGGAGACGCTAAGGTATCTTCAGATCGCCAGCCTGCGGGTCCCGGTGACGAATGTCCACGCTCTCCGCAGCAACGCCGATGAACACGGCTCGCTTAAGACCGTGCTGGGGAAGAACGTGACGATCACGACGGCTTTCGACGCTGGGGAGCTGGCGTTGATCGATGAGCAAATGGCCATGATTTCGTCAGACGATTACAAGACCGTCGAGCTCGTCGACGCGGTGCACATCGTCAGTGAGAACGTGTCTGTGGTGCGCATGGGGACCACCACACTAGTGCCACACTCTGTGGCAACGAGAATCAGCAGAGTGTGTACTCCGCAGCTTGGGACGTTCAGCAGGGGCTTCGTTGACTCCCCTCCGCGCCTCCTCTTCAGAAGCCTGCAGCTAGGAGCAGAAGACGCCCAGCCATCGCTGCACCAGCATGGTATCGAAGTCTCTGCGTCCTCATCGTCGCCTACAGGTGCCTCCTCATCGCAGCCGCCGGCGTCACTGCCAGGCATATCTTCGTCATCAACTCTTCCACCGTCTTCTGGAGCTTCCCACGGCGGCAGCGACGGACGTGGGCCGAGCGCTGGCGCTATTGGAGGGGTGGTTCTCGCTTGTTTGGTCGTCCTCCTGGTTGTTATCATAGTCGTGGCCCTTGCTTGTCGCCGCCGCCGCAATGACAGGCCAGTGCCATCAGTGAGAGCAGAGTTAGAGCGGGTATCTCCCGCCGTGAGTAATCGCAATAGCCGGTCAACGAATATAGAAATCCCCGTGACCAGGGATGTCGATGCGCGGAACTGCGGAGCAATCGAACGGTGTGCGGGCACTGCGGCCTAGCAGGACGGCTGGAAGGACCCCCAGGAGTCCCAAGACCAAACAAAGATCATGGACCTGCTGCTCAATGGGCGAGATCCCACTGGCAAAGAGGATTGTAGCGAGTGTCTGAATGTGGACGTGTTTGTGGACAGGTGCAAACAATTGTGATTGATCTACTTTTCTGCACCTCTGCGTGGAACAGGTCCAGATTCAGACACGCTGTAGCCAGACCCTCGTCTGCTGATGGTACAACAAAGCCGACGACCGACGATGCAAGCGGGAAGCCCGCGGGAAAGGGAGGACGACCGGTAGGAAGTAAGACCGACTCGGACTTAAGTAATACACCGTCTGTATTACTTAAGTAAGACCGACTGGGTATTACGGTTTTTCCTAGAAAGGAAGTAAATTTTATTCTTTGTGACCGTCTGTATTACTTAAGTAAGACCGACTGGGTATTACGGTTTTTCCTAGAAAGGAAGTAAATTTTATTCTTTGTGCGCAAAGGAGCAACTACATCATTATATTTTTCTTTGGAAGAATAGGTCAGCCAGGAGGTACGGGCGCTCTGTGGCCCTCCTGCGACACCTGGGACGGCCTTCAGTATTTTCCCGTTTGAATGGCGCTTCGACCAGCGAACAACTGTCAACGACTTTCTTTTTTTTTTTTCTTTTTTTTCTTTTTTTTTTTTCTTTGTTTTTTGTGGGAACTGTCAACGACTGAATCGCGCCCTCGTCGTCCTTAGGCGGGCCCATCTGGCAGCCTCATTCGGAACTCGCACGAATATTGTTTGCTTTTCTTTTTTTCTTTTCTTTCCTAAAAAAGTGGACTCGTTTCTCGATTTATGCTTGTCATCCTTGCGCAGGGCCCATGCTATCTTCCTTCTCTTACTCATTCCAATTGGGACGGATGTCCCAAAGCACCGAATCGAATATTCTTTTGGCATGGAGGTAGTTTGCGGACAGAGATCTTTTTTTTTTTTTCAGGGCTTGTTGTTCGTCACCGAATCTGTTTACTTAAGTCCGAGTCGGACTTTTTGTGATTGGCTATTTACTTCTGCTGCTGCTATCATGTTATGGGGTCGCAGCGTGCTCCCGCCATTCGTCTCTCTTATCTTTTCTTTGTTTTTGAATGAAAGACAACCGCCTTCCCTCACCTCGCCCTCTTCTACCGTCTTCACCCGAACACAATGTACTGACATTAATTACTGTTGTATCTAGACTCAAGGTTGTCCCAAATACAGGTATACTGACGGTACATTGTATTCGGGTGAAGACTGTAGTGTGTGGAGCAGCAGTCCTCCTCACGTCTGCACCTGATTCAGAAGGAGAAATTTGCACTCTCTCACAGAGGCTTTTTCCGCAAGAATGCCTGCGCGGTGCTTCTTGCAGCCTGTGAACAACTGGCAGAACGGATTGATTGGTTACTCCACTCCGTACATTTGTCTAGTATGTCGATTGCTTGTCTATTTCATCAACTGATCGGTTGGATAATGGATACACCACTGGTGGTTTCATTGCATTGGTCTTGATTGAGGATTCGATTGCTTGATTGATTGATTGATTGCTTGATTGATTGATTGATTGATTGATTGATTGATTGAATTGATTGATTGATTGATCGATTGGCTGATCTACTGGTTGGTTGATTGATTGATTGATTGATTGATTGATTGGTTGGTTGCTTGCTTGCTTGATTGATTGATTGATTGGTTGGTTGGTTTATTGATTGATTGATTGGTTGATTGATTTCTTAATTGAAAATGGATACATTGAGCGATCGTGACAGGTCTTGGTTTGTTTCCCTCTTCAGCAATGGAGGGGCCGGACTTAATAATGAAGTTGTCGACTAAAGGATTGACCGACTGATTGTTCTTTTGGGTCTGTAAAAATGATGATCATTGTATATGTACTGAAGTATGGTCTATATATTTTCATCGGTACAGTCAATCCAGAAAGAGAAAGGAGTGGATTTCTTGACTGTATTGTCTCATTTTATTACAAAGTTCGTCGATCGATATATCGATGGCCCAGATGGATGTGTGGTAAAAATGGATTCAATGGAGTTCCGTCTGTTGCGGTCGCTGGTTTTCAAAAAAAAGAAAAAAAAGATGGCCAGCTTAGCTGAGTAGCCCAACGGGGGTTGACGGGTATTTGGTTGCACTCCCCGGCCGGGGGAAGAAAGAGCCCTCAAACTACGTTGTTTGGGGTTCCTTCATTTCAAGCCTATGAGAGCTATAATTATAGCATTGGATTACGTGGCAGCTCGTGTGAAGATCGCGATACCACCTCCCTTTCCGATCCAGAGAGAGAAAAAAAAATAAAAAAAATGAAAGAGACGATGCTGTACTGCTAGTCAGCTTTGACAGCACGCACGCACGTTCCAATGGCAGATGTCTCAAGCCCAACGGTGCCATGCTTACTGTCTTTCTGCCAGTTTCTGCGTTTTTTTGGGTCTCTCTCTCTCTCTCTCTCTCTCTCTCTCTCTCTCTCTCTCTATATATATATCTCTCTCTATATATCTATATATATATACGTGTCCAAGTGCAGGGGCGGACTGGGGGGATACTTGCTACGAATCAGCCTAGGATACGTCTGCAAACCGGTATGTGTGCAATTCGCCCATTCTTTCTTTCTTTTTTTCTTTCTTTCTTTCTTTCTTTTTTTTTTTTTTTTTTTAATTTGGACCATTTCTCGATTTGTGCGTGTCATCCTTGAAAGCGTAGGGGCCATGCTAATCTTCTTTCTCTGTATCGTTCCAATTTTAACGGATGTCCCGAAGGACCCGACGCCCTTTCTGGGAAGAGCAAGAAGGGGAAGAGCGGTGGATGGGAAAACGACATAGTACACTCACTGCTCCGTGAGCATTGTAATGTAATTATTATTGTACCGCTTTCGATTTCACACTGGTTCACATCTGATGAGAATATGATATTATCAAGAAACGGCCGCACGATTCATCATAATGGTCAATCCATCTTCTGAAAAGGGTTTGACCATCGTGGGTGCCCGCCGGTGTGAGCAGATTTTGGCGCGAAAGCGGCTGCACACGAGGCTTACCGGTGCTAAGGAATCGACTGAGTTATGTATTGAATATAAGTTAAAAAAAAAAAAAAAAAGTTAACATGTGGCACTCACGGATTGCACGGCGGCAGAGTGTGCCCCTACTGCCACACAAACCTGTTTTTGTTTTTGAGAAAACTACGGTACGGCGGGAGTCCGGGTTTGAGTTTGGAAAAAAGAAAAAAGTAAAAAGAAAAAAAAAGAAAAAAAAAAGATTGATCCTTTTTCAAAAAAAAAAAGAAGGGGGGTAAGTACGTTTATGTCACATGAGAGTTCCTAATGGGCAGAAAAAACAGGCATAGGCGTCTGTGTCAGGGCCTGAGTTTCAAAAGGCATTCGTGGGAGGCGGGCGAGGGGATCGGGCCAATGAGAGTTAGCCCTAAGCAGCGTTAGCGCTGCGCTGAGCAGCGTTAACGCTGCACACAGTGGTCGAGTAGGGCAGGGCGCCGAGCAGGGACACGCTTATTGGACATCGCCACGCCCACCCTGCCAGGTCCTGGGGCTATCGTAGTTTCCACCTCCTCCTTGAGTGGGGGAGGGAGTGCCTTTGCACCTCCTCCTTGAGTGGGGGAGGGAGTGCCTTTGCTCTTGCAGCTATGATATCCTGGCAGCCCTACAGCGGCATACCGTACCTATTACACCAAGTACACCAATTCGAGGAAACGAACAGCTACACAGTAGAAACACAAGGGTGGCAGCAGCGTCATCGGAAGCAGTGGGAAGCAGTGGGAGGGCTTGCGATGGTGGTGGGAGTAGTGTTGTCGACATTGCTGAGGAGACAACGTGAGGCACTCTACATTTGGCCGTGCTGGTGTTTCCATACCCTACGTCTGCTCAGTAGACTCTCCAAGGCGGATCCATAGACTACTTGAAGGTTGGCAGCAGCGTCAGGGGAAGCAGTGGGAGAGCTCGCTATGGCGGTGGGACTCCATGGGAGTGCTGCTCACACAGCCAAGGAGACAACGAGCTTTGTGATATGCCTGGGTCTGTTTGGTATATTAGATTCTTGCTCTGATATAGGTATGCTGAAGACGCTCATTTACTTGCATGTAGTCACTGTTTTGGACTAGATTCCTTGAGGTGCAGACTGCTTTCCGGCTGTCCACTTCGTCTCCTCCACTTGGTCTTCAATACCTCACGCCAAATTCATCTATTCCCTCTCGTCGTCCTTTTGTCCACCTTTCAAAACGGGAATATGATTGGAGTTAGGTTTAGAAATTGACTATGCTGTTTTGGGGAAAATCTGTGGTTGCTGTTGCGATCCTTTCTGAAGTTCATTGATTGAGATACCGAACAATGACATTGTATTCAATTGACCTTTGGGATAGCTCAGATTACTGCCTATGATTTTTTTCTGGTTCAAGTTGTTCAGATCAATGGTCGACGCATCATAGATGGTTGAAATTGTTGGCCAGAATGGCTCTATTGAATTTGTAGGCCAGAGTGGACTTATATTTCGACGTTACGAAATTACAGCTCTTCGTTTTGGCCGCAAACAAAGACTAGATTCTTCCCTCCTAACTTGGCTGATACCCTTGTGTAGCCGTACAAATAGACTAGATTCATTTCTTCTCCGCACCTTGTCTCCTGTGCTCTCCTTTAATTGATTTCTTGGCCTGTGCTGCTCTGACTTGGGATAGATTCGTTGAATCCTCACCTTGTTGCATCTCTCTTCCTGCATATAGTGACATCACGAGATATTTTAATTTTAATTCGTCTGCCGTTTACTTCGCCCTGTCTGGGGACAGACTTTAGGGCGCATTCATGATTGTGGGAAATTTGGTCCTGAGGCCGATTAGACTTTTAGGGTGCATTCACTATTGTGGGATATTCGCGGGTCTGCTTTTCTTTTATGATTTTTTGTTTCTCTTCTCATCTCATATCCTCTAAAATCCAGAGCTCTTTTCGTTTCGAACTCACACCCTTGTTAAACCACCAGTACTTCCTGAAAACGCTCCCGCGGAGCTAAATTTGGAATGACCGGGCCTGGGCCGGTAGGCCCGATTCAGCCAAGTGGAAACGGCGCGGTTTCCACTTTTGGCTGGCCGTATACGCGGAGAGAATTCAGGAAGTACTGATGGTTTAAGGAGCTTTTTTCTGCTTATAGCTGCAGCCATACTATCAAGACAGGGACACAGGTTTAGGAGTTTTAGAGTAACTCAGAGGGAAACTCTTGGAACTACTTGCAGCGGCGGCACCTGGAGCAGTGACAGTGCAACGAGGGGTGGTGGGAATGCTACTAGTCAGGTGGTGGGAATGCTACTAGTCAGGTGGTAAGTGAGAACCGGTGAAGAGCAAACTTGAGTTGTTCCCATTGTGATCAATGTGCCATGAAGATCCAAAGGAGCGTGGTGGGAAACCCGTCATGGCAGCTCGGGCTCTTTACAGGGTGTTTGGAAAGCCATAATGAGAGAGTAGCCCTGATGGAGAAGAGGGATTTTGTTGGTGTGATGATCTAGCTGACACATGACTTCACCTTGGCTCCTAGGTCTTTAACAGTAGATTTGGTCTTGTGGATCAGATATCGAGATTGGTGTTTTGCTTTGTGAGTACTGTTAACGGAGGCAATGCGGGTAGCGGCACTACGGAGGCAGTGTGAGTGCTACCGGCAGTGGTGGGAACGCTCCTTGCTTGTAGTTGGCATAAATAGGGTAGGAAGCAAACTTGAACTGTATCGATAGTGATCTTGGAATGACCATTTCATCAAAATGGCCATTTTTTATTTTTTGAACGAAATTGAAACTGAGTTTTTTGGCCGAAAACTCGTCAAAATTTGCTGTTCCTGAGGGTCCAGCGTTTTATGGCTGTACATGGACCTAGCTTGAGACCAGGCACCTCCAGGCAGGACTGCCTGGAGATACCTGGTCTCAAGCTAGGTCCATGTACAGCGAGGGGATCCAGTGTTTTACAAACGCCGGACCCTCAGGAACAACAAATTTTGACGAGTCTTCGGCCAAAAAACTCGGTTTCAATTTCATTCAAAAAATAACCGATGTCCATTTTGACGAAATGGCAGTTTTGGTCCGTTGATTGATATTGTTACCGAAGATCCAAGGGTGCCGTCTTGGCGGTTCACGCTTCCTTGAGATTACAGATCCGTACTTGGTCTCTTTTCTGTAAGATCTTGAAGCGAAGCTGGGTAAGGCTCCCAGAGAGATTAGCAGGAACACGAATTCTTCAGCAGTTCTTGGCTATTTTTCTCCCTTTATTCTAGATTCCTAGAAGTTTTGCTCCAGTTGCTTACTTTCTTTGTAGTTGCAGACCATGGGACGGTGGACCCTGTTTCCAGCACAAGCTTCACTACCGGGTTGAGATGTTGAGGGATTTCCGGCCTCATTCAATTACTTTTATAATATAAGCTACGATTTGAATTAAAGGAAAAAAAAGAAAAAAAAAGAAAAGGCACTCGTAACTCAGGCCGGCAGTGGTGTCCGGGCGGAGGTTTCACGAAGGCGGTTCTGTCTTTTTTTTTTTTTTTTTTTTGGGTCGGTCGGTCGCGCCGCGCCGTGGCCTGCAAGGAGAAAAAAAAGTTCTTTTTTTCTTTTTTTTTCTCTTTTTTTCCATCGGTCGCGCCACGCCGTGCTGTGCCACCGCTGGAAAAAGAAAACAAAAAACAAAAAAAAAACATGGTCGGGCCACGGCCGGGGTCTGGCCTATACATCTGGGCCATGGCCAATCTGGGGTGTGGCCAGGACATCTCAGCCGTGGCCAATCTGGGATGTGGCCGAGACATCTCGGCCCTGGCCAATCTGGGGTGTGACCGAGACATCTCGGCCGTGGCCAATCTGGGGTGTGGCCGAGACATGTCGGCCGTGGCCAATCTGGGGTGTGGCCGAGACATCTCTGCCATGGCCCGACCATGGGGCCGATACACCTTTTTTTTTTTCCTTTTTCTTTTCCCTTTTTTTCCCAGCCATAATAGCACGGCGCAGCGCGGCGTGACCGACAGAACAAATAATAATAATAATAATAATAATAATAATAATAATAAATAAAAATAAAAATAAAAAAAACCGCCTTAATGAAACCTCCATCCTGACACCACTGCCGGCCTGAGTTACGAACGCCTTTTCAAACTCAGGCTCTGACACAGTCGCCGAAGGCCCGTTTTTTGTGCCTTTAGGAACTCAAAACATGCCGCGTGCGCCGTTCTTTCAAAAAAAGGCCTAAGAACGTCGAATGTATACAAGCCAGGTTTCGGGTCGGGGTGTGTTATCTTCGGGGGAATGCTCGAAGTTCATTTTCAAACTGTTGTCGTGACTGCGCCATACATGGTATGGTTACCCCCTTCCCCCCTTTCCCCCCCCCAACCACCAAAAAAAAAAAAAGCCAACAAAGCTCTACTGCGCTGGGGGTTGGGATCCCGTGCCCTTGACTCTTACCACACTATCTCAGTGGCTGGCACCACCTACCCTTCTTCCCCCTAATACAACTTACGGTCATTATGGCTGTCTTTGAGGCATGTTTCAGTCTAGATACAACTACAATGACCGTACGTTGTATTCGGGGGAAGAAGGTAAGAGGCCGAGGACTGGGGTTCGGAGAAACTAACGGCCTGGTCGAAATGAAAAACGAACGAATGTATCTTCCCGCGGAGGAGGGCAAGATGCATCGGTTGCTATAAATAGCAATGGACGCATCTTACCAGTTTCTGCGGCAGATGCATTCCTTCTGTTTTCGTCCCCCCCCCACATATTTCCCAAGGCAAAAAGGACACCATCCGTTCAGGCCAACAGCCCCGAAGGAGAGCCGTGACAAATCGTCCCTAACGCCATCCCCTGCCAAAAAGGCACCAATGGGTGCTTACTACTTAGTGTTCGTGCACGCCTGGCATTTCCACGTGGCGCCCCCCGCCCTATTATCACCAGGTTGTTCCTACAAGCATGTCCGGGGAAGCCACTTGCACCCCTTTGAGATGGTGACCCTCGCTCGGACGCAGGATCGGGTGGGGACGTTACAAGTCAAGTATAATTTGCACTGCCCATCTCAAAAGGGGGCGACTCTCTCTCTCTCTCTCTCTCTCTCTCTCTCTCTCTCTCTCTCTCTCTCTCTCTCTCTCTCTCTCTCTCTCTCTCATATCAGTCATTGTCTCATAGTCGAACATCGCCCGCGTGGTTCTGTGTTTGCCTATCAGTGCTATCACACGAAATGCGAAGGGCCATAAATGATAGTTGTTGCCATCGTCAATGTCACCCGAGACTTGACTTAGACGACCGTCGTCTTGTCGGTTACCCTCAGGCATCGCTGACGGCGATAGCAGGTCAGTCCCTTTTGTTCCCCTCGTCGCCCAATATCCCGGCTTCCATGTTCTCTGCCCAAGCCAACTTTTGGTCTGCCCCTTCCACCCCCACTTCCGTATGCAATGACTAGGGCTGCCATGTCGACCTTCGTGCAGGGTTTTTACCTTACGTGGGTATGGACGCTCACACCGCCTCATTGTGACATGACCTGCCTTCTCCCTAACGACCATCCACTTGCCACCCCAATCGACCCTCCAAAACCGCGACCACCTACGTAACCCCCACGACCGCAGATTTCATGGCTTCGAGGCCCTTGACCACGGTCGAGGAGCTCGACCGCGACCCCACGGTCGCCAAGCGCAGGCGGAGCCGCGTGCCCAAAATCAGCAAGTGCGCACCACCTGCGCATGGCGTCCCCCGCCATAATGAACTAAAAAGAAAAAAAAAGTGAGATTTGAGGGGGGGTCGTTTTGAGGTGGGGAAAAGAAAAAATATATATATTTTTTTAATGTTGTCTGTGTGTGTTTGTCTCTCTCTCTCACACACACAAAACAAACAAGTGTGGCAGTATATATTTCCATGCTTTAGTGGTAGATTCATTCGATTTTGCTCATCCTATAGATGGAAGTACCATGAGACCAGCCGCGAGGTTGGAGACTTACCCTCTCTCTCTCTCTCTCTCTCTCTCTTTCTCTCTCTCTCTCTCTCTCTCTCTCTCTCTCTCTCTCTCTCTGTGTCTCTGTCACTCTTTGTCTTTGTCTCTCTGTCTCTCTCTCTCTCTCACACACACACACACGCACATACAAAAGAGTGCGGGAATGTATATTTCCATATTCTGACTAGCGCCGCCGAATTGCTCGAAGAAGAAGAAGAAGAAGAAGAAGAAGAAGAAGAAGAAGAAGAAGAAGAAGAAAAAGAAGAAGAAGAAGAAGAAGAACGGAAAAAAAAAAAAAAGATAAAATAAAAAAAAAGCAGTAAGGAAGAAGAAGACGATAAATAAGAAGGGGAAAAAAAAAGCAGGCTGGGTGAAACACAGCGTTAGCAGGGTAGGGGACCTTTGGGACAGAGAGGCAAGGGGCTGGGAGAGTGCAGAAAGGATGCGGTCTTGGCTGCGATATTGCCATCTCACTGAATCTGCGCTTAATGAACTTATTGTGAGCTTTCCTCTCCAGTGGTATAGTACCCTTCGAAAAGGCCCTCGCTTGAAGGAAGGAGATGGGGTTGGGCTACCCGGCCACGATAAGGAAATAGGGAAGGTGCATATTGTCAATCAAACACAAGCCCTGATCGAGGTTTTCTCCGTCCAAAGGGATGGTGAGCTACGAGGATGCCGGCAGCCTTTCATCTGGAAAGACAGCACGAGCACATACCGTCCATTGACCCCTATTGAGGAACTTCCCTTTGACCCTGACGAGTGGCACTAGTCCCAGGAAGGTCGGATTAGGCAGGGGACAACAAAAAAACTAATGTTACATAATTTGAAAGCCAAATCAGTTTACCGAATGCTCCGTCCCAAGCGAAGACTGCGGGAGCTAGTAGAGGACAAATGGTATCGGCATCTCAATGTGGACCGCGGTCCGCTCAAACCCATCCGATGGTTCATGCACTATGGGGACAGACCCGCAAAGATTGCTGCCCTTTAGTGGCAAATAGCACAGCGATGCCTGCCAACTAATGACTGGCTGATAGAGCATACCCGCTTGGAACATCAACTTGAAGGACTTACATTACCCTGGTACCACAGCTGCCTTCAGAGCTACCCATGGAGAAAACGTGTTGAGACAATAGAACACATTTTCCTCCAATGCTCGATATCGGTACTATTATGGAGGAGTTGGGACAGGATCTGGCGACACATTGTCCCCAATGCAGAATGACCATGGGAATGGAGGGCCATATTACTAGGTCACTACCCCCCAATCCGAGGAAACACATTCAAGGAGAACATGTTCCATTTAGGCAGGCGGGTTGTTCTTTGGGCCGTCTGGTGGAAAAGGTGCATATTGGAAGTAGGAGGGGCACGGGTGGAAGAAGGAGAAGTCATGGAATAATTACGCTTGTTGATCCGACACGAAATTGCAGCTCAGTGGAAGGCAGCCAAGGATAAACTTGATTAAATGCATTCCTGGGGAGATATCAATCGGATTATGTCCCGATTCAGTCAAGACTGGCCGGGAGGGGTGAGAGAAGGGTGGGTGGCTGAGATAAGATGGTCTGGGATCGTCAACAGGAAGGACAACTGCCTGAGGGACATCAGGCAGACACAGCAAGAGACTATCAACTGATCTTCCACGATTGGACCAACATAGATCCTAGCGATAGGTTACGCCCCACACAAGAATTTGCAGACCCCTTTCCCCCCCCCCCCTTGGGCTTAGAAGAAGTTCCCCCCCCTCCATGAGGCATCAATCATCTCCCAAGCATTCTCAGCATTATTTCTCAAGCATTCTCAGACACCCTCTGATGACTACAACAGGCGCTCTGAGGATAGTTGGAGGATGACAGGGGCCCCAACATCTCCCCCCAGCCTCTAGCCCTGCTGCAGGACGAGACTGGAATGCAGAAGTGGATTGGACATATAGATCAGGTATGGGACGCTGGACCCGGTTTCCAGCAAGAGTCGGATTGGACACATAGATCAGGTATGGGACGCTGGAACCGGTTTCCAACACAGTAGCGTCACTTTCATTGATGGAAAGAAACTCTTTGATTAAAAAAACAACATAAAAAGAAGATTTCAGCTGATTTCTGCGCAGCTCATTTTGTCTGTTGTTTCAGCCCTTTTCGAACACATGTTATTGCAGAGTGCAAGACACACTAGGCGCTATGAGGATAGTAGGTGGATGCTATGAAACACCCGTGGACGCGTCCGTGGGTCCGATCTCGGATGGCGGACGCAGATGGGGCCGCGTCCCCGGCCGACTCGGTCCGTGACGCGGACCCGATTTTACCAGAATTTTCCTGAATTAAATAATAGGTTAAAAATATATATATATGGGGTTGTAGGGAATTTTATTCCCTACAACCCTTTTTTTTTTTTTCGGAATCCGACTTTGTTTAGGATTTTTAAAAAATCAAAAACTAAATTCGATTCAAAAAAAATTAAAAAGAAAAATATAAAGAAAAGCTGGATTTTTTTTTGTCCATTTTTATCATGAGATATATGGTTCCTGAGTTCACCTGTATTTTTTTAGAAATGAATTTCTGTTTTTTGCAGGGGTATGAGGTGTTTAAAAAAAATGCAGATGCAAAATTTAAAAATAAATAAAGAAAAAACTTCAAAGGGGTTTGATTGATTGATTGATTGATTGATTGATTGGTTGTGAGTG
>BFEA01000558.1:501069-515745 GCA_003427395.1 Chara braunii | reverse complement strand
AAAAAAAAAACAAAAAAAAAAACAAGTATTCAAAAAATTCCGAAAAATAACTGTGTTATGGAAAAAACTAAACTAAACAACATTTGCCCGGGCACTACATCCAAATTCTTTACCAAATTTGAATTAAAAATCACATACAGAAAATAAACACTATGATAAAAATAAGAAAAAATAAAAAGAGAATTAAAATGAGTGAGACTCAGTGTGCCAGCACCTTTTCGACACCGCCATCTTTGCCGATTTTTAATTATTTTTTTGCATTGACAAATGCCTGAAAATTTACAGATATATAGTTTACATAATCAATAACTCATTAAAAGTTTTTCAAAAAATAATAAAATTGTTTAGGCCCTGAAATAAAGTGAAAACAAAAAATTAAAAGTGAAAAAAAACAAAATAGTGAGTGGGCGAGCACGTTTTGACACCCCCATCTTTGACGATTTTTAATGTTTTTTTGGCTTAGCAGAATGACTTCAAAACTCAAACTCGCTCCATGTACAGGTAGTGGGTCTAGCATTTGTAAAACGTTGGACCCTCAGGAACAACAAATTTTGACGAGTTTTCAGCTAAAAAACTCAGTTTCAATTTCGTTCAAAAAATAAAAAATGTCAATTTTGACGAAATGGTCGTTATAGCGAGAGAGTGACTCTCGCTATGGCCAGCGTGTGAACATGGAGGGCAGCGTTGAGTTCCGCTCAAACGGCCCACGCGCTTTTTTGTAACCGAAGTGCGCAGGGTTGTTGGAGCGGCCTTCAACCGGTCAATTTATTTTTATTTTATTTTTTTCGTTTTTTTTTAATGTTTTCACACGGGTCGGACCCTACCAGCGCTCACAAGGGTCATCAGGACCCGCCACCCCGACGCAGCGGCCCAAACGGGCCTCCCCTATAAGGGTGACGCTCTGCGCGTTCGTGTTAAGAGCGTTCACCGACATTCTTTGAACGCACGTTCAACGCGTTCAACCCTGAACGAGGAATGCACGTTCAATGAACGCGCGGCAACAGAGATAGCTACCCCATGGCTTGTGCTGACGAGCTGTTCGAACGCCTAGCAGGCAACCGCTTCTTTACAAAGATTGATCTTCGTAGCGGTTACCATCAGATCCTCGTCGCTGCAGAGGACCAGCCGAAGACCGCCTTTCGGTCGCGCTTCGGCAACTATGAGTTCACAGTTACGACATTCGGCCTCACCAATGCACTCACTACCTTTCGGAGGGCGATGAACGATATCTTCAGGGACATCCTTGAAGAATACTTTCTCGTATACCTGGACGACATCGTTCGTTGCCAGGCAATGCCAGCCAATTGGGTTGCTGGTGAAATAAAGCACCATGCGCCTTGTAACCCTGTATCATTCGCGCAAATTAGAGAGAGAGAGAGAGAGAGAGACATGGACGGGATAGCTGCTATGTGGGGTGTTATCGACACGACGACACCCCTATATATTTATTTTTTTCTACGCTACCTCCCAAGGCCCTAGGCCAACCGCCCCCCCTCCTCCACCCCCAAAATAATTTATTTATTTTTATCGCACACACCCATTCTGCTGTTTAATTTTTCTTTTTCGTTTTTTCTTTTTGAAGGCACGGGGGTGTAGAAGACCCCAGCACCMCCCCCTTCCCGCCACGATCCCATCAGTTCCGGCCTCCACGTGGACAGAAACCACGTGAACGGCTGCTTCACGGATTTAGGCTCCCGTGACCGGCGGGTCATGTTCATGTGACCGGTGCCGGTCACGTTCATGGTGCTGGCACTGTCGTCGGCCACAAGGCAGGGATCATGCAAAATTTGATCTTAGGTGACCAACCAATCAGATTCCCGATTCATGCAAAAAGAGGAAGGAAGCCGGGGAGATAGTCAAACATCAAGCCTCGGGGAAGAAACAAGGAAAAAGCCCGAGATGCCAATCCAAAAAGACAAGGGCGACTTGCGCTAGTTACCAAAATTGCTAAGAGGAATAGAAGAGAAGCACCATCACAACACATCCTGACTCTCCTTCTCTTTCCCTCTCTCTCTCTCTCTCTCTCTCTCTCTCTCTCTCTCTCTCTCTCTCTCTCTCTCTCTCTCTCTCTCTCTCTCTCTCTCTCTCTCTCTCTCTCTCTCTCTCTCTCTCTCTCTCTCTCTCTCTACAACACCCCGAGGCGGGCAGTCTGTCGCCGAGCACTCCAGACAGAGTTGTCACCCCGCTTAGCCTGAACATGCAAGCCAGGTTCGCCCGTGTGCCACGGACCGTCGTGACCACATGTCAACCCCTCATGTCCAGCACCAGCCCGTCGGATCGCCCAACTCCCTACTCACCTTCCGACTCCTGCTCCTTAGTCGATCCTCTCGACCACATTAACTCCAAAATTCATAGAGAGCGAGCTAATCGCGCTTGCAAAATTTATAGCATGTGCATTTGCATGAGATACTCGGGATTGTGCCTGAGTGGGAAGCAAGGAGGTGGAAGGAAGTGCCTACGACTGCATGGCTTGCTGCGGCGTGGGGGACGTAGCCACACTCCACACGTCGATCCGGTCATGCAATCGTTCAGGCCAATAGGACAAGGGGAGAAGTACGCGCACATGGGAGCGCCACAAAAGATATCAAGAACGAGAGGATTACAGTTACAATCACGCTCGCCAAAAAGAGAGCACATATGCACGTAAGACTAGGGCGCGAGAGGATTACAGTTACAATCACGCTCACCAAAAAGAGGATTATAGTTACAATCAAGAACGAGAGGATTACAGTAACAATCACGCTCGCCAAAAAGAGAAGTTTGGTCAAAGAAGAATTACAGTTACACGTAAGATTAAGGCGCGAAAAAGTATGAGCACAGATCCTGACGCGGCGAAGCGTGCGCAAGCAAGAAGCGTCATGCAACATAATTGTGATGTACCCAAATTCCTAGCCTTAATCCTAATTACGAAAGGAAATTCCAAGAGAAGAAAATTTTGAGAGCCCGCGGGAACTCGACATCAGTTATAGATTCAAAAAGATTTTCCGGCGCGACGATGGCGCCAAAATTCTCATTTCCCACAGCAGAACAAGAAAGAAGCTATGGCAATAGTTATCTTTCACGCTCGCTAAGTCGCAATCAACTACCAAACGTCGTGGGACCATGCCAACCTCAATTCCAAGAACAAGAAAAGCAAGGGCACCCATGCAATTCAACGGGCCATCCCGATTCAACCCCCAAAGTAGCCTTGCGCAGAAAGTCGCACGGTTGCAGAAAACAGTTTGTCACAGAGTGCCATCAGGTTATCCCACCACCACCCACGCCCCCCTTTATGCTCATCCCTGTCCCACACAGCCGTTTCACGGCTCATCACACTTTCTGCTTCCCAATCCACACACCCTGCACAAATATTAGCATAGTAGTTGACCACGTCTTCCTCATCTTGCCCACCATCCTTTGCATACGAGACATCGTCTTCCGTGTCAAAAAGAGTATCCCGATATTGTAGCTCCCCCACCAACTCCATCACGTACCCAAACAGTTGCGCCCCTATATATTTCCACATCGATCTCACAGTTGGCGCTACCCCTGCCCACGCGTCGCGATTGCCACGTCACCAACAACAGATGTCACGTGGCCAATCAAGGAGCGACGCACGTCTGTCAGGCGTGCTCACAGGCCTAGCAGCTGAGGAGCACCCCTCCCTAGGTGCTAGTCTAGCCGGGGGAACCGGGTCTTACCGGTCCGCCGACATCAGGGCGATAGCGCTAGCGCAACCCTAACCGTCACCAATGCCAAGTTGTTGTGACTTTTTAATTTCCCCCAAATGGTGCAAAAAGCTAGGTAGCAAATCCAGATATCCGGCAGAGGCCATCTTTTGAGAAAAAGAATGTTAACAGATACGAACAACTTTTGGCTTTAGGCTATCTTTGATATCTCAACAGATAAGAAGAGAAAACTAAAAGAGAAAAAGAGAATCATATTTAGATAAAAAGTTATAAAACGAATTAAGCATCCCCCCTCTAAACCCCTTTATTCCTTATCTTACCCCCTTTGAACCCTTCTATGACCTGTCAAGTTTTTTATGAAATTGTATTTTGCATGTGCAATATTATTATTATTTTTTTTTTTTTTTTGCTTTTTTTTTGGCCATTTTTTTAATCATCCGGATTTCCGGATAATCATAACCCCCGATAATCCGGTCGGACCCCCGATAATCTGGCCCGATAATCCGACCAGATTATCCGGTCAGATAAGTTGTGCTACCTAAGCAAAAAGTGCAACAGGCCCCAAAATGACTTTTCTCAATCATTTTTTCACCTTGGAATACACTTGCCCACCATTTTTGTTCGTTGCTTTTGGGCCTCGCTCCACCACTCTCCACATGCACAAAAAGACAGATAATGGTCATGGAAAGTTATAAAACCTCCCCCCAACGAAACCTTTGCACAAAAAGACGGAAAATAGTCAGGAAAAGATATAAAACCTCCCCCAAACGAAACCTTTGTACTCATTTCACCCCAAATGGGACAAGGAAAAGTTATAAAACCTCCCCACAACGGAACCTTTGTACTCATTTCACCCCAAACGGGGCAAGAAGTGTCGCAGACCCCAAAATGACTTTCGGCGTCATATTTGCATCTTGTAAAACACTTTCCCCGCCATTCCTTTCCAGCAGGCGTTACCGGCCCAGCCAGGGTGCAAAAATGACACAAAAAGTTATAAGACCTTTCGGTGATGAAACCTTTGTATCAATTTCCCCCGAAACGGCCTCGCCACACCAATGTCGAAACATCACGAAATTCGACATATGTCAGGAAATTTTCGACATTCCCTCTTTCTACAGAAAAACCCTAATCCCCACTTAGCATGTCCAAGTGAAGAACTCACGAGTCATATGCGCAAAAGAGACAAACTGGGGTGAAGATTGGACAAGCGTTGGTTCGTTCTCTTTTTCGACATTCGGGCAAGCATTCGACATCCCATCCCAAGACTGTTGAAAATGTCCAAGTTGCAGACCTGAAGTGGAAACGAGCCTTTCTCCACAGGAGGTGTTGAAACCCTTTCCCTGACAGCTCCTGAATGTTTTTTGCATCTCGGATTTCGACATGCTGTGTGGGGAGGAGAAAATGTTTACGCCTACAATTAGTAGTAGTGGTAGGTAGGTAGTGGGAGGTGAAATTGAGAGAAGAATATAGCTTTTTATAATTAAAAAAAAAAAAAGTCGAAAATGCAGTTTTTTTTTGTTTTTTTTGTTTTATACACTATGTTCTTCTCTCAAATTTTTTTTCGCCTTTCACGACCTTCCTNACCTTCCTTTTTTTTTTTTTTTTTTTTTTTTTTGAAGAAGAAGAAGACAGCCCGCAAAGTGCTAGGGGTTGCAGCCCAATGCGAGGTTGGACTTGGACAGGCCGCTCACGGTTGAAGAAGTGAAGCAGACTCTTAAGACTATGGCCAAGGGGAAGTCCCCGGGCGTGGACGGTCTCATAGTCAAATTCTACGTCGCCAACTGGGCAGTTTTCGGCCCTGCACTAGTGGATATCTATAACGAGGTCCTAGTGGGGGGACAGTTGGGCAAGGGGATGACACACAGAGTGATTTCTGTATTGTTTAAAAAGGGAGACAAATCGGAGGTACGAAACTGGAGGCCCATATCGCTCTTGAATGTCTCCTACAAGATCTTAGCGAAGGCCCTGGCTCGTAGGCTGTCGAGGTACTTACCGGAACTGGAGGAGAAAGATCAGGGCGCCTTTGTTCAAGGCAGGTCGATCTTCAACAACATTGTCACAGCCATTGAGACGCTGGAAGTCGTGCCGAACGAGAACGTGGACACGGCAATACTGCTCCTAGATCTGGAGAAGGCATATGACAAAGTCGGGTGGACTTTCGTCCTCACCACGCTTCGTAAGATGGGGTTCGGTGAAGGGTTCTGCGCCTGGATTATTGCTATGTATACATACTCCACGTCGTCGGTGATGATCAACGGCCACCTGTCGGAGCTATTCCCGCTCTCGAGATCCCTGAGACAGGGTTGCCCGCTTGCTCCCCTAGTCTTCGTCCTTCAACTGGAAGTGCTGCTGAATAGAATCCGAAAGCACCCGAACATCCGTGGCCTCAGATTGCACACGGGCGAAGAATGTAAGGTGAAGGCATTAGCGGATGATTTATTCGCAATAAGCGAAAACTCGGTCTCATCCCTGGCGGCGCTGAAAGGGGTTATGTTGGAGTACTCCGAGCTGTCTGAGGCGTCAGTGAATCGGAGCAAATCTGTGTTCCTCCTTCCGGAACAGTTCGTACTGAGAGTGGAGTGGGGTATGAGAAGAGTGGAGCCAGGGGAGGAGGAGAGATTTTTGGGAGTGCTTATCAGCCTTCAACTCGAATTGTCGACGCAGGGTCTTCTCCTGCAGCAGCGCATTGCAGCAAGGCTCAAAACATGGGAAGTTACTTGGCACCTGTCCTTGCTAGGGAGGGCCCTAGTGGTCAACGTAGCGCTGTTCTCGATTCTTTGGTTCGTCTCAACAGTCAGAGAACTGGCGACGGGGATCATAAGGGCAGTCAAAAGAGTAGTAGGTCGCTTCATATGGAAACCCCGGGCACGGCTCACTGAGGGCTTCATCTCTAAGGTGGCGATGAATACTCTTTCCTTCCCGCGTTCCGAAGGAGGTTTGGGTCTCATGGACCCAGCGCGCAAAAACCAGGCTCAGTTGCGCAACTGGGTAGCCAAGCTGGCCACCTTGACATCCAGGGAGCACTGGGTAGGGATTGCAGAACAGATTCTGATGTCAGAATGGAGTCTAAGCAGGCTGCAGGATGTCTGGGACTGTTTCTTTATCCCGTCTTTCCGCAAGAAAGGCTCAAGTCCAGATTCTGGGAGCCGATCAGGAAGGCGTGGAATCGCTTCCCTCCGGATCTGCAGAGCCCCCCGAGCACGAAGGATGAAGTTCTGATGCGACTGCTGTTTGAAAATCCGGCCGTGACAGACCGAAACGGGCAACCGGTTGAAGCGGACGGTTCCACAGGCTCCTTTGGCCAAGCTTGGGTCAAACGAGGTATAGTCCGAATTTCGGATCTGTGGTCAAAGTTGCTGGGTTGCTGGAAGCCCCCGGTAGACATCAGGCAACAGCTCAGAGGTTTACAGAGGGTGGAAGAAAACTGGCGACACTTAATCCAGGGCATTTCACAGGAATGGAGGTCGCTGTTGGGACCAGAAGGGGTGGACCCGGAGGGTACCTAGTACGTCCCAGACCAAGCTGCTGAACCAGAGATGCTGTGGAAAGTCAAGGAAATTCTTCCCAGCGGCTTCAGGCGTATCAAGCGCTGGCGCTGTGAAGGCCCTGCTAATGTCCTAGCTCTGGTGGAGCAAGATACAATCTTCAGCTGGAGCAACCCAGCACAGGCAAGAGTTCTGGAAGTACGAGGCAAAAGTCCCTCGAGCCTCTCGCTCACTTGGGTAGGAAGACTCCCACTCAACCAGCTCTGTGTGGACCCTCTAGCATGGAGCTGGTCGGCGGAATCAGGTGAAGAGAAAGCTCTGAGTATTGGGGAATACTCGGTGTCTCAGGGTTACCGACAGCTCTCACGAAAGTTAAAGTCTCCAGCGCAAGTAGCCATTCCTCGCTGGCAGGCGATTTGGGAAGAGGACCTGTCGGATGCAGAGGCGGAATTCGAAAGGCTGTGGGAGAGTCTGTCCAACCTCCCGAACGGTAAGCAGGTCAGCATCCTCTGGATGCTTTCCCTCCTGGTCACCCCCTCAGCAGTCTGGCTGATGAGTAGGGGTATGGAAGTAAACCTCGCATGCACAAGATGCAGGTGGCCGTTCGAATCCACCAGACATCTGTGGTGGGAATGCCCAGCCTCCAAACACATCTGGAGATGGTGGGAACATCATTGGAAGGAGTGTGGCGGTACGGGAGTTGAATGGTCCGAAAAATGGGTGCTTCTAGGATTTCTCCCATTGCAAGTGGAAGGGCACCAGGGTGGGGGATACGTCGCCCACGTGGTTCGAGGCCTGATTTGCGAGACAATCTGGAGGGACAGAAATAGGTCGAGATTCGACAGACGCCCATTCTCGGATGTGGAGATCAAGGGACACATCAAACAGGGTCTGAAGCAGGCTATCCTGGCGGACTGGAGACGTAAATCCAAAGCAGGTAAAGGCAACAGGAGCCAACTCCGCTGGTTCTGACACACATGGGCGAGGAGCAATCAGTTGGTATCGGTTCACCCAAGGGAGGGTCTGATCTTCTCAGATTGGATACTCAACAAGCCACCCGCACGGAACCTCCTTCAAGACGGGGCAGTGGGTCAGTGAGTAGTTAAGGGTGCTGAATGGGACCGTGTTCATTCACCAGGGCACTCGATGCAGTAGGGTCGAAGTAGGCCTTTAGGTGAGTGCCAGTAGGACCGGACGATGTCCTCTGGGCCGTGCTAGTCCCGGACTTAGTTAGTAAGCAGTTGATGGTTGATAGGTTAGCAGCCTGTTTTGGAAGTTGTTTAAATGAAAGTTTCTTCTTCGAGATGGGATGGCACAGAATTGGTTAGCTACACCGCATAGTCCTTGTTGTCACAATCTGAATTGAATAGGCTAGTCTCCGGAAAGAATGGAGTGTTTCCCAGGCAAGAGCCTGTAAGCTAAGCTGGCTGATGCTGTCAGTATTTCCCGGGTTGAATTGTGAGGTCCCCAGCCTCGAAGTGCATTTATAATGAATTGAAGCTGGTAAAATTTAAAAAAAAAAAAAAAAAAAAAAAGGTGCTTGGGGTGCTGATAGGAGCAGGCACCGCTCGGGGAGGCTCCATCTATTGGTGGGGAGCAGCACCTGCTGGAAACCGGGTCCAGCGTCCCTGAACGTTTTGGGTTATCTGTATTGTTGTTTTAGCAGAGATGGTAGTGATATGGCGTTGAGCATACAGCTGCTATTCTGCTGAGAGTTTATACTAGCCTGTGATTCTACCTTCTCTGAGCCCTTGCAGAAAAGCACACTTTTCTACCACTACTTCTAAGACTATATAGAGGGGACACCGGCAAGCATAGGGCCTCGCAAACGAGGTAATTCATGTTGCCCCCCGCCCTAACAGCGGTAGTCAGAGCAGAGCTGGGGTGGGGCCGAAAATGCAGTTTTCGACATTGGTGTGGCGAGGCCCGAAACCGAAAAATAAAGAAGAAAACAAAAAAGATCATTGAAGAAAAGAAGTTGTCGTCAGAAAAAGCCGCTCTGCTCTGTTTTCGCCCAACCCCATCCTGATACCTTTCTGGGCCTTTCGCCTAAGATCAAGTCTACCGTCTTCCCCGGAACATAACGCACCCTAAAAATGAATGTATACAAGCTATATTTCCGGCCAGATATGGCCAAAGTGAGGGTGCGTTGCGTTCTGGGGAAGACGGTAGTAAAAAAAAAAAAAAAAAAACAGTCACCTGAGGTTCCAGCGGTTTTCCCCWCCCCGGTCAAACCTCCTCCCCTGCTCTAATTTTTGCACCGCCCATGGGCCTCGCTGCACTACTCTCGACGTGCACAAAAGACAAAAATCTTGGCGGTGTATCTTTCCGAATTCTAGGGGAAGATTCACTCTCGTTTTGCACCTTTCGAGAGTAGTGCAGCGAGGCCCCATCTCGCAGACCGAGAAAAAAGCGGAGGGCAAACAAACAAGCAGTTCGCACACATCCGACTTCTCTCCCATCGTGACACGACTCTCGTCACGCGTCCATTGGATCTCTCCGTGCGAGTGGCAGGCAGCCTTCGCTGTAATTGATTGCTGTCCAAGTGCTCTAATCATCTAATGATCTTGACCGCGGGGTGAAACTTCCGTGAAAGGCACCGATCTCATCGCAACGTCGGATATGGCGGCGCGGCCTTCTTCTCCATTCCGGAGTCGCAGGCTATGGCTGCTCGCGTTGACTTTGTCTGTCCTCAGTGGCGCTGCAGCAGCAGCAGCAGCAGAAGTATCGCTCGGGAGCGGCCCCAAGAGGAAAGAAAGAGGCGCTCGCATTCCAAAGAGGGAAAGACGCGCCAGCAGGGAGGATTGCGCCCCCCTGGCCCGTTTCCTGCAGAGCGATCTGAGCTTCTCCTCGCTGACCGACGCGCTCTTAAAGACATCCGAGCTTCGCGCCATGGAACGTCGTTCCCGCCAAAAAGGCTCAGCTTTCGTGCTGCTTGCCCCCGACAACGCCGCTTTCCCCCCCAACCTCCTGGAGTGCTTGAATTGGACCGATATCGATGAGCAGACGGTGAAGAGGCGGAAGCGCTTGCTGTTGCAGATGCTGAGGTATCTTCAGATCGCCAACTTGCGCTTCGCGGTCAAGTCCATCGCCGATCTCCTCCTCAATGCAGACGGTGAAGACAGGTCGCTGAAGACGGTCCTGGGGCAGAGAATGATCGTGTCTTTGCCTTTGCGTGCTGACGATTACACGCCGTCCGATGACGACGATCCGAGGTCGGCGGCCACCATAGCTATGGTGGCGTCGGCATCCGACAACGGCACGGCCGCCGCGTTCATTGCCAAGGTAACCGTGCTCTCTGCGAACGTCTCTCTGATCCGATTCGCGTCTAAGCTTCTTGTTCCAGAGTCTATTGAGAGGATAATCGACGGCGTGTGCAGACCGTCGATTGCTATGACATTGTGTAGGAGGGGAGGAGATTCGATGGGGGGGGGGGGAAGGGGGGGGGGGAGGAGCGGGAGGTGGCTTAAGGAGATGGGAAAGCCTGAGTTGATGGATGTCTCGACGGGAGATCTATGGCTTCCGTGGTCACAGGCAAGCGCTCAACCGTCGATCGCCGGGGTCCCTTCGTCGTCATCACCGAGGGATGGCCTTGGCTCTGTTGGTTCTGCGAGCGACATCTCTTCTGTCCATCCGCCGGTCGGAGAAGGTCCCCGGATCGATCCCGATCCCGACCGAAACTCATCGTCATCCGGTGTGGCTGTTCGCGGGCCATCGCCTCCGCCTCCGACGGACGCGTCTAGGAACAGAACTTCTGCTGGCAGAGGTAATAAGAAGAGTGGTGGCCTGAGCCCGGGAGCGATTGCAGGGGTGGTGGTGGTTGCCGGCTTCGTCGCTCTGGCGATCGGGACCGGCGTCGCGATCGTCCTTGTGCGTCGCCGCAATCCCCGGCGTGCACAGGGTAATCAGTCGGGGCTGGAGATGCCGTCCCGCCTCCCTAATTACGGCCGATCGAATCTGGAAAAGCCGATCGCCCACCATGAGTGGCGCGGGGGCATGAGGCGCTAGTTGCACTACTCGCCATCCGCCAACATTTTCAACGCATCTGGACAAAATGGCGACCATATGCAGTCAAAATGTTGGCGGATGGGAAGTAGTGCAACTAGGCCCTGAATATTGGGGAGAACGGTAGTGTACAGTCGCAGCAGCATCGCTGACCCCCTTAACTTACAACCCGTAGGTCGGTTCCACTTGCACGGATTACGAGATCTCGGCCGTTGATCTTCGCTATCGACGGTCAATATCGCTTAATTCGTGCAAGTGGGACCTAGCCCCCGTAGGTCGGTTCCATGTGTATATAGCAGTTATTAACCACATCCCACAGTCTGTTCTTGGGTTTGTTCCTTTTCGTTCTTTTCTTGTCCATCTGATTCCGCTAGGGTTCGAACCCGAATACAACCTACGGTGATTATAACTGTATTTGGGGTATCTTTTCGTCTAAATTCAGTAATAATTACCGTACATTGTATTCGGGTGAAGAAGGTACGGTTATATTTGGCCCTAATTTGGGGTATCTTTCCGTCTAAATACAGCAATAATTATCGTACGTTGTATTCCGGTGAAGAAGGTACGGTTCGAACCCATAACCGTTTTACTCTCAGTTTGTACGGTTCGACCTCACAACCGGTACATAGCCTGTGGGTTCGACCCCCCAAAACCGGTTTACGTCCTTCGGGACATCCGTTAAAACGATTGGAACGATACAGAGAAAGAGAAGATTAGCATGGCCCCTGCGCTTTCAAGGATGACACGCATAAATCGAGAACCGGTTTACGTTGTATAGCAGTTAATTAACCCAATCCCACACAGATCGATTTCAGACCGGGATGGTTGGTCCCATGTCCATGTGGGATTGGGTTAATTAACGGATTATTAACCCAATCCCACACGGATCGATTTCAGGCCGGTGTCTCCTTTCTGATCAGTCTCGTTTGAGATCAGTACGAGACAGATCGCCTAGAGAATATAAAGGAAAAAAAAATTGCGAAAAAAAGAAAAGCGTAGTTTTCCACCTCCCTTTCTGTGTCCTCCCCTTAAAATATGTAACTGGATTTATGTGTTAAATCATTTAAATTACTATTTAGTATTTACTAATTCATTGTTTTTCTTCTTTTTTTTCGTTTAATGAACTTTAATCACATATCGAATACGCTACCTTCTTCTACAGAGCGCCCCATATACACACAGTCCTGTTCCTGTGGTAATCATACGGGGGGTTATTAAGGGTTCGTCGGGGTTGGGGTAAGAATGCCCAAGCTAGCTTTTTTTTAGGGTGCGTTTCAGAAGCAGCCGAAGAACGACCGGTCGCCAGAGTCGGCACTCCAAGGGATAATCTTTTTTTTTTTTCTTTTTTTTTTTTTTTTTTTTTCGTCTGGTAACCTTGTGGGACATGCTCTTGTGCACGGGTAAACCGGAGTATCCCTGTTCGCTTTTTTTTTTTCCCTTTTTTTTTCTTGTTTTTAATTTTATTTTTTCGTTTTTCACTGTTTGCTTTCCGCTTTTCAGCTCCAAGCTCAGTCTAAGGGCGTACTCACATTGGCTCTTTCTTTAATGTATCTGACCGCATTTATGGCGGGAACGGGATGCATCTGACCGAGATTACGTCCTAAGAACGTACTCGCACTAGCACAATCTCAAATGTATCGGACCGTAATCACGCTCTAGTAGCGGCTCTACTTATCAATGAATGTATCTGATCGCAATTGGCTCCAGAAATAAGATAAAAAAAGTCCCTAGTGTGAAATTGTGAATGGCATTGTGGCCTAAGCGAGGAAAGATGCGGGTCTCCATGTCCGTCTTGTACGAGTTCAGTCGCTCTATTTTCCGATCCCAATCTACAGAAAATTAATGAGAAAAAGGAAAAAAAAGGAGCTCAGTCAATCGCCGTTTTACTTCAGCAGGTGGGAAGTACAGCATTGCCACGTGTGGTAGTATGCAGCAGTAGGCAGTCTTCGTCTTTTCTTAGGACAGTCTAAGAACTTCTATAGCCCGGATCCTCCCGTGGGAATATATACGGAAAGGATCACTAGTGCGCGTCTAAATGAGTGATTGGGCCCAAGTTACACCGTAGCCAGATTCATTGGGTCTAAATGAGCTAATTTGGGTGCAATGTGGTGCCAATTTAGGTCTTATTTGGGTCCGATTGATCAGTTTTGGCGAAGATTGTGATAGAAAGACGTGGTAGGAAATCAAGGTTGCCGCATTGCGATTTCCTATTCAGATAAATTGGGTCTAAATGAGCTTATTCTGGCCCAATTTGGGTCCAATTTGGTCCCAATTTGGTCCAATTTGGTCCCAATTTGGGTCCAATTTTAGTCCGATTGGACAACAAACGAAGGGCTGTGATAAACTGTTTCGTTGGAATTTCACCTCCCTACTCATCAGGAGGCTGCAGTAAACCCTAACTGATTACACTGTAAGTGATAATCCACCTTACATATATCGTCAAATATACATTCAGCTCTGTTTGACGATATGTAGTCATATATATATATAACCGACAGTCTGTAGAGTTTTCCATCTGGTGTGGGTGAGTGATAGTCTACTTTGATTTTGGTTAAGGTAGATTATCATTTACAGTGTAATCAGTGAGGGGATTCTGCAGACTGTTGAGGGTTCAGCCTTCTGATGAGTCGGTGAAACTCCGACGAAACAGTTTGTCACAGCCCCTCGTTTGTTGTCCTCTTCTCTCTCTCTGCCTACGGTTTACCGGGCAGTTCTGTTTGTGACAATATATATATATATATATATGAACTAAATCAAGTAGTAAACAAGTGAAACAAAGAAAGAAAGAAAGTAAACATCTAAAAACAGATGCACTTTTTTGTACAATTAAGAAAGGTTGAGCTGCAAGAACTTGCCAAGAAGCTTCTGTTTCGTTGCGAGAATAGATGAAGAAGGGGACGGGTTGAAGTCTCTGACATTATCATTTTCATATCTGATCAGTGCTCCATCGAACCCAACAGTCAATAATAACTTAAATTACTTAAATTAATAATAAAGAAGCCAAAGAGAAGAATGCGCGGGCGCAGGGTTATTCAAAGAGCAGAGTTAAACATTGTCGAATTCTACAAAGGAGTATATTTACCTGTCGTGTGCCGATCTGTTCGATTTCACAGACATAGGTCCTAAATTCCTAATCGTAGACCTACTGAAGGGAGGGTAGGGTCACTCAAGTTTTAATGAATCATTTATTATATTCTGTTATTGAACTTCCATCAGGCTCCACGGCTGTCCTTTTCGCTCACTCAGATATCGTCACGACTCACGCGCGATCGCGGCGACACCATTCATTGCACCGGTGAGGTCAGAACTGACTATACAATGCATACATACTATATATTATGTTTTATTGACATATAATGGACCAGTGCCCCCGGGGACCGGGGCTACTGACGCCGGGGTCACGACGGCTGGAAAAGCGTCGCTGGCATCGCTCGGCTATTCCAGTCTGTGCTCTCTCTCTCTCTCTCTCTCTCTCTCTCTCTCTCTCTCTCTCTCTCTCTCTCTCTCTCTCTCTCTCT
>BFEA01000558.1:434422-445156 GCA_003427395.1 Chara braunii | reverse complement strand
ACTGCAACTGTCTTGGTGCCCATTCCCCTTTTGCCGATCGGCGCCATGCAAGCAAGCTCCCTCCTCCTTCCTCCCCACGCTCCTCTCACCGTCCTCCTTCGCGCGCACATGCCTTCTCGCTCCCTCCCCCTGTAACTGCTTTTCCATCCCCTTCTCAGTGCGTGCCCTTTTTTTTTTCTCCTTCTTGATCATCTGAATGTTGAACCCGTTTTCCGCTATCCTTCTCGCTCTTCTTCTTCCCACTCTAAGATCCGTGCTCAAAAACCCAGTTGATCCTCTCTCCCCATCTAGCCAAGAAGAAGTGTCCTGTAAGTTCTTACTGCGCGACGATTCTGATTGGCTGAGGTCGAGTTAGGAGCCTAATAGGAGGGATCAATATGGCTTTCAACGAGCTGTCGCTCTCAAACTCTCCTATACCCTCCTCTGCCTCACCTTTCGCCTTTTCCGCGTCTCTCTTTCCTCTCACAACTATAGATTCCGCCGGCGCCCCCGCAAAACTCTCCCTCAACTCATCGGCCAGCTTCCGAGAAGTAGTGGCTAGGTGATGTGTACACTGTACAGTGCGAGTCGGAAAGTCTTGATGAGCTGACTGTAGACTGGCTGGCGGTGCGCTAGATCGCCACGACGGACTGTGGGGTCCAGGCAAGCCACGCCGAGACTAAGTTGGCGGGGTGACGATGGCAATGGTGGAGGATGACACGCGACGGCCGGGATCGTCGGTGTCAGAATGCGGACAGGTGATCTGAGTTGAGTGGATGCCTGGCCTGGGGCCATATTGGAATTTAGTGGCGAGTGCGCCCTCTTGGTTGCGACTCTATTCTTCGGTGTGATTTTGTGGCGGTAAAGTCGGACCTTCTTTGTCTTTCCAGGACCTCAGTGTGACTCTTCTCCCCCCCCCCCCGATCTTGATATCTCTGCCTACCTTTGTCTCTTTCCTTCTCTTCTCCTCTTCCTCTCACTGGTGTGAATGATTCAACATGATAAGTCAATCGTTGGCGTGTGATGGAATGAGCATGGTAATTGTGTGTATGGGAACTAACCTTTTCCGGAACTCTTCCATTAGTTTCCTGGGTAGTTCCCCCGTCTAGTAAGTTTGTCTTGTGAACGGTGGATGCGCGTGTATCAACCATTCAGGATTTTCCCTTACGCCACCTTGTTGGGGAATTGCACGATTGCCATTTTCACACCTTCCACAGTGAATGCATGAGGAATGGGAAGTAACGCACGAGTACGAAGCCCATCTTGATTAGGATATTGTAAGGACAAGTCGATGGCAGGGGCAATGTTGCTAGGATTCGAAAATGCAAGAATGCTCTGATTTGTGATTACCGCAGAAGTGTTGCGTGTACCCCCCGCCCGGAGCACACTACTTATGTGATTTCGCCACGTACGACCTGAGCGCGAAACAGCGGCTGCGTCTCGCCACACATGAGCTTTTCTTTTTCTCTCCCCGAACCCCCCGTTCCTCCTTTCTGACCTTTCCGATTGGATTGCTAGGATTGCATGCATGTGATGAATGGTTAAAATATTACTGATTATTCGCCATGTGGACTAACGGGCTCAACCCGACTAGGCGCCAGCCTCCCGTATCCCCTCTCCGCCCCTTCCCATATAACGAGGACATGACGCGAGTCTGTGAGTGGGACATACAAGAAGCCATCGCAAAGATCGATGGGCAATATTACTTCCCTCCTCAAAATCGGTGTTCCGGGTCTGTCGGCGCTATCTTTGTCATCGTCGATACGCATTTTTCGCCGTACTCGTTGCCATTACCATTCAACGAGTCGATCGTCATCCCGGGGTCGGCAGTAGCGCCCCATTGGCCTAACACTTTGTGTAGTGACTGCCAACGACTCGATCACTACCAATCGAAGGGGTTTCACTACCGAACAAGGAATGAGGATGAACACAAGGGCCGCGCGATTAAGGTCGTCCACATCAGATTCAAAATTGTGTAGCGTACGGCGTCGGGAGCTAGTGCGAAAGCGAGACACTAAACATGTGCCCACCCCGTTTTACTCCAAACGCAGGGCCGTGGCACAGTGGGAAGTTTGACAGTACTTCCTGGATTGGATTTAAACTTCCCCACGTCGCGAATCCCGCGCGCGCCTATTCCAAGCCGCGCCGAAACCAGCCAGATCTCTCGCTTCATCAGACCAACACGGGGGATTTCAGTTTCTTTTGTGTCCCCACACTCAATTTTTCGAAAATCCTCGGCACACCTCATCTTGCTGTTTTTCGGGGCCCCCTTTCTGCACCCTTAGCAATCCAAACAAAATACAGCGCAGGGCGTGAGGTTGGTATCAGAGTCGACACGTGTCGGTTCTGACGTTCGTGAGACGAGCTGGCGAGAGGGAGATCAACTAAACAACCCAATCGCCCCATCCCTCCTGTCACTCGGCAAAGATCTGCCGAGGCCCGAACAGAGATGCCCATGGCTGATGCTAATGGAGCGCCTCCCCGGGTGATGGTAAGCATCCCCGCTACCTTTCCCTTCTATCCCCATTATACTTATCCAGAGGCATGGCTTGAAGTCGTGCAAGCGCAGGGCTATGGCGCTTAGAATCTTCCCCGCGTCATCACCCTGTTACTCCAAAACACCACGCATGATTGGTTTAGAAGGCACCGGTGGGTACATAGGGATACTTTCAAGAGAGCGTTCCTAGCGCGATTTGACGTGGTCAGTGAAGCTGCTGCCTGGTTCGTACTGAAAACCCGTCCACAGGAACCAAGGGAATTGTTACCCGACTTCGTGGATCGTTTTTAGACCGCCCTGGACAAATCGGGACGGGAAGAGAACACGGCTCGGGATTTGTTTATCGATCATCTCCGCAATCCCGTGTTAAAGGCGAAATTGCAGAAAAAGGTCCCTCCCAAGACAAACCAACTGTCAGTTATCATAGCCAAGACCCTTAAGCTAGATCTGTTGGACACGGGTAAGTATATTAGTCAGGGAGAGGAAGACATTTCGGACACGATCCAAGACGTGGCAGCCAAGAGACGGTCCTGGCTCAGAGAAGTAGGGCGATTCTACCCTTGTCCTGATCAGGACTACCAAGATGGCCCCGCCCCGGATCCTTCCCCATATCACTCCCTCCCCCTCACGAAACCTCCTCCCCCTCCTAAAGCGGTACCTGTGAACACGGTCATAGCCCAAGAAGCCGCATCAGTTCCCATCACCAATCTGCATTTGGCCCAGATGATCCATACCGCTACGACTAAACAGTCTGAGTGGATGAATAACCTGCTCCAGATGCAGACTTCCCAGATGGATCGACTGGAACAGATTATGACCAAACTAGTAAAGGCTAATCCCAGCCCATCTCGCCTCGTCCCCACTCAGTACCCTCTGCTTACTACCCCTCCTGCAAGAGGATCAGCCCCTCCCGCTGCTCCCCTTCATATGGCTAATCCAGCAGGGAGGATCGAATGCTACAACTGCAAACACCCGGGGCATTTCGCACGAGAATGCCCCCAGCCGAAACGTAATCAGCCTCCCCCAACGGCCGCGCCCGTGGCCTTAAATCAAGGACGGGTAGTCGAGGTATTAAAACATGCAAGGGAAGGTTCCCCCTTCGTCGCCTATCCACTCTCTACCGATCTGGGCGCATCCACATCAGGATCCTCTTCCAAGGCCGCTGATATCGTCGATCCAACCGAGTACCTCCAGTTGGTTGGACTGATCGGAGAAATCCGACCCGCCAAAGAAGAACTCAATTGGGTCGAACGCACGTCAGAACCAGGACCCCAGTTCCAAACAGGAGAAATCGATGTCCTACAGACAATCAAACAGTTGGACATCCGAGTGCCTATCCCCGTAGGACACTTGCTGACCATATCCGAAGTCACGAATGAGAAGCTGCTGCAGCAATGCCAGAAAAATCAGAAGCGTCTTACCTATCAACGCGTTCAGCGCATGTTGAAGAAAAAGAAGGAAGATGAAAGCGAGGCAAGTCCTCCCCCGGCGGTCGAATCTAACGCACCGGAAACAAGGAGAATCGTTGCCATCTTTTACGCCGAGAGAGATCTCTTTGTGTGTGTCCGATCGGTCCTATGAAAAAGTGCAGAATGTGATTGCGAAGTTTGGGGTAAACCGTTCGATGCACTGATTGACACTGGATCATTAGCCATAGTTATCTCCCTGAACACAATCCGAAAGACTGACAGCTGAATTTCATCCTTCCTCTACCAGGGAAGGACAACCATGTCTCGGTCGATGAAGAGGCCATGAACATCGTAGGAAGCATTGAGAACGTTGCGATCAAGGCGGGCCGAGTGCATGTGCTGGTTAACGCATTAGTCATTGACGTACACTCTTATTTGATACTGTTAGGGTTGCCTTGGGTGATGGCAATGGGCGCACGGATCCATTTTGATTCCAAACAACTCGTTCTCACTCATACGGGAGGGAAACCTCAAACACTTCCTCTCTGAATCTCTACTCGATCACCAAGGAGATATCCCAGTATCGATCGGATAGGAATGATCTAGAGCCTGGAGAAGTCTCTCCCGAACCCTGATGAAGAACAGGCCCCTGCGTGGGAAGACGAGTTCAATAAACGCGACTATGAGGGAGAACTGAGCGCTATGCCTAGTGAGAAAGAATGAAAGCGATTAGTCGAAATGTTGATTGTGAGACTAAAGAAGAATTTAGGATGATCCCCGCAACTACTCGAACATTCGATCTAAGCTCGGAAAACAGCGAGCCCAACCGTTCTCTGCCCACAGAAAGACGGACTCCCCCTACGACATTTTTGGGAGAACCGATCTTGTAAATTTCCGATATGGCTGACCTTTTGGAACCCCCTCGCACGTTATATGAGAGCACGCTTTCACTCCGGGCTAGGTGTCAGCAGATGAATCATTACCTGGATCTCTTTATCACCCCCCCCTAGATCACTTCTCACGCAAGGAGCCATGATCGCTTTGATCAAAGAAGAAGCAGAGGCTTAGATAACAGACGTTCCGGATCTCATGCAGGAAATGACAGAACTAACAGGAGTAGAAATAGCCAAAAGTGTCGTCGATTCTGAAACCGACGCTGAGGTTAAGGAAACCGAGATGATCAGCCCGACTGAATACCAAATGATTGTTACCTTCTTCGTGGTCCGAACCAGTAGTTCCATGTTTTCCAGTGTGTACGACCGACGATCGCGAAAGATGGATTGGATTGAAACACCCCTAAACATCGCAAATAATGTAGTAATCACCATCCCCGGTCATGTGCCCCGAGATATCCAAGGATTTCTGATTGATGTGTTGCATGGCTATGCTGAGGGATTGAGTGTGGATGACAGTGATATTGGGTTATCTACTGTAATCGAGCATGCGATCCTTACAGGGGATCATCCGTCGATTAGGTGCGCTCCTTATCAGTATTCACCGGCGCAAAGAGCGGCCGCGTTTAAGAGGATTAAGGAGTTCGAAGCTAATGGTTGGATCGAGCCCGCTATCGGACCATGGTCGTTTCCGGTAGTGATTGTGCCGAAAAAAGCAGAAGGAATTCGCATATGCATCGACTACCGTAAATTAAATGATATCACGATCAAGGATGTGTATCCTCTTCCCCGGATTGATGAGTTGTTGGATGCTATCGGTGGTGCTCGATTCTTTTGTAAATTTGATAGTATTCACCATGGATTCCACCATCTCCTGGTTCAAAAAGAAGACCGCCAAAAAACGGCATTTATTCTTTTCGAAGGAACCTGGCAATGGGTCCGATGTCCGATGGGGATCTGCAATGCCGCAACCACGTTTCAACGTGCGATGAATATGGCTTTCCAAAACTTCGTGCGAAAAACGCGACTGGCGCAAAGCATAATCAATTACTGTGTGATTGTGTATATGGATGACATCCTTGTGTTTTCCACTTCCTACGAGGGACACATGCAACACATTAAGTGGAGACTGCACGCACTGAAGGACGCAGGATTCAAAGTGGCGGTTGCGAAGTGTCAGTTCTTTCTCACGGAGATCTCCTTCCTCGGCCACATCGTTACGAGCCAAGGATTGCAGCCAGAGCCCCAAAAAGTGACAGTCGTGAAAGACGCACCGGTGCCAATGTCCGTGACACAAGTCTGCGCCTTTTTGGGTTTGGCATCATACTATTGAAGGTTCATCAAGGGGTTTGCAGCGATCGCGGGGCCACTCATAAATCTGCTAAAGAAGGATCAGCAGTTGATCTGGACCCCACAATGCGATCGGGCTTTCGGAGAACTTAAGGCGGCTCTGGTTTCGGCCCCAGTCCTCATAAGGCCAGACCCGTAAAAGCCCTTTGTTCTCATCACCGATTGGCAACCGAAGGCGGTTTCGGCGATCTTGGCCCAGATGGGACCCGACGGACTCGAACACGTGGTGGAATACGCATCCAAAACGGTGTCGTCCTGTAAGCGCAACTACGCGGCCCCGATGGGGGAATGGTATGCAGCCTTTTGGGGGATCAGTCATTTCCGAGCATGCTTGTATGGTCGAAGATTTACGCTGGTAGCCGATCACGAACCACTATTGGCGCTGAAGAAGTCCAAGGATTATTCGGGCATGATCGAGCGATGGGCCACCATACTGCAGAGCATGGACTTTGACATATGTCATCGGAAACACGAGAAACACCGCAACGCAGACGGGCTGACACGACGTCACCGTCTCGACAAGGTGCCAAGGAATGAGGAAGTGACCCCCTAGCGCGATCCGGAGCCAAAGAATGAGCCTCGATACGGACAAGTGGAGATCCTACCGAAGGGCTAAGTGGACACGTGTACCCGACCCTGCCTCTCCTCCCCTCTCTGATTCTTGTCTCTCAGAACGGTGGAAACTCCCCCTGACTCGGTTTCCCCCACCTCTTCTACTCCCCTCGCCCATTCGGACTTCCTCGCCACTCTCCCAGACAAATTTTGTTATTTTTGCACATGTATTTCCCGAGTTTATGGGGTAAATTGTTTCCCCTTCGAGTCTGGATTTGCTGATTGGGTGGAATGCGCCACGTGTGTCAATCGTGCGCATGGCGTGTGCATTTGATACAGAACAAGCAGCAAGGAATGGAGGTGTCCCCTGTGTAGGACGGACAAACTCCCTACCGAGGTTCGATTCGAGGCTGCCCGAACGGACGGACCTGAATACGACGAGAAATACCGACGATCGGAGGTATGGACAGATAAAATTTCATTAGCTAAATTCGTTGGCCTACCATTGGACCATCTCACTAAGCATGACAGACGTCGGGCTACCGAAAGATCCCGAGATTATCGATGGATCAACGGACATCTGGAAAAGCGTAAGACGGATCGGGACTATGGCTGACGGTTCCCCACCCTTTTCAGAGATATGACTGGACTAGGTCCGCGCACGAAGAACATGCCGCTCATTTCGCAATACGTGTCACCGAGGCAACAATCGACCAGAATCGATGGTTTTGGTCTAATATCCGAGACGATGTGAAGCACGTGGTTGCCAACTGCCTAATCTGTGCGGCCGACCGCGTGGCCCTTCGTGGGTCAAATACAATAGTCCCTACAGAGGCAAAATGGTCGTTCCAGCGGGTCAGTATGGACACAACTGATATAGACGTGCCACCTGGCCCCAACCGCTGCGAATACACCATTCTCTTGGTGTTGATCGATCATTTCTCGAAATATATCGAAGTCTATCAGTGTAAAACCCGAAAGGCCTCAGAGATAGCCACATACATCGATCAATTCCTCAATACCCATCTAGACACCGAGAAGATTCTAACCGACAACGGATCGGAGTTTAAGGGTGAGGTAGAGGAATTACTAATGCGTCGTGTCGTTACGCTCCGACATACTGCTCTTATGTTTCCCAATCGAACAGACTGGCAGAAAATGCGAATCGCATGATTAAGACCGTCCTCCGTAAGAACTTAGCGGCTTGCGACACTCGTCCATGGCCCGAGATCGTCTATCAGATCGTCGGAATCGACCGAGCCACCCCTCATGAGTCCACAGGGTTCACCCCCTTCCAACTTCGAACTAATAGCCTCCCATGTGTCGATAATCAGGGTACCACAGAAATTGCCGACAAAGGGGGTCGGGACACGCGTGTGGCCCTTAAAGCCAAAGCCAAGAGATATGCGGATTTAATGGAAAGGGTTGTTCCTAAGCTGGCCTGGAAAAGGCAGAAAATGACCGAACTGGCCTACGGTAGACAGGTCCGTAGCTATGAGGCCCGGAACGGGAATGCAGACCCACAACACCAATATAAGTTAGGAGATCTGGTGTAGGTACGCAAATGTGCACGCGACCGCAAACTCGCTCCCGAGTTTTCTGGCCGTTTTCGCATCGTAGAGCTCGGTCCTAACGGAGCTAACACGGTGCGCATCACGCCCGAAGCTAGAGCCAGCCATAGCTCCCTCCCCATCGTCCGCCACACCTCCTACCTTCGTCTTCTCCCTCCTTCTGAGAGCCTTAACCCATCTCTTTCTTCTTCATCCAACGCGATCAAGGAACTTGTTTTCTCTCCTTCGTCCGCATCTACCTCCCCCTCACCTTCGCCATGAGCTTTATGATTGAGCCGGCCCTTCCTTCTCACCTTCTTCAACCTCGGAACTTGTTGCAATTTTGCCAAGTCGCACATCCCCGCCTTAGTCTCGATCTTCTCCGGTTTGCGCAACTCTTTGGCGACGGAGCTTGGTGTGCCGCCGTGGAAATCACCATATCGACCGATCGAGGCTCGGTAATTGTCTTGGCAGAAGCATTGGGAGTTCGTCGCTTCTCGCGGCATACTCAGAGTGACGTAACGGTGGTCGTAGCCTTCAATGACGATTTATGTACTATCAGCGTGTAGCGGCGCGATGCAGTGGTGACTGATCTCTACAGGTGGGGACAAGAGTTGGCAGCTGATTGGCGGCAGCGACTGGCCCAGCCAAGGCAACAAGTCGTGGGGACTGATTGTATTGATACCTTCTCCCTCCGGACCAGCGCCATTGACCGCCCCTCTCGCCCTCTTCCCCATCTTCATCCCTACCCCGAGTGGCAAGTGCCGATGAATCGATTCTCCACCTTCTCTCTCCCCTCCGACCTTCTGATCATCTGGCCATCCTGGGCAAACCCCATCCTCACTCTAGAAATTCACCCCTCCTCCACCCTCCCATTCAGTTCTGCTTACATCCGCAAGTGGACCGAGTTCGCAACGGTTAGTGTGTATATGCTCACGGTGAGGTGCCACTGGTCACGATACTATAGTAATCAGGAACTGGAGCACACTCACGGGATCTCGTTGGTGTTGGCGTAGATGTGGCCGAACGAGTCGGTTACCAACGGTACGTTGGTGGGATTGTTGTGTGAAGAGATCACCAAGGGAGGACGAGTCATGGTCGCCTACGAACTTCCCGCATTTTTGTCACAGCTCGTCGACGATCTGCCGACGGACATCATCTCCTACAATCCAAGCGATCCGAAGCAGGCGGGACCTGAAATCTTGGAAAGGAAGTTGACGCCAACCGTAGTCTGGACGAACTGTACGGAGGATTACGGGCAGTATCTAAGCGATCATGATCCTACGGCTTGGTGTTACTTTGACCTGGACGAGCTTGCACCGGAAAACTCCGACTTCAACGAGTCTTGGCAGGCGCATCGGGAGAACAGGGAAATGCCATCAAATGACGATCCGGGTCGTATAGCCATCGTCGGGCTATTGGAGGAAGAAGAGCCAGAAGCACGGTCAACCTCCAAGGAAGAAGGAGAGGCATCGGCGCCTGAACCTCGGGAGACCTCACAAGCACGACCGTTTGCTCAAGGAGGATCGGCCTTGAATTCCGCTGTCCCCTCGGACGCCGCTAGCCGGCACGATGGCGCACCAACCTCCCGTTGGTGCCACCGCCCTTGCTCACCATCTCCAGCCGCTTCCCCCCCCTCCGCGCTTCGTCCCCGTCCTCCTCCCGGCCCGGACGTACCGTCCTCGTCCAGTCTACCACCGCCCTCTTGATTTCCTCCGTTTCTGACCTCTCCCCCACCTTGAGTTCCCCCTGGACTATCGCGTCTTCGCCAACTGCCTTTTCTGCCATCACTTCGCCGCTCGCCTCCTTTGCACGGTCTTCCCCCATCAATCCCCCTCCTTCCCTCTCAATATCCTCCTCTTTAGTGTCGTTTCCGGCACCTTTCCTGCTATGGAGGACTACGAGTCCTTAAGGGATAACGTCCTCCGCATTATTCCCTCCTTATACCCCGACTACCTCCTTTCCCTATCTCGACCTAATCATCGTTTTCCCCACGCACATCGGATCGTACATTTCATCGATCTCGGTGATGAAGCGGAGGATTACTTTCCCCCGCTCCCATCTGACTGGCCCCGACCCCTCCATCATCACCTCCTTGTCGACTACCGATGGGCGGATTTCCAATAACGAGGCAAGGGTGCAGAGCACACAGAGAATCAGTGGATGATGATGGCGTCATTTGGACGACCTCTGGCGGTTCCAGCAGCTCGAGCCAGCAGACTCGCGAAGAAATTGCAATTGACGTTGGCGTCAACATGAACTCTGGTTCAACTATCTGCGTCGATGCGAGCATTCCTTCTCCTAATACGCTTGCTTCCTTATTCATCCTCTCATCCCCCTCTCTCCTCCTCCGCCATGGCATGCAATCAGGAGATCGCATAATTTTGGAACCCTCTGCGCGTCACATATGTGACGTACTAGCTTCCGGACGTGCGCCATCTTTCGGACCCCTTCCTTTTTCCCGTGTTTTCTCTGCATCTAAATGTGTACAGTTCGACCCCGAG
>BFEA01000558.1:382017-398711 GCA_003427395.1 Chara braunii | reverse complement strand
AAACTGAACAACTTTTGCCTCAGGGTCAAATCGAAATTCCTTACCAAATGTTTTAACTAAAAATTAAAGGGTTTTTTGTTTTTTCAATTTTTTTTTTTTTTTTGGCCCGGCCGGGCAAGTGGTCCCGGGCCACTCTGGTAGCCTAGGGTGTTCAACTTGTTTTAAGCAGTACCGCTCCTGCCAGGTGTCTCGCGTGGAGATCTTGTGGAGTTTGGCCGAGTGGGCTCTGTGGCCTTCCTCTATGGGCCTCGCTGCACTACTCTCCACATGCACAACAGACAAAAATCATGGCGGTGTATCTTTCCATATTCTAGCGGAAGATTCACTCTCGTTTTGCACATTTGGAGAGTAGTGCAGCGAGGCCCTATGACTCTAGTATGAGATCATCTTTCTCTGGAAGTTTCCCGGCAGGGGGAGGTTCACGGCAGGTTCATGGCACTCTTGGTGTTGCGTACACTGTACAGGTCCTGCGTGTGTTTGTTTGATTTCGCGGCAGGGGGAGTTTCATGGCACTCTTGGTGTAGGCAGACTGAGAGGACTCCCCAAAAACAAAATTGACCATTCAGGGCCTAGTTGCACTACTCTTCGTGGCGGATGCGTGGAGAGTGAAAAAACTGAGAATCGCATCAAATTCTAGTCCTGGTTGCACTTACTCGCCACTATATTTCTTCTACAGAAAGTTAAAATTTTTTGTCTACCTGATGTTGACTCGTGAAGCCCTGCACTCTCCAGAAAGCTGTTTTGTGCAGAGGTCCGAGGACCACTCTCCACAAACTGCCGTGCACAGGCGGGGAAACCGAATTCACTCTCCACAACTTGTGTCAGCCGTCTGACACATTTTGCATTTGCCAAGTTTGGCGAGTAAGGGGCTCGCCACACCAGCTGTCGAAAGTGCATTTTTTCGAAAGTTGTCGTCGAAAACTCGAAAGGAAGAGTTTCGACAGAAACTCCCCCCTCGGCCACACAGCACTGTCGAAGTGAAGGGCTCGCGAATTCAAGTGCAGAAGAGACAAACCCGCATGAGTATAGGACAAGCATTTCTCCAGCCCGACCACAGTCCCGCTCAACAATCTTCGAGGAGAACTCGATAGGTCGGCGGTGGACTGTCGAAAATGCCTATGTTGCAGGCTGGACACGCGACCTCCTTCGAAAGGAGGTTCCCTGACAACTTGAGAATCTTTTGCCCGTCTCAGATTTCGACGGGCTGTGTGGCGAAGAGGAACTGTCGAAATCTCATTTTCGACAGCTGGTGTGGCGAGCCCCTAAGTGCAACCAGGCGCCTACTCTCCAAACTTGGCATATGGAGAGTAGTGCAACTAGGCCCTCAATGTGGTGGATGTGGTCAGTGCTTCTTCTTCTTTTTTTTTTTTTTTTTTTTTTTGGGTGCTTTTGTCTGTTCCTGGAGCCTTCTGTGTTATGGTGCAGTTAATTTTTTTTAGTGTTTTGTGTGATTGTCGTCCAGTAACTTCTTTGATTTAGGGCGTTGCAGCACGGCACGCGAAACGAAACACGAAACGAATGTATCTTCCCCCAGAAAATGGCCAGGTTCATCCGTTTGCTATAAATAGTAACGAGTGTATTTTGCCACCTTTGGTGGGCAGATGCACTCGTTTCGTTTTCGTTTCCTGTGCGGTGCCGCAAGACCCTTAGGGCCTCGTAGGGCCTCGCCGCCTCGCCACACCAATGTGGAAAACTGCATGGTTCATTTTCTACACCTGTCAGCACTTTTTTGACATAGGAGTTTTTTTCAACAAAAAGGCAGCCTTGGCCACATAGAGTGTCGAAAAGTAGGATGTTGAGGCTGTAGAAAAGGGTGATGGCCTCACCGCCGCACTCTCAAAATCTGCAAAATGAGAATGAACTTGCCTGAAGAACCTGGCCAGATGCACCCTCCACCGCAGCACTTTTTCACATTTGGAGAGTGGTCAGGCCAGGCCCTGAGAGCTTGTTCTTTTTTTTTTTTCTTTTTTTTTTTGAAGTCAGCCCGAGTGGCTGCTAGGGGTGTTGATAAGAGCAGACACCCCTAGCAC
The DNA here is from genome assembly GCA_003427395.1 of Chara braunii. Classification (NCBI taxonomy): domain Eukaryota; kingdom Viridiplantae; phylum Streptophyta; class Charophyceae; order Charales; family Characeae; genus Chara; species Chara braunii. Next base: position 396,681 of record BFEA01000558.1, on the reverse strand, counting down.
CATCGGGGAGGCTCCATCTATTGGTGGGGAGCAACACCTGCTGGAAACCGGGTCCAGCGTCCCATTGATACATGTTTGCTGAGAACCAGGCTCAGCGTCCTTTTGAAGTGCGTCGATGAACATAAGATGAACATAAGAGAATGTAAGAAGGAGGATACGAAAAATCATGATCGTGCTACCTGCTGGGAAGGACCCTATTGCCAGACCGGGTCCAGATGTCAGGGGCCAGACATACACTGGGTCCTTCCCCATCCTGCCATCACAACCCGTGGATGATAGCTAGAACATGCCTGCCAGCATTGATTGCTCCGGTAACCAGAGGGTTAAGCTTGAACCGTGGGCTTGGTCAGGAATCCGGGAGGAGCCACTGGGGGGCACCAGTGAGTTGTCCTTCCATCTTCCTGCCTCGGGAACTTGCCCTTCGTCATCTGTTCTAATGAAAAAAAGCAGCAACAGCGCAGCCAAGCACCCGACGCCAGCGCACTAGCACAGCCAGACATACAGAGCAAGCAGAGCAAGCATTGGATCGAATCAAAGAATTAGCCCATCCAGCTCACATCTAGGGACAGTGGGTGGGGCGGGAATGGGTCCGGAAAGTCCTCTGCAGGCCTCAGAGGAACGTTGCRGTCAATGGACATCCAGTCTTTAAACTGTAACCGATAATCCYGGGSCACCGTTGTCCCCTCATCTTCATTCCCTTCCCCTGACCAACATACCTTTGCTACCCATCCCTCCCGGTCCCCTCCCAGCCATTCCTTGGAGAACTGTGTTATCCTGTCCTTGATGTCTGTCGCCCTGTGGAGAGTGTCAAGAGTGCGTTTGACCGACTTCCATCTGAAGTCCAGTTCCATCTGTATGTAATGTTTGAACTGTTCTACTCTCTCCTCGCCCTCTACCCGAACTCGGTCAAAAACCAAGGCGCAATGCTGCCACCATAGTACCCATAGGACCGTTCTTCTGCCCAGCTGGAACATATTCCAGGCAAAAGTGTCTCCTTGGAGAGGCGAGTAGTGGCCCAACAGGATGGCACGCCAGTCCCACGGCCATTGGTGCCCGGGCACAATTTGCTGCCACACTCTATCCCASCATCTCCAAGTTAAGACAGYTGTCRGGCACTGTAGAAAGATATGCTCTATTGTTTCCGCTCTCAACTTCTTGGGGAAGYCCGACTGACAACGTGAGCACCACGGCAGGGCCCGACCCTGTTGTTCCAGCTGGGAGTGATCTATCAGCCAATCGTTTGTAGGCAGACAGCGGTGCAGGATCTGCCACTGCAGTGACGTGATCTTCGCAGGTCTGCACTTAGTGTCTTTAAACCACCGGATTGGTGTAAGGAGCTGTCGGTCCACGTCGAGGTGCCTCTGCCATCTATCCATCATGACGTCTTTCAGGCAGCGCTTGGCTCTGATCTTCCTATAGGTTGCTTTTACAGAAAGGTCCGCCAATGCGGTGGAGGAGGAGGATTGCCCCGTTTTGTGGCCCTCCTTATGGGTCCAGATCCATTCCCGTGGGTCCATGGGAAGGTCTTGTATGGCCAGCTCCGACATAAATGCCCTCCGGTTCTCTCCTTCCCCAATAATTCTAAACCGATATAGGGCCACCTTGGGGACCCATTGGAAGGGGACAAGGCTTCCTATTAACTGGCCATTTTCCTTTACCTGAAACCACTCTATGAGTGCATCCTCCGGTCGGACTTGGTGTACACACCCCACTGTAGCCCTCTCCCCATCCTTAGATACCCAGTCCCCATCTTGTAACAGTGGGCCTCTGCGTCGGATAAGCCGCCATCCCACCGGGAGGGCTTCTATGATGTCTTCCAACGCAGTTTCAGTATTGTGACAATAGCTCAGGCGCTCCCTCATCGCCTTCGGGCTCCGCCACTCATTTTCTTCTGCATCCCATAGGTCTCCCACGCGTGTTACCCCGTTCTTCACCCATCCTTTCCACGGGGAGTCCGAGCTACAGTAGATTTGGCTCTGGCCATTGGTAATCCAATGGTTGCCGAAGAGGGGTTGTCTTGCCACCTCCTCCCATCTGCTCGGGGGTGGGCGGTTCAGGGGGGGGAGTCATCTCCAGGTTTTCAGCAGCCGGGGCCAGAAGTCATCTCCCTTTCTCAGACCCCCTCGGGGGCGACGTGGTACCTTTCAATATCGGTCATCCAACCACTAAAGCGGGTGGACGGTGGGGGGGGCCTCTAGGGCAAAGCGTGCTAACTGTTGAAGGGCGAGGGGTCTCCACGTTAGCGGGTTCGCAAAAATTAACCTCACGATCCATTGTAGGTTGAGGGCCTGCATCTGAGTGAGGGGGTCTAAGATACCAAGCCCCCCTTGCATCTTGGGTTGGATGACCGAGTCCCACGCAATCCGACTAATGGCGTGGGGGGTTTTGCTGTCCCCTCTCCAAAGGTAAGCTGCCACTTTTTTCTTCAGGGATTTAAGTGCCCCTTCACTCAGTGGCCAGAGAACCGCCTTGTACCATAAAGATGCCAGGACCACATTATTAATGATCAGCGCCCGTCCGAAGAGTGACGTGTTCCTATGGTTCCATTGGGAGAGTTTGGCAAGGGCCGAGGCGGATATCCATTCATCGTTCTCTGGGGTTCTTCCTTCTGTAGACATCTTAACCCCTAAAACCCGGATTGGGGTCTCCCGGGGGACGCATGTGACCTGCTGTCTTTCAGGGGGGCGGCCCCACCAGCCTAACGTTTTTTGCCCCCAGTTGACGGCCATATCCGAAAGGATACAGAAGCGGTCCATCAGCCTCTGAATTTCTTCAATGTTATTTTGTGTGGCGTCAACCATGATTGTCAGGTCATCTGCGAACAAGGAGCAGACTGGGGTTGCTTCCTCTGGGATGCCCACAATTCAAATTCTTGTAAGGTCCTTGCTATGCCGTAGATTGGCAGTCAGTGCTTCCATTACGATGATGAAGAGGAAAGGGGCAATAGGGTCGCCCTTTCTCACCGAGCGCTGTAACTTTATTTCAGGAGTCAGGGACAAATTAATCTGCACTCTCGTGGTTGCATTCAGGTGTAATATGTTTATCCACCATCGAAATTTCATGCCGAAGTTCATTCGTTCCAGACATCTGTCCAAGAATAGTCAGTCAACATGGTCATATGCTTTTTCGAAGTCAATGAAGATGAAGGCGGCATTGCTCTTGGATTGCTGCACCAGACTAATCATCTCATTGATCAGCAATATATTTTCCTGGATATTCCGGTTACGAAGAAATCCCGTCTGGGCCGGGTGGATGAGCTCCTCGATTACTTCGATTAATCTATTTGTCAGTGCTTTGGATAACATCTTGTAGACCAACGTCAAACGGGTGATAGGTCGGTAATTACGTATATTCATCTTATCTCCCTTTTTGTGAATCAAGGAAAGCACCCGTTGCCCTGCCAGTTCCCCCAAGTCCCCTGACTCCCAGACCGCATTATAGAACCGCATTAAATCCTCACTTAAGAAGGGCCACATGGTCTCCCAAAATTCTTTTGGGAACCCATCTAGACCAGGAGTTTTCTCTTCGTCCATTTGCATGAGTGATGTCCAAATTTCCTCCTTAGTGAGGTGACGGTCCAGTTTGTCCTTTTGCGAGGGGGAGAGGTGGTTTTCCATTGGGCTCAGGAATTCGTCCATTGCTTTACGACGATCGTCCTCTGGCTGTGGGGGAACATGAGAGGCAAAGAGGTCCTGATAGAAGGATCTGACGATCCTAACGCAGTGGGCTGTGGTTGTGGCCAGTTCGTTGGTCGCGGGATCTATGAAGGCCTCAATCGTGGTGCGGTGTGCTCTTATTGATGCTATGCTGAAAAACTGTGAGTCCATGGTGCCTTCGACAGTCCATTGTTTGAGCTTACCTCGGATTCTAACTCCTTGCCATCTTTGTGATGCGATTTGTAAGAGTTGGTCTTTCAGTCCTTGGATCGTCAGGGTATGGTCGCTCGAATTGTCCTGGTTGACCAGATTGTGGAGCTGTCTGTGGATGTCCATTTCGTGTGCATATCGTCTGGCCGCGACAAGTTTTGAGTAATCCTTACATTTTTTGGCTAAGATAAAAAGTCAGTTAGTAAATCATCTTACCTCGGAATCAAAGACCAGTCTTTGGTCTCGCCAATATCCTCATACGTCTCGGATATATACAAGAAAGGAGTCGTCTTTAAGCAAGGACGTATTAAGTTTATAGTACCCAGGCCCCTGGTCTGGTCGCTTTCGAAAGGAGAAAACCGCTCCGCATGAACAGTGGTCCAGACCGGGGTGGGGGCTCAGCGGCAAAATTACTGTGCGCTGTAGAGCATTCTTTAATTCCTCTGATATTAAGATCAGGTCTATACACGATTTTGAATGCCTTGTCGGGTCATTGGTGCGAAAACACGTGTAGGCTCTCTCTGCCGGGTGCAGGTACCGATGTGCATCGACCAGACTGAGTGCACCGCAGAGGTCCGCTATTAGTTTTTCATCTTCTTCAATATAGTTGGGACACGGGGATTGAATGTGCCATCTGTCCAACCATCTGTCCGGCGCCGCGTTGAAGTCCCCTGCAATAACTATTGGGACGCCTTGTGGCACCAGGGTTGTGAGGTGTGTGAAGAGATGGTCTTTGTCGATTGGTGTGTTGGGGGCGTAGATGTAGAAAATACATATGAGCTCAAGCTCCAGCATCCCCAGGACGGACACCCACCTCCCTTGCTCCTCATCCACCGTCCAGTTAACCACCTCGAGGCGGGATTCTGGTGGTACCCAGATGGCCACCCTTGACGAGCCAGGAGATCCAGCGTGAGCCCTGAAGGCCTGGTATGGCCAGACTGTTTTGTGGGCCCTGTGGTGCTCCGGCTTATCCATTAGGCACGTTTCCTGGACACAGATGACGTCGGGCCATCGTCTTCCCCCTACATTCTTCAGCTGGTCCCAAATTGCTTGTTTTTTAGAGGGATTAAAGGAGGCTAAACCATTCACGTTTAGGGACCTGAGGTCGAGATCCGCACTTCGAAGGCATTCCTTCCACCGAGGGTTTCTGTCGTACAGGATATCAATGTCGTCCATGCCTTATTCCCTAAAGAATTCTTTTTTTTTTTTTTTTTAGACTCTTATCCATGGGCGTTCAGACCAGTTAACTGTGCACAGCAGTCCGTTCCTAAGAATTTTTGCCAAGCAGGTGTGCAGATCCTCCTCATCCCAAAAGGCGTTGGCTTTTACTTGTTGAAGAGGGAGCTCCATCCAGGCACCATGGTTGTACCATACCAGGTTGGACTCCTTGTCTTCCTCGAAAAGGACGTACAAGTCTATGGTGGCCACCCTCATCAGCCCCTCGAACTGTGGGAGGATAGCTTGAATACCGACTGGGTAATGGCGGCTCAAAAGGGGTTCCCCCTTCTTCCTGAAGTCCCCATCCCTCAGGTCAGGAAGGGACCAGATGTTGACGAATTTCCATCCCGGGAGAGTCACCCCCCTTTGCACCAGGGAAAGACCCACCTCCATTCTGTCCCCCGCCTGCCTGAGTGGGATGACCGCAACCCCGTCCTTCTGCTGCAGGGGCTTTTCATACTGCCCCCCTGCTACCAGATGCCTGAGCTTTTTGTTTCTCGGCTGACCAGGGTTGTGGCTTGCTGGGTCCGCTGCATGACTATACTCCGGCGGGTCTGGAGCAGGCGGGTGAGCGGGCCGTGGCGGTTCGGGGGAGCGAAATTGCAGGGTCGAGAGCTGGCGGATCCGCTGAAAAATCTCCGGCCAGGAAAGATGCGGGGGGGGGGCATCTTGCAGGGCTCTCCGAAGCGTGGGGCTCTTGTCCAGCATATCAAACAGCTGGACGTATGCGCAATCCCAGAAATCTGGGGAGGCCCCCGGGTACTGGGCTTGGAAGCCCTCTATCAGCCATTCTGCAATTATTTTCAGTTTTTGCTCTATGTCCATGTCGACGGGGGGTGCCCCCGTGTCCCCCTGCTGGTCTACCTCCATCATCGCAGCCGGGGGAGGGGGGAGGCTGGAGGGGTCCTCAATTTTCATGGGTTGGGGGCCGAAAGCCCCCTCAAGCTGGTCTGCCATTTTAGAGGTCCCCCCGGAGTCCGCCTCTGTGCACCCCGCCTGTTTTTTTCCGGTTCCTCGTATACCCCCGTCATCTGTTGTTGTAACCCCGCCCTCTGCTGTTTTACCTTGCACCTGATTTTTTTTTGTTCCTCGTGTGCCCCCGTCCTCTGCTGCTGCATCCCTGTCCATTGTTGTTTTGCCCACCACCTCCGCTGCCCCGGATGAGGGGAGCTGTTGTTGATTGTTGGCGTTGTGCTGCTCCCTGGCCGGGCCCCCCGCTAGGGTGCCATCTATTGTAAGCCGCTCCTGTCGGCTGTTATCCCTTGGCTGCACACTATCTGGCTGTGTCGGGATCCGGAAGTGTGCTGCGGAGATCTGGAACAAGCGTTGCAGTGCGTCTCCCCAGCGTATGTGTTCAGGGAGACCCTGACTCAGAATTGCTCGGACCTCAGTGTTGTTCTCTAGTGCTTCCTTCAATTTCGCGTGCGCTTGTACCCATAAATCTGTTGAGGGCTCCGGATGCAGGGACTGAAGACCCGCCATGATCCAATCAGAAATTTGTGTTGTGGAGACGTGCGGATCCTGTACTATTTCCAAGGAAACTGGGTTGCCGTGTCCTTGCATTGGCATTGCCAACGCTCCATCGTACGGGTCCTTGGGTGCTTTGCCTGGGTGTTGTGCATCCCCCGTGTGCTCCCGTGCTTCCATTCTCTTTTTCTCCACTCCCTCGCCCCCCCCCAGACTCCCTTCTTCTATGTCCATCAGGGCAAACCTGTTACCTTGGTTTCTTTGTTCCCGCCCTGTCCGGTTCCCCTGCGGGCTCTCCGAGGGTCTTTGGTTTTTCTCCAGGTTTTCTGTCTGTTTCCTATCGCCGGACTGGGGCCCTGGTGATTTGTGCGAGTGGGATTCCACTGTTTTCGGGGGTACCCACGAGGGCGGCGGTTTTGTCTGCAGGGCGGGCTCGCCCTCCTTGTCCCACACCCAACCGATAGTGTTCCCTTTCTCGTCTGTCATGTCCGCGTAGACCCATCCCTCGTGCCCCGGGTCCACCGTCCGCCAGTGAGTGCTTCGGAAGGGGTCTTGAATCAGCCAGCCTGTGGCTCTGACTTGGTTGACAGGGTGGTGACGGCAGCAGGGGTCTGTGTATAGATGGCCGTAGGCATGACATTTAAGACGCCATGGCCGTTGCTTGTGTGCAGTATGAATTCTAAATTCCTTCTCTCCCACTCTAAAGAGAATTATATCATCAATGGAGAAGGGCTGACCTTCCGGGAGATCTATCGCCAACATGAGATAGTCGTCCCGTTTGGCCACATGCGGGGGGAGAGGGTCTATAAAGTCGATAACGTCGTATTTCACGCCAAAGTCCTGTACAAAGGCTGCCTGTATTTCAATTGGGACATGGCGAAACTCGACCCAGAAGTGGTCTGCCATCAATCTGTCCCTCCTCTCCTCTGGCTTTTGTTGTCTGGGTGGTGCCCATGGGTAGATTCTCACCTCCGATCTCTCGCATCTGATCGACCGCCACCTGTCCATTGCCTGCTTATCGGTATCAAGTCTACAAAGGACAGTGACTGTCGATACTGAGACAGGTTGGAGAAGAAAGAGGTCATGAGCTTCTTCCAAATTTCCTTTGAGGGAGGCTAACCTCTTCCTAATCCACCCGATTTTGTCGTTCGTAGACTTGAAGGCCGCGTCATCATGAAACACCCAGTTACTAGCGTGTTTCATGTACAGGTCATTCCTTTCTTTGACTTTGCTTGCAGGCAGAGATTTCATTAGAGTTGATTTGCCTCCATGATTTACCACCTGTGGCTCAGAGGGGGTCAGAAGGTGGGACAGGAAGAAAGCCGCAGTGGAGGACAGATTATCCATGGGTATTTTCCATACCCTGCCCTCTCCCTCTTCTTCTTGTCTGTGGATCTGGAACGACTGTCCTGCATAGGGGTTCCGAAGGCGGGCGGCCCATGTGGGGGCCGGAAGGCTCATGGTTTCAGGTGTAGGGCCAGGGGACTGCGTGATGTTTTGTTCCTTATTCTGCTGAGTTGCCCCGGGGGGCTGTGTGTTGGTTTCCTTTTGTTCGTGCTGGTTCATTTGCGTGTCTTGTCGGAGCCCCTGATTGCTTTTAGCCAGCCTAAGCTCAGCATGTTGCCTGATTGCCCCCCGGTACAAAAGGGTGGAGTCCAGCTTTCTCTGCACTCTTTGATATCGGCGTCCAGCACGTCGTGCCCCCATCATCGCGGTCTCCCTCGTCTTGCCTCTATTCGAATCCCACCCTGCCCTCTTTAAGTCCGACCCCGTTCTACGCCCGCAATCCTGCCTGGGTGATGAATCCCCCGTTTTCCAATTCACAGTCCGCCTGCCCTCTTTCAGTCGTGCCCCCGCCTGCCCTCTTTCAGTCGTGCCCCCCCCCCCCCAAAAAAAAAAAAAAAAAAAAGATTGTGTGTGCTATCCTTCGAATCCACGTGGCACCTGGTGAATCCCTACGGGATGACGTGTGCGGAGTCGCGCCTTTCGTGTTTAGGATCTTCTGCGATAGGGGATTGTGGGTGCTATCCTTCGAACCTACGTGGCACCTAATGAATCCCTACGGGGTGACGTGTGTGGAGTCGCACCTACCTTTAATGCTCTCTGGCCGATAATGCTTTCCCTCCTCCACCGGGGGGAGGGTCCCGCCCGGGGCCCCAAGAGGAGTGAAAGGTCGTTCGTCGCCATGCGTGCTGCCAGGTCGTCCCCCGTTCCTTGGCTGCCGCGTCGCATCCGTAGTCTTGGTCCGTTCCTTCTTTCCTGCACCGTCGCTGCTGCTTCACATATGGCGCCTCTCCCCGACCCGTCCTTGGCTACTTCTCGTACCGTTCCTATCACGGTGGTGACACCTCCTTGCCCTATGCCCCCATCTTCCTCCACGCCTCTTGCCTCCACGGTTCTCTCTTCCGTCCACGACTTCGACTGCTCCTCGTATGGCGCCTCTCCTGGCTGCTTCTCACACGGCGCCTGACGGCCTTCGCGTCCACGGTCCCTTCTTTCCGCCCAGCCTTGACTGATTCTCGTCCCGCGCCTGTCACGGTGCCTCGTCCTTCTTACCGTATGCCCACGTGTCCCTCCCTTTTATCCCCTCTTCACCATAGCCAGCTCGGTCTGTAGCTTCTGTATGATGCCGGTTGTCGCCCCCTTACCTCTGATCGATGTTGACTCCCCTTTGACCACCTGCCTCCAATAATTTCGCGAGGGTCAACCCATCGCGTTGCGGCCTTTCGCCCGGCGATGGTCCTCGCACTCGTTCTGGCTCCTTGCCCTGCCCGTCCCCTTCCACCTTCCTGCCCCGATACTTCCCCCACAGTCTTCCTCCCCGGGCGGCTATGGCCACTTAGTCGTGGCCTGGCGCGGGAACCCTAGCCTTCCCCCTCCCCCTTGGCAGTAGCACGGTCCACGCTCGTAGCGCTGCAAGCATGTCGCAGTGTCGGCGCGAAGCGGCGGTCCTAGGTTGAGCATTTGGTATATAAGTTTAAAAAAAAAAGAAAACAAGGTAGAGATGTCGAAAACACCCTCCGAAAAAAAAAAGAAAGAAAAAAACACCCTCCGTTTCACTAGCTGGGAGGTGAGATGTTGAGTTTCCCACGGCGGCAGGCGGGAGTTTTTCACGCATGTCGAATCCATTCCTCTGACATACGACTCGTTTTTCGACATTTTCTCTTCGACAGTCCATGGGGCGATGAGAAAATGTGGAAAAAGGAGTTTTCAACATTGATGTGGGGAGGCCCTCACCAATGTGGAAACTGGAGTTTTCGACATTTTTTCCTCGCCACACAGACTGTAGAAGAAAAAATGTCGAAAACGCTTCGACAATCATCAGAGAGGTGGTTTAGACATGGGTGTCGAACGGCCCGCCTGCAGCGGGTCGAGTTTCAACGTCACGGAAACGAGGTTGTGAAGGATGTGCGGATTTCGACATCTATGACTCGACAAAGGGTGTCTTCTTCTTCTTCTTCTTCTTTCCCCTTTTCGAACAACAAAACTTGGCTTATTCTGGGTCTTCTATATACGGTGTGGCCAAGGCGGTCTTTGTGTGTGTCAAAAGCCTTAGGGTGAATGTCGAAAATGGTCTCAGACTGACAGTTGTAGAATATTTCACGTTTTTTCTACACTGGTGTGGCGAGGCCCTTATGCCCTCCACCTTTTTATAGGGCCTCACCAGAGTCACCACACCACTGTCGAAACCAGAAAAGTAAGAGTGTATATTCCCCAGAAAGTGATCAGGTGCATCTGTTACTATTCATAGTAATGGATGCATCTGGCCACTCATTGCGGGAACATGTAGTCTTACTTTTCCCGTTTCCACAGTCACTGTGGTGTGGCGAGGCCCATAGATTGTAATAATATTTATGCAAGTGTGCCGCTCTGGCAGCAGACTGGTGTGTTGGCACTTGGCGCTTAACCACACAAACGTGGCCAACCTTGCATTAATTTAAAATACTGTGTCTATGGGTCTCGCTGCACTACTCTCCAGTCTCCGCATTCGGAGAGTTTTTGATCGCTGCACTAACTATCCGATTCGACCCCTCAAAAACGTTCAGATAGCTGTCAGAAGCTGCCTTGGAAAAGCACTCTCCGCTGGTGGAGAGTGCCCAGCCTGCAATAGTGGTTTTCCGGATGGACCTCCGCCCTACCTTCCAAAATGCTCCAAATTCGGAGACTGTACCTGGAGTCTGGGCCCACACAGTGCAAATCACGCCTGTCTGCTAGTGCACTCACGAACTGGAGTTCAGTGTCTGGATGGTTAGTGCAGAGGTGAACCCAGAACGACGAATCTGGAGAGCTTTTCAGCTCTCAGCGAACTCTCCGATTTTTTGGAGGGTGGAGAGTAGTGCAGCGAGACCCTATCTATACCTTCTTGGTTCTATGGATGGTTTGTGATGATTCCTCGGTGTGTGGAGAGAGAGAGAGAGAGAGAGAGAGAGAGAGAGAGAGAGAGAGAGAGAGAGAGAGAGAGAATATTCGAGGGTAACCTTTTTTTTATTATAAAACACAGTGTCACACATATTAAGCACAGCATCGTTAACCCAGACTCTGAGGTGCATTTGGTCAGCCTACTCCAGGACGTCAGGACAGCCTATTCGGGTATTATCCCCTTGTGCTAGCCCATAATTATAAAGTCAAGTGACAGCTATTTTACCTTAAGTGGGCTGCTAACCTGCATCTTCGTGAACCCAAAAAAAAAAAAAAAAAACGTCGGTGGGGGACTATGAGAAAGGGAGGCGCAGCTACTGACAAAATGCTGTGTCTTTGCGTTAGCCGGACCCCCACTGGCGGCCCCAGCCCCGGGGGGCCAACATGAATTACCTCGTTTGTGAGGCCCTATGCTTGCAGGGGTCCCCTCTATATAGTCTTAGGTAGCTAGGTAGTGTGAGGTGAATTTGAGAGAAGAATATAGCTTTTAAAAAAAAGAACAGAATGCATCCATTTCAACCACTTGCCAATATGTACCATTTACGCATACACTTTGCCGTAGTTGTTCATCGCTTCGCAGTTTGACACCCCCACACTCACCAGTCGTCTGGGGATAGTACTCAAACTACCCGTAGGACTTTCTTTCCAAAGCTCTGCCAGTGCCAGTGGAGGCAATTGCAGTCAGATTCATAATGGTATGGCCGTAATTGTGGTCATATACATTTGTAGAAGTGCTACCTTCTTCCGCCGAATACAACGTGCGGTCAGTATTATAGCTGTATTTGGGGTATCTTTCAGTGTGAATACAGATATAATGGGCCTCGCTCCATTACTCTCCACATGCAGAAAAGACAAAAATCATGGCGGTGTATCTTTCCAATTTCTACCGGAAGATTCGCTCTCGGTTTGCACATTTCGAGAGAAGTGTAATACTGGCCCAATGACCATACTAGTACATGGATTCGCGGGAAGAAGGTAATGTCAGTAGTCCCTACCCCTTGCTGACAGCCTGACTGTTATCTTGTCGGCCAGAGACATATAGTAGTCGTCAGAAGAGGAACTTTCAAAGAAAAATCACCTCACTTTCACAAGTTGTTCTGTGAACTAACAGTAGGGTGATTTCGACAGGGTTCCTCGCTCCACTAGTACTCACCAAATGCACAAAAGACAAAAAATATGGCAGTGTATCTTTTCATGTTCTAGGGGAAGATTCGTTCTCATTTTGCATTTTCGGTGAGTGGTGGAGCGAGGCCCACTGACTGGAGTTTCCTCGAACGAACCGTAGGGGAGTTCCTTCTTTTCTTTTTGTTTGAAAACCGGCAAAAAAAAAGAAAAAAAAAGGGGTAACTTCGGCGCAGTTACGAAAACAGTTTGTAATTGCACTTCAGGCAATCCCGCGAATACAACACACCCCCACGAGACCCCACCGAACCCGAAACATAGGTCATATACATTCAGCATTACCGGCCCTTTTGCCTCAAGTGCAATTACAAACTCAATCCCTCACTGCGCCGTAGTTTTCTCAAAAAAAAAACAAGGGCAAAGGTCCAAAGGACCAATAGGGGAGTTCCTTCAAAGGAACAGGAGGGTAGTTGCTTCAATTTGAAAGGTCCTGGAATAGTAGGGATATTTATGCAAACGAAGGGCCTCGTTACACCCTCCTTGGAAAGTCCTCAGGAATTAGGAGGAAGTCCTTTGATTAATTTATTATTTTTGGCGTCATCGTTACACCGTGTCCTTAGAGCGTCGGCTTAGAGATTCGTCCTTGGAGCTTTTTCGGGGGGAAAAAGAGAAAAGAAAAAGATAAACAGTTGTGCTTGAGGCTTTCAGCCAATAGGGTGTCGCCACGATCCCGGTTCGACCGTTGTAACATCTCCTCTACGTGTGTGTTCTCTCCTCTCCGTCAATTGCGGCTCCTTGAGCCCAAAGGACCTCAGGAGGACCCTTGAATCCAAGGACGCAATGGCTGGCGATTCTGAGGATCCCCAAGGAAATCTCTCTGGAGCGTTTTCACTTTGGGCCTCGTTAATCCAAGGAATTCGGTGGACTAGGACGCGGTGTAACCATGCCGAATTCCTGAAAATCGCCTTCCCAAGGAGGGTCTAATGAGGCCCGAACCCTGTCAGTCGGGGGCATTACTCCAAAGGAACAGTAGGGGGAGTTCGTTCGGAAGGAACAGTCGCGGAAGAACGGGGGACGGCGGGAGGGGAGGCGGGGGGACGTTCTTTTGAAGGAGCAGTAGGGGGGGKKGKGGGGGGGKGKGGGGGSGKGKGSGGGGRGKGGGGGGKGTTCTTTTAATGAACAGTAGGGGGTGCGGGGCTTTGTTGAAAAAACAGGAAGGGGGGCTCCTTACGGAGAACGAGTAGGGGTTCCTTGGGAGCAACAATAAGGGTCCGGGACCCTTCGAGGGAAGCCACTCAAAGGAACCCTATTCTTCCCCTCAAATGCTTCTAGGAGCATAGGAATGTGAAACAAGGCTCTTCCTTCCTGACATCCATTAAACCACCAGTACTTGGGCGACGCCTTAGCGTTAGCGCTACGAGAATTTTGCTACCGGCGGGCCGTCGATAAATCGTATCGACAGCCCGCGCCGCTTCAAAAAAGGTGCGGCCGGCGCGGCGCGCAGTGCCCAAGTACTGGTGGTTTAAAATTGGAGTGATGCAGACGAGATTAACGTGCAAGGATGACACACAATAATCTGAAAAGCAAAATTTGTTTTTTTCCCCCTCAAAAAAAAAAAAAAAAAGAACTAAAGAGGAACACTAGTGCTTCTTCAACAGGGTTTACTTTGAAAGGACCTGTACTACCGTCTTCACCCGAATAGAACACCCGGTCATTATCGCTGCATCTAGACTGAAAGTTGCCACAAATACGGCTATAATGACAGGGCGTTCTATTCGGGTGAAGACGATAGGAACTTGAAGGAACCACCAGTACCTCCCACGTTTTTAGGCGTTGATGCGGAGGCTGAATCCGTGGGGGTCCATATGCGGCATTTGCATCAGAGGGGGCCTGAGACCCCCTTGGGAAAGGAGACCTACTGTTCATTCCTTCTGGAGAACAATGGGGTGAAGCTTTGGGCCTTGCCACACCACTCCGGAAAATTTAATGTGAAAAAGACAAAAATGTGGCCGGCGCATCTTTTTTATTTTTATTGCTTGACCGGCCCTGGGTAATTCGAGATTGTTATGGAAGTTATTATTGCAGATTATATGTCATGATCCTGACTTATTGAGCTTCCTTATTGAGCTTATGTTGTGACAGGTATGTTGAGAGTTTTTTTGCCTCTTGAAATATCGTGAAATTGAGGGTCTCAACCCTGATAAGCATCGTAATTATGAATGTCAGCTATGATGATTCTGACTAAGAACTCAACCTGAGAGCTTTTTTTATTGGATGTGTATTGGGTGTGTCCCGACTGGCCGCAGCAGGACCTGAGCAGCCTCTTCCACTTGGCCCAATGCTCCCGTAACGGGTTACAGGGCGGCACAACTCGCCCCAGCGAGTTTTTTTTTTTATAAACACACACCCCCTGTAGTGCTAGTGATGCTGATTTAAAATCAGACACCAGTTACCAGTGTTGACTGGCCGTGGCCACCAATCCTTCTCAGGCCACTGAAAGTGATGGCAACAGGAATAGAACCCAGCACCTACGCGGTGCCGCTCAGGCATTTTTTTTTTTTTTTTTTTTTTG
>BFEA01000558.1:354518-367630 GCA_003427395.1 Chara braunii | reverse complement strand
CTTGCGCAGGGACCGTGCTAATCTTCTTTGTATCGTTCCAATTTTAACGGATGTCCCGAAGGACTCCGACCGGGGCAGTGCCCCGCTGTACTGCCAAAGGCCAAACGACCCTCCTCCGAACCCGCGCTGCCTCCCCAGGCAGTCCAAAATATGTGGTCGTACCCGCCAGACTCCATCATCTAGGCCAGACGCAGGCCCGTACTCCAACAGTTCGTGGGTGTACCCGCTAAGCTAGGCCTTTGGGTATTAATTATACCCACGGTACCACGTCCCAAGGCGACACGCGGCGTGGTAAAAAATTAGAAAGGAAGTATATAAAAAAAAAAAAAAAACTACAACTTCAGCGCAGTCACAAAAGCGGTTTGCAGTTGCACTTCAAGCAATCCCACGAATTCCACACATGGCCCCTGGGATTGGGCCCGCCGCCGCTCCTGCGAACAAAACCGAGGGGGATAGCCCTAGCGGCCCTCAACCCCATCGGTTCCTTCCGCGACGCTCTGTTGCAGTTGCTGCGCTGGTACCCGCTGGCCTCGATCCCCTAACCTCCGTCTCCAGAATCCAATGTCCTAACCAATAGGGCTAGTCCCAAGTCTGGAGTTTAGCCTACGCAAAACCCAATATAAGGTGATGCGGCGCAGTGCCTAGGCCCAAAAAACGGCCTGGGCATCGTCTCTGCCTACAACCAAACCCACGGCCGCTAAGTATCCACGCCGCCCTACCCAAACCGTGTCGTAGCCGTCCCCGCACGCCATCCTACGCCACCCCATTTACCGCACAAGGTCCCACCGTCGTTGTCGATGCCGTCGTCCTCGCATGCGCGCTCGCCTCGGTCAAACGTACCAATCAACAGAACATATCCTTTATTCCTGCTTAATCAAAAATAAATAAATAAAAATAAAACAAAGTAAAACCGACCGACGTCCGCGCCGGCTTTATAATCAACGACAGAAACGGAATCACGCGCGCCTCGAACCTGCGCGCCCACACACTCTTTGTTCTAGTCAACCATCCGGCCATCGTAACCATACAAACGCAGCCGCGCCTCGCACGGTATACTTAACTTTAAGCCGAACTCATTTTTCTGTCATTTGCAAAAACCAGTGCGGATACCCTTGTAAGGGTATTCGCGCCGATAGCGCCTGTTGCTGGCGCCAAGGGCTCGAAAAATGACAAAGTTTTAAAGCTAAGGAGGAAAAATGAGGAATTTAGGAGGAAGTTAGAACGGGAGTGCTCGAGCAGTGAGAATTTGGTGGACCGATTGCTGCGGGAGAATGAGGAGCTCAGACGAAAAGCTAGTGTTACAAGGGACCCATTGGAGAACGGGATGAGCATGTTGATGAAGGAGATGCAAGAGCTTCGGGCTGGGAGGGATAAGGACAAAGAGCTTCTGGTGGGATTAAAGACAGAGATTGGATTATTACGAAAGGAGAAGGAACAGTCAGCAGAAGAAACTCATGTGTGGATGAACGAAGCCTTGAGGCCCGGGAACAAGAGGGGCTGCATATCCATGACGCCGCCGGAGGTCGACAATCGCACCCGTTGTAGGGTGCGTATTATGGAGTCGCCGTCTGGTGCGCTACGAGATGAGCTGAAGAAGCTGAAAGACATGGAACATTGCACGCTACGGGAGGTTGAGGTGCTAAAACAAAGGAGGACAGCTGAAGAACGCAGGCGGATGGAGGCGGAGGCGGAGAAGTTGGTTGCGGAGGCGGAGGTGGCGAAACTAAGGGAGCAAATTGAGAAGCTGACAACGGAGGCTGCGGCTGCACCAACAGGAGGTACGAACCTCAAATCGAGGTTGGAAGCGGCAACCGAGGTCGGGGGCAGCGCGCAGAAGACTGTAAGGAGAGGCAAGCCACGGTCAACACTCGGACGTGTGGGTAGTGATGACGGGTCAGCGGTGGATGCCAATGACAAATTCTCATTCCTGCAGATTGAGAGAAAAAGGCTGCGAGCATGGAAAAACTCGGGGCTCGAAGCGTTGTGTAAGCAAAAAGGTATTACTTATAGGACGGTAGAGATGACAGCGGATGAGATTGCCGAAATGAGGGTCGATGCACGCTTCGGCAAGAAGGATAAGGAAACGGCGATGAAGGCTACTCGGCTGGGCGATGAGGGAGGGGGAGGGATACCTTCGTGCTCAGGTGGTACGGAAGCTAGTACAGAGGTGGAGGACATTCCCTCAGACTCGGCCTAACTGTTGTCCCGAATATGACTGAATGTTGGAAGCTTGTTCGAGGAATCAAGGCTTGTTCGAAGACCGTGGTAAGGAATGGAGTGGCCGAAGGATGGTATCGAAGATTTGTATTGTCACTGATTCTGGAAGGAGAAATTCCATGGGCTTTGAAGTTTGTGGACTATCTGACGGAGGTTCGACATTTGAATCTGGTGAGTTGTGAAGGCCCTTTGGTTTACGCTTTGGTTTCTCCGTGGGTTAAGCATGTCTATGTGGGAGCTACGGCTAGGTCGCTTGAGGCTAGATGGAAAGAGCATCTATTTCGGGTCGAGAGTCAGAATGTGGTGATATCAGGGAGAAGGAATGAGCGCTTGTATGGTTGGTTAAGACGGTGTGGGGCGAAAAGTTATGTGGCGCTACCCCTACTCCTCTGTCATAAGGAAGATCTGTTTGATATTGAGAAGTCTGTGATTCGACGTTTTTGTCAGCACCTGAACAGTAGGGATAGAGCTCGACGAGGTCGGAAACGAACGGCTTGGAAAAGGGAGAGAGTTAGGCAGGTCCATCATGGTGAGGTAGGTAGTAGGAAGATTGGCAAAAAAAGTCATCTTATATTCAAGACATCGGAGGGAGTTTCGTCCGCGAGTCTGATTAGGATTTTGAATGACTGCAAGGAGCGTGCTGTAGGTTACGTGAAGGTTGAATGCAAGGGTGGTGATTTATTGATCGACCAATGGAAGTTGATTAAGAGACGCTTCGGGTCATCGGAAGTGGGATGTTATCGTGGGAGATCACAGCTGAGGAGGGCATGAGGATGGCTGACAGACGGCATGACCCTGAATTTTCTTACTATTGTCTCCTTCTGTTCTTCTTTGTGTGCCTTCAAACCTACTCTAGCTAATTTTCCAAGTTTTCCACCCTCTCGGAAGGATCTATCATCATGGGATTTGGAACACATCATTTGGTTATTTGGTGCGGTTGGTTCGTTTTCGGAAAAACGCACGCGCTACACCCTGCGATGTATTTTGTCTGGGGTTATTAGAAGAAGATTTGGTGTTAACGTGCGGGACAGGCTTACTGTAAAGATCACCTTTGATGAAACGCTGTATAAAGTAGAGATCCGAAGGCTGTGTGCTGGGTTGGTTGGAGAGTTGGGGTTGGTGAAGGCTTGGAGACTATTGGTGGTTCGACGCATGCGAGTGGTGTTTGTAAAGAGCCGCAGTGTCGGGGATATCGTTTATAACTTTCGGTCAGTAGCTAGGAAGAAGGACGTGGTTTGTTGCTGTGCCGGGATTGATTCACAATTCACCCGAGTCGACGGGCATGTATGTTTTAGGATGAGTGAAGCGGACTTTGTACCGGAGTGGATGAGGAATGCTCAGAATATTCTGAAACATACGCATGAATGTTCTGCGGGTAATATAAGGAAACAATTGATTAAGGCCTTTGACCCCCTGTTGAGCTCTTGTGGGGTAACACGAAGCAAATTTGAGGGGATGATATCGGACAGGATGGTTGAGGGTTGTTTCAACAGAACTAAGAGGGAACGATACGGGGATTGTGATACTGCGGAAGTGTATGAATGGAAGAATCAGTTTAAGGACCTTGTGTATTGTCCGGTGGACCATAACCCAGATGACTCTTTGGTGTGTTGTCCTTTGATCTACTGTGAAGGGATGAATAAGATGTTCAAGGAGAATTTGGGTTTTGAGAAGTGTATCTCAATGGAAGAAGAATTGAATATTATCAATGACCATAAGTTTGAGGAATTGGGGTTGTCCAGGCTGGGGAAATGGAATTTGCAGGGTAAGTTGGGAAAGTGCTATGTTATCCACAAACACAAGGATGTTAGTTGTCCGACATTTGAGGAAAGTGGGGTGAAGGTTAGCGAAAAGGTAGCCAGAGCCATTAATAGAATGATGTGGGATCTGCCTTCGAGGAGCAATTTTAATATGAGGAGTACAAAAGAACTGATTGGCAGAATCTCGGCGGCTAACAAAGACTTGAAGAAGGGGGAGGGCTTTATATCGGCTGCCTTTGATATCAAAGAACTGTTTTGCAATTTGCCACACGACGCTGTGGTGGATGCGGTTCGATGGGTGGTGGATTTTTGGCGTTTGCATGGGGGACGGGGGGTGCTTGTACAGCAACGTGGGAAGGGTGCAAAGATAAAGATGGGGAAGGGGCAAATTGGTTGATTGTCTATGAACTTTGAGGATAACATTCGGTTTGTGGAATTTGAATTGGGTTGTACATATGTGAACGATTGTGGCATGATTTTGAGGCAGCGTATTGGGATACCGATGGGTAAGGTCTCTAGTCCTGCACTTGCCTACCTTCTGTCGGCCCACTCTGAGTTAAAATTTTTTAATTCTTTGAGGGGTATGAGGGGTCTTACGTACGGGGCACGTATTGTGGATGACGTATCGATTTTTATCCGCTACAAATTGCGGGATGAAAGTTCGAGGAAGCGGGCAGAGGAGGTCGTGCAGATGTTTTCTAATTGTTATCATGGTAACCTGACCCTTAAAAGGACGGACTCGACATCTCATTGGGCCTTCCTTGGATGTGTGGTAATGGTAAGAGAGTGGACGGATGGTATCCTATGTGCAACCACCCATAAAAATCAGGGAGGAGTGAGGAATGGTCGGCTGCTTTTCCAGAACCTGCAGGATTACTGTTCGTATTCAAGCCGACAACAAAAATTCGCTTCCTGCACAGCGCAAGGAAATATACCACGATGAAAGGGGCGGAGGCGGCCTTCCTGCTGATATTGAAGATCGAGTTGAGACTGAGGAACTTTCCTGATAATTATTTTGATACGGCCTTGGTGAACTTCTCTAACAAATATGGTGGGTTCTGGGATGATTGGGTCACTTGTTTCACTTGCTGGGATAGGCGTGATAGAGGTAGGGCTCGAGTATAGGTGATACTGTTGTGGTGCATGAGTACTCTTGGGTGTTGCGTCTGATGAGCATTGCCTGCATATCTCCCCTTATTGTTCCCCTTCTATTCTCTTCTTGTTGCCCTCTGACTAGTTGGGTTGAGACTCTCTCTCTTTGCCAACCTCCGCCTGTGTGTTGTTATACAAGGGTATTCTTGGGTTCTTGCGGGGCATGGGCCGCATGCAATAGGTTCGATCCTCTCCTTCTGAAAAAGTTCTGCTCTGACTAGTTGTGTTGAGACTCTCTCTCTCTGCAAACATCTCCCCTTGCTGTTCCCCTGTTATTCTCTTCTTGTTACCCTCTGACTAGTTGTGCTGAGATTCTCTCTCTTTGCCAACCTCCGCCTGGGTGTTGTTATGCATGGGTACTCCTGCGTACTTGCGGGGCATGGGCCGTGTGGAATGGGTCCAAACGTCTCCTTCTGAAAAATTATGTTGTGGGTTGTTGTCTCCGCTTCAGCTCGAACTTCTCTCCTTAACCTTTCGATTAATTTTTTCTTATTCTCTGACGGTTTGTTGGGGTTTCTGGTCCTCCTGGCTGAGTTGCTGGTCCGCATTATAGGGCACTGTTCGTTTGTTCGGTTACTGCGAATCGGGGCGTTAATAGTGTATAGATTCCGTTTTTTGTTTGAGCTTTTTTTTGGAACCTTCTGGAGTACGGAGTGTGGTGCATGTTTGGAGTTGGTTTGTCTCGTGCACGAGAGGTTTTTGCTGTCTACACGAGTTTAGGAATACTTAAGCTAGTTCTTTGATTGACCAGGTCCTCCAATTCGCGACGATCTTTTGACCCCTGATGATGGCTGGCTGGCGACCAGCCGAAACGCGGCGTAGGGTCGCGCTGGCTGACCGAGCTTACTATGCGGGATATTGACGACGGTCAATTCCCTGCTTTATTGCACGTTGTCAGTCGAGTTGAGTCGTTAATGCAATATTTTATGACGACTCTTCGAGGGTCGCGTTCGAGAGACCTGTGTTTTTAGTTTGTCTTTCTGTTTTCGGTCTGTCTTCCTTCCTTGATGTGATGACTGCTTCTCGTTGTCTCTCCGGTAATGCCTTGTTGCTGTGAATATGACTGTGCTTACCGTATGTTTTGCCCTCATTGAAGTCTTAACCTAACCTTAACCAGGCCCTAAAGTCTCATTTTGCACATTTGGAGAGCAGTGTAGTGAGGCACTTAGATGGTTGTGTACCACTCAGCCACATGGGCTGGGTACATGATACTTCCTTTTTTTTTCTTTTTTGTTTTTTTTTAGGGTAAATGATATTTCACTTGGCCGGCCATAGACACAGTGGTTACTCAATGGGGGGCCGGGAAGCAGATGGACACCCAGCTACTGGCAAAATGCTTGGTCTTTGCATGAAGCGCCCCCCCACCAGCGGTCCCACGCTACTCCTTGACCACGACCGATTATGCCAGGGGGAAACATGCATCCGCCTGATTCTGGGCCCTCTGGTGGCAGCGGTGCCTACTAGCAATGGAAGGGGTCAGGGTAGAAGGGGGGAAAATGGCAGAATGGATCAAAGAGCAGATCCAGTTGGAGCTCATAAGCAGTTAGTTGGCAAGCTCTCAAAACACAGTTGGACATCTTCCGTAGTAGTCAGGACATCAAGCGAGCACTCACAAACTTTGCACAGAGTGGCTGGGAGGGAACCGAGGGGGATGGATTGCTCAGATACAGTGGGGAGGGGACCGGAACAGTGGGACAGAGCAAGAGCAAGAACCCTGCAGAGAATGCAGGCTTCTCTTTAAAGAGTGAACTAATGTCGAACCCTCCTTCCCTATGAGACCACCTTCCGACTTCCCAGACCCTTTCCCGCCCCACCCTCTCTCCTTGGTTGAAAACGATATCTCAGAGGGCAGAATCCGCCCCCGGTGCCCCCTGGGGGTGGACGGTCCCCCGCAGACACGATGCGGAAGACTATGGACACTGGCAGTGGTCGACGAAGCAGTCTGTTTGGGAAAGAGAGTTAAGGATCATTGTTGAAGCGGTTGAGGCGGAAGTACTGATTCTACGATGTTGTATATAGCCATCTTAAAAAGTCTAGTCTCCTCATCTATATTATTGCCTGAGCGGTGGAAGCGGTGTCGGTGCGAATACCCTTACAAAGGTATCCGCCCTGGTTTTTGCAGAAGACATGAATAGTTTGGTTTGAAGTTCTAAGTATATCACGAAAGGAGCGGCAGGGTCTGTGGTTTACGTTGACTGGATGGTTGACAAGAATAAAAAGTGTGTGGGCGCGCAGATTTGAGGCGCGCGTGATCTTTTTTTTTATTGATGGTTGTGAAAGTCATGATAGTTGTCAACCAGATTTTTGTTTTCCTGATAAAGATAGGATTAAAAGGATTATGTCTCGTGATTTGTGCGCTTACCGGTGACCTGTGCGTGCGTGCGGAGGACGACATCGACAACAAGGTGGTTCTGAAAGTATTTCAATAGGTTTGCACGTCGCGCAGTGTTTATTTATTTGAGCGTCCGATAGAACTAGACCCAACCTTGGGCCTAGCGCTAGCAGGATACGACGCCAGACTTTATGGCCGTCCCGACAGTCGGGGACCTTGAGTGCGTGCCTCGTCTGATGGGCCCACGTGTTGAGATGTCGGCGAGAGTCAGCTATCACATCGCTGTTGGGAATAGGGCGCGGTCAGGGCTCGGGTTTGTAGTTGCACTTGAGGCAAAGAGACCGGTAATGCAGGATGTATATGACCCACA
Organism: Chara braunii; assembly: GCA_003427395.1. Classification (NCBI taxonomy): domain Eukaryota; kingdom Viridiplantae; phylum Streptophyta; class Charophyceae; order Charales; family Characeae; genus Chara; species Chara braunii. The sequence goes on along the minus strand of BFEA01000558.1, from coordinate 359,799 downwards.
TTTCGGGTTCGGTAGGGTCACGAGGGGGTGTGTTGTGTTCACGGGTTTGCCTGAAGTATGATTACAAACTATTTTTGTGACGGCGCCGAGGTTACCCCTTTATATAGTATTACGGGGGATCCCTTAGCAGTCACAGTCAGGCCCAAGGCTCTAATGAGGGAGTATGCGGGAGTTGTGGCCACCAGTGGGTGGGCAGTACCGGGTAGGTCAGCCAGTAGCAATTTGCAGAGCTTCTTCAGTCGGAGGCAGTGGAGGACTGAACGATGATAGCAGAGGGGCCGAGGGGAGACTGGTTGTAGTGCGACCAACCGTTAGGACGGTGGAACGAACCCGCTCGGACATCGGCGCCGGATGCATGCGCAAGCAGCGGGCAGATAGCACAACAGGGCGGCGTGTGCTAGTGAGAAGGCGCACAGGGACACAGACGGACAGACAGTTCGTCCGACTTGGGTACCGGGGCGAAAGACTAATCAAACCGCCCCGTGGCTAGTTCTCCACTAAGTTTTCTCAGGCTGGTCGGGGCAGTTCGGACGGTCGCTACACCAAGGGGCTGGCGGATTGGTAGTAGGGAAGCAGGAGGAGTGCTAGATTGTAATTGTAGCTGCTACAGGACGGGGCAGGCCCGCCCGTCAAGCTACGTTGGGCGTCGTGGGTCCGTTGCGGCCGGCTGCTGCGTTAGCAACTGGGAGAGGGCGACGAGTCTGGCCGGTGAGAGACAAAATGAATCCGAACGCTATAGTGTGCCAAGTGCATCCGGCAGGAGAGGAAACGAGGATGGCGAGGTGAGAACTCGGGTGCAGCAGGGGAGTGGGAGCGCAACCAATTGGGGATGGATGCGAGGGAGGAGAAAGATGACTTGGGGGTTTTGACCGCGGGCGAATACGAATAGGAGGTCAGTTTAGGGAGAAAGTTAGTAAGCCAGGAGTTGGTGAGGGGAGGACGTGCGCGGAGATGATGGAAGGCATGAGCATGATGATGGAGAAGGAGATGGGCTACGCCCGTTCCTCGATGGAAACGCGCAAATAAAGGCTCATTTCTAAGGTTCCGGACTGGGGCGAAACCGTTAGTCAAGTTAGAGAGGACGAAGAGAAAGTAGAAGAGAAGTTAGTAGAAAAACGACTGTGTGAAGGGGTGACGGGAGCTGGCTATGGTAGGAAGGAAGAAAATGTAGAAAGGGATCGATTTCGCCCGTTAGTAGATGAAAACTAGCAAGGGAAGAGGTGTTATAGGGATTATTATGGCGGGCGACCATAAAGTTACTGTTAGATTAGGTAGTAGTTAGTAGAGTTAGAAGGCGAGTAGGAAAGAGGCCGCGCGGATATCTCGACCCGGTGGTTATGGCAGATCGAAAAAGACAGATCTCAAGATTGGGGCGAGATTGGGATTTTGAGGTCTTACGAGGAGGATGGGCGCGGCTGATTCTTGATCTGAAGAGTAGATTGGGCGATATGGCGAGCGGGATCTGCGCCGAGAGAGAGAGGGGTTAGAGGTGCTAATGCACCTAGTCATGTTTTAGCAAAAAGGGGGGATCCGCCCGTATCTTACAGGTATGACCGGTCGGGCCGTTGCCTCAGTATCCGTTCGGCCACGGCTCATCGAGATACCGTGCCCCTTCCCGCTGATCACCGATCGCTCCGGTTACTGTCTTTACTTCGCAGGCTTTCTCCTTCCCGTGAAGTTCGTTCTCGGGCTCTTAACGGGTTCAACATAGTGGGCGGCCAAGTGAAGAGGGAGGTGGGGCAGACGGTGAGAGGCGCCTACCTGATATTGACGAAATCATTGGTAAAATAGAATCCGAAAGTTAGTAGAAGCGTAGACTGCATGAAGCTATCGGGGGAGATGGACATGGCCGAGCGGGGAACATCGAAGCTGGGAGGTACCTTTCCGCTTTCAGGCGGAAAATTCACTCTCGTTCTACGTAGTTGCTGAGGGACGGGGTACGGTCGGTTTGTAGTGTCTTGTGTCTGTAGCTTCGGTCGTAGGCCTCAGTGGGGCTGCGGTGCTCATCTCTAACCATCCTTTGCGTTGCCGATTCGTTATTCCGTGCTTCAGCCTAGCGGCCTGGCCAACGCTTCTGCCCAAAGCTGTGGCTGGACTTGGCCATGCCAAGCGACCGGGTACGTTCCGTTTGCAGGAGGGTAGATTCCAGAGGGGAGCGGCCCACGGAGTCTGCATACCTGCCTGCCAGTGAGAACACCGCTCACCCCAACCGACCGGAGCAGCGGAGAGTCGAGCCACAAGGCTGTATGATGGCCGCTCTGCATGATTAGAGAGCGCAGGGGTAGATTGTGATACGGGAACCTACCTGCTGAGCTAAAGTACAGCTATCTGGCTATGCCGCAAGTAGCCGGCGGACAGGTGCGCTGATGAGATAACGAGTGTCTGTACTTAAGCGTGGCCGACTGCATAGCCGGCTGAGCAATGGGGTTGTAAGCTAGGCTGCAACTGTTGCACCTTGGTGATCGACTGTGCACGATTGACTTGTTGTCGTATCCTGTTTTACTTGTGCAGTGCGGCTGCGCCCGGCTGTTAGGCACGCATGTCGGCAAGCTGTTACAGATTGTTGAGTTGCACAACGGGTAGCTACTACTGTTGCTGTTGGCCGCCACGGTGTACTGCTGCTGCGTGGGCGGGCTGCTACTGCTGGCAGCTGCTGCTGTTATTGTTGATCGCCACTTGCTGCTGTGCTCATGGACTGTCGCAGACTGTTGTGCGACCGCGACTGGGCTGAGGTGAGGTGTTGAGGCTCGGGGAGGTGGCCAGACTGGACTAGTAGGGGGTTAGTGCAGCGATTTGGGAGATTGTCAGCGGTTTGATTTCGACAATTCGACGTCAACGAGTTGCCATTGCGGGACCCTCAGGCGCTGGAAGATATCAAGGCCCTCTCCTGAGAGTTGAGTCTGTCCCCCTCTTGTATCTCGAAAGTCTGAAACCTCTATTTCTGCCTTTCTACGTCTAAGTCTAATCTTATTCTGAGAGGAAGACCGCACGCGGTATTGCAACCCGGAGGACAGCAGCAAGACTCTGTGGGGAGTCTGCCCACCGATTGCGGGAGCTCTGCCTTTGGAGGCAGGGAACGAAAAGGTAATCATTGCTTTCCCTCTATAAACTCGGTTATAACCCTTATCTGTATTCCTTCATATGTTTTTACTGAGTATACTGTATGCGTTCCTACTTTGACTTTTTGAACTGACTTTCAGGACGTAACCAGACTAAGTAAAAGAATGTATGCGCAATGTCAGTTTCAGTTTCATTGTTTGACTGAAAGCAGATTGTGGGGTTGCATCTGGGGGAAGGATGAGAAAAAGGTAGTATTGCATGAAGTTTGACTGGGTCAACCAAAGGCTGGGCCAGTTCCATAAGTTGGGGAAGGTCCAACGCTATGTTTATTTTTAAATTGTCTGGAGGACCAGACATGTTCCATAAGTTTGGGTGGTCTGGTTGCTTTGACTTGTGAGGGTTGCTTGCGGTTGACTTTTCAGGAGTCAGTCAAATCCATAAGTTTGGTTGGCTTGGTCGCCTTGTTTGCTTTGGGTTTCCCTCAGTTTCTTTTTTTGTTTTTGACTTTGAGAGAAATGAACCAGGTTGAGGATCAAGACATGTTTCATAAGTTTGGGTGGTCTTGGTCCAGCGCCTCGCACATGCTGGAACCAGAAGGTTATAACTTGGTTATAATTTACCATTATTCTATCTATGAAAAGGCTAGTCAGACAGGGTTCTATAAGTTTGGGTGGTCTGACTATAGCTTATCACGAACTGAAGAGAGTACTAATTAAGAATAAAATTGGGGTACGAAGGGACAGGCTGAATCTTGAGCTGAAGATAATTGGTTCAGTTATATGCTACCTCAAAAGACTAAGTGCAGACAATTATATAAATCTTGGATATTTAAACAGTTCAGGGCGACTAGGGTGGCCTAGTCATATGCTCAAAAAAGAGAAAAGTTGTTGTGCCCTGTGTTTGTGTATACTCTATGGCTGAGCTAGACATGTTTCATGAGTTTGCGTGGTCTAGCTTTATGCCTTATGTAAGCTGGGTATAAAGGGGATAAATCATTGAAAGACTATGAACTATTGTTTGTTAAGTTTACTCTTGGATGGTGAGAGTACTTACCTTTGTGGCTTGGTCTGCATGTGACTAGGTTAGGCTACTACTTAGTTTGAGTTTCAGGTTGATAGGTAGTTGCTTTAGTTGCTCGCCACGTGCTAGAGTCATAGGAGTTAGTTTCAATTCCTGCATTTTCGGAGCTAAGTTTTTTTACTTAGGTCAATTTCTGCATTTTCTGGAATCTTTTGTTATACTTGGCCTTGTATAAATCTTGGTAAGTCACTTTCTTTACGGGAAGCGTTGCCAAAATTTTCTTAGTTTATAGGAGTTAGATTATATTTTGACACGTGACAATTCTGGGAAATTCACTCTGTACAAAGGAGATTTTGTCAGGGTCTACATTTATTTTAACACTTACTTGGAGGTAGACTTAGGCTTAGGTGATTAGGATGGTTTGAGTGAGATGAGGTCGTGATATGGGGACTTCTCCATGGACTTATAAATTTAACTTAGGGATCGACATGTTTTGTGTTACAGGTCTTCTTGATCGATTGATTCAGGATTTGGGCTAGATTCAGCTTGATCCTACAAGGATCATCTTCTGTTATCACTGATAACAGGTCGGTTGCCGATTCGTCGATTTACGACTCAACTCCAATTCACTCTTGCCACTCAACCTAAAGGCTTTAGCGTTGTGATTTGAATTGTTTTGTTGTGTTTTCACCTGGAATTTATTTGAATGGCCATTTAAAGAAAAGTACTGAGCATTTTATTTTGAGCAGTTGCACAAGAGTCAGGTTTGTATGTTGTGTGTCCGAAATCACGTTCAACGGGGATTTCGAGTTTGAATTTCGTTTCAACTCCGCGTTATACCCCGTTACAACGTGGTTCAACTCGGTCCGCGGATATTTTTTTGTAGGCGAAAAATAAGTAAAAAAAAAAATTTAAAAAAAATGGGGGTGTAGATTTTTTTGCTCTCTACATCCCCATATTTTTATTTTTATTTTTTGAGTCTTTAAATTATTTTTAAAAAATCAAAAACAAAACCAGACTCAAAATATATAATATTTTTTTTATTTTTTATTTTTTTTTATCAATAGACTGACTGACTGATTGATTGATTGATTGATTGGTGGGGGATGGGTCGCCCCCCGAACCCCCACCCAATCACACACACACACACACACACACACACACACACACACACACACACACACACATACAGACACACACA
>BFEA01000558.1:339183-352609 GCA_003427395.1 Chara braunii | reverse complement strand
TCTCACACACACACACACACACGCACACACACACACACACACACACACACATACACACACACACACACACATGAACACACACACAGGGTAGTTTTTCAACTTTTTTTCTTTTTCTTTTTTTTGCTCCACACGTGTCCCGCCACGTGTCCGAGCCCCATTGGGCTCGACCCGTTGATCGGAACTCAACGGGAAGCCCCTCTTATACCGTTGAACGGGTATTCAACTCGGGCCTCAAGGCCGTTCAACGGGTTCAACGGAGTTGAATAAATCCCGTTGCGAGTTGAATGGACACACAGTTTGTATGGCTAAAAGCAAGGGGTGTGAGTGCAGAGAATGGTTGAAGTTAACCCCGTGTAGTGTATGGACTTTTTGGTTGGATCTTTGATGTGATTGTAGGTATGTTTGGTGATGCGGACTCTGGATTTGATTGCCTGCGCTCACATACATATATATATGGCTGAGAGGAGACCCACTGTGACTGTGAGAAGTGATCGTCCTATATTAATAACCATCTATATATGATATACTTATGACTTTAGTGTTTCGCGCGGCCTACTGGGACCACACGTAAGGATTAAACAGATCGTGTGGTTGAGAGAAGAGGGAGATCCCCTGTTATCGTTTGCTTTTTAGATTTCTATGGTTGGACGCCGTAGTCTGTGGCAGTCGTCAAAGTCAAACCCCTTGACTTCTCTTCAGACCCTAGATGATGAAGCTGGTCTCGAGGGCCATAAGAGACGATTGCCACCACAGGTATGAACCTGTGTACCACCCACTTTCTGCAGTGTGCAGAAGACGGTGTGGTCCTCAACCGCACTTGGCGGTTGTCTAGCGTCGAGAGATTAACCCTCGAGGCGCGTGTCAGCCGACACTTGAGTGTCGAATGCGACCCTCGAGATTAACGAGGATCTACTACATAGTACGTCATCACCTCGACTACTTGCGCATGCTTGCATTGCGAGTCGATATGAGAAAACCCTGCGTCCGCGCGGTTTTATACTAAGTCTCGCGCGCGACGCCTATCTGATTTACGCATCGGATAGTTATGGGATGGCTACTAAGGGACTAGGAGTGTTGTCGCGTTGTTTGTTTTGTGTCGTTCTGTATTTGTATATGTACGTGCGTATGTGTGTGCGTTTTTGTTTTTATGTTCTTAGAGTGGTGTGCGCGTGGTGTGTGGGATACGTCCTAGTCGACCGACGACGGGTCGCGCTTGGGTCTTCAGCCCCCCAAGATGCAGATTCGCATGCGGGTTCGATAGAGGCGTAATACCGCGCATACCCCCTATGCTACAGCGAGCGAGAAACGCCCTCGGCTGGTCCACCTCTGCGATTGCAGCTGATCAGCTTTCGTACTGTGGACTGGTAGCTCGGTGGGGATACGCCCTGCGAAGGGAGGTGACAACTCCCATAAAGTGGAGGTAAGTCGTGCCTCGTGTAGGCCCTGTTCTGTTGTAGGGGCTCGCGAGAGGTATGGCTGGCGCACTCGCCGGAGCGGCTTGCGGAAGCTCCATGTATGTATCGCGACGAGGATTAGAGTCCAACTCCTGCGTTACGCGGTCAGGAGGGTCCGGCGTTGCCCTTGTGCGGTGCCGGACCGATGCGCTCGACAGCGGGGAGGAAGGAACTAGTGGGTAATAGCAGATATCTGGCGCCTGGCGCATGGCGAAGAGGTTCTCTCCCCTCTTTCCAATGACCTGCTCGGTCAATCCTCTGGAGTCCAGAGTAATCAATGCTGGCAGGTACCTCACAAGATTCTTGTTCTGATACCATCCAAGGCCATTCTGTAAATGGGACACCAGACCCGCTTTCCAGCACGTGATGCTCCCCACCAATAGATGGAGCCTCTCCACAGGTGCTAGCGGTGTTTGCTCTTATCAACACCCCTAGCACCGAAGGGCGCAATTTTATCAAAAAGAAGAAAAAAAAAGAGGTAGCTATGCTTGCAGGAGTCCCCTGTATACTAGTTTTAGGAGAAGTGATAGGTACGTACCGAAACATGAAAGTGAGAGAAGAATATAACTTTCAAAAAAAAAGAAAAAAAGGGTTTGGGCATGGTGGGTTATTTTGTCCATGTCAGCTTGTGCTATCGATTGGCAATTTGGCACCACTTGCCAGGACACACAACAGATTACCTGGGCCGCGGGCCTGACACCGCGAATCTCGGAAGCGTGAGACGAAAAAGGGACCGCCGATACTATTTATCAAAAGGAGGCCCTACGTTTGACGTTCCGGCCTCGCTTTCTTGTGGCAACGAGTTTCGGACTGCAAGGCTGGACCCGGTTTCCAGCAGGTGCAGCTCCCCACCAATAGACGGAGCAACTGGAAGACCTGTTAGGAGGGGATGCTCATATCACCTCTCCTAATAGGAGCCCAGCCTCGTGGTTTGGGAGTGGTACCTTCGTCCAGCTTCGAAGAAGGTGGGGCCAAAAGTCATCGCCTAGGTCCCTTCTCATGCCTGGTGAGGTGCCCTCCTGCTTTACGTCGGATTTTCCAATATTTGTCTTCCAGCCAGCTCAGTGGGCCAGATAAAGATCTGTGTCAGGGGCCAGAGGTTGCCACGGGTTGTGGGTGTAAAAATCAAGCTCTTTATTTACCGCAGGCTCAAGGCCTGAACTTGTGAAAGGGGTCGATGATGCCCAGCCCTCCTTTGGTCTTAGGTTAGATAACTGAGACCCACGTGACACGGATGATGCTGCGAGTATCCTCGCTATCCCCTCTCCATAGGAGAGCGGTCGCTTAGCGGCCAGACCAGGAACCTATACCATATAGTGACAAGTACCACGTTATTAAACCGCCAGTACTTCCTAAAGCCATGCCCGTTAACTAGCCACGATTTTAGGAAACGTACGTCGGGCCACTACAGGAGCGCCCAAATTCACCCGACTATAAATCTTTCTACTCTATTTTTTTCCCGCGGCCGATAGATAGGCCAACAACTGCTGGCTTAATCGCTTAGGCCCACCCAAATAGAGAAGTTTGCTTATGGTTCCAGTTGTCAATGCTGCAATGCAGCGTTTCGCCAAAGTTGGAGCCATAATCTTGTAACGGTCGTTGTTTGTGATAGGTTTGCCTTGTGCTGTCATGGTGACACCCAGGCGCATCCTAGAGGAGCCACGTGATCTTTTTAGGGGTGTCCCGGGGGGGGGGGGGTTGGTGGTGTAGCCACCAGCCCACAGTTTTGTGGCCCCAATTAACTACCATGTCTGACAATGAGCAGCAACGGTCCATTATTCGCCTTATCTCTTCCATATTTTGAGGGTTTTCTTCTGTTATTATGGTCTGATCTTCTGGAAACAAGGAGCAAACAGGGATCATAGTGTCTTCAGGGATTTGGGAAAATCACATCTTTTGGAGATCCCTGCTATGCCAGAGGTTGGCTGACAGGGCCTTCGGGATGATGAGGCAGAGGAAGGGGGCAATGGGGTCGCCCTGTCTCACTGACCGTTGAACTTTGATCCCCGATGCCAAAGAATGGGAAATGGATGGGCGGGGGACGCCGCAAGGGGACCCCTTGGAGCAGACAAGGGAACAAGTTCCGAACAACGGGGTGATGCGGAAAGGGGAATCAAGGGACAAGGACCACTTACACAGCAAGGAGATATAGCGGACATCGGACGTGGGGGGGAGGGGGGGGGGGGGGGTATTACAGGGAGGCAAGGTCGAATCGGCCACTACGAGACAAGGGAGGGTGATGGTTGCAGGACAGGTACAGGAAAGGGATGGGGGTGGGGTCACCGCAAGGGGGCTTCCAGCAACAGAAACTGCAGGGTGATTGCCTCCAGCAACCGAAATAGACGGGTGATGCAGAAAGGGGATCTAAGGGACAAGGACTACTTGCACAGCAAGGTGATGTAGCAGATGTGGGGGGGTGCTACAAGGAGACAAGGTTGAGTCTCAACAGCAAGTGGTCACAGAGGGACAAGGGAGTGAGATGGTAGCAGGACAGGTGAAGGAAAGGGATGCCCAAGGGGCACCAGAAAAGGTCGGATTGGAAACAAGTCACGCGACTCAACCGGAGAACCCGTTCCAGCAGGCCTTCGGTCCAGAGCCAATGGAGGTGGAAGTGCCGGAACCTCTGACAAAAAAAACGTCCATGCCACCACCAGAGGTAATCATGACTGATCCCTTGCCGGAAACATAGCAGGAAACACAGCAGGAGACAGGGGATAGGATGAAGTCCCTAATGGAATGACGGCATACAAAACTAAGGGGCCATTATGCACATTTCACTCACTCGTCAGACGACTTCTGGGACCAGGCATATCTTGATCTTTTCGAATTGTTGGACAGCGGTCTGAGTCTCCAACATGCTTTGGAACACAGGCTCCCTTAGACAACCAATGGGCAGGAAATTTGGCACAGGGTGTGGTGCATCGTCCACCATCATTTCCACTGCCCCCCCCCCCCCCCCCCCCCCCCGGGGGGACCCCCCCCCCCTTTCCCCCCCCCCCCCCCCCCCCCCCCCCCCCCCCCCCCCCCCCCACGGGGGAGCAGCACTGCCTCTTCTCATCACCGGCTGCCCCTCCCCCACCACCAGCCCCTGACCCACCACATCAAGCCATTCCCACCCCAAAGGATCCAGATGGAAAGGACCCAGAACTCCCCTGCCGCCCGCGCTTGCGACACCTACTAATAGAAAACGGGCTCTATCAAGGGCCGCTAGGGGACAAGGTTCTGGTGATCCCCTTAAGGAAAAAAATGGCGGGTGGGAATTAGGCCTCTCCTCGACGGAAGAAAATGACTACTCTTTCTGTAGGGGGGGGCTCACGCTGCATGGCTGGAGGCTGCAACAGGACGCGGAAAGGCAGCACAATTTCAGACTTAAGGAGGCAAAATATTTTATGACTGCGCACTATGAAGCGGGGGCGAAAGCCATGATGCGAGTGGGATCGGGCTCCTGTAGAATAGCGGACAATGACCTGTACATTCTTTTTGATGAAAAAAAGGAGGCCAGTTTGACTTGGGTAACACATAATACATTATTAGAATTACAACATCTTAAAATCAAACCCAGTCTCTGACCACATTCCGATCTTAGCCCAGCCCGTTTCATCAATGTTTACAGTCGTACCTCTTCTACCGCTCCCCCTTTGTGCCCCCTCTGCTAAGACCCAGAAGACATGATGAAAATGTCCTCCAAACGGACAAAAGGCCCTAAGTCACTGTTGTTCTACCAAGGCGCAATGCGCCATTATATCTTTTCAGGCACCTAGGCCCCAAGGGGCATCACCGTATGCAAGGCCTAACACTGTGCTGCCCCTGGATCCCAGTTCTTTCCCACAAACGCCCCAAGGGGGGAACGTATGGAGACTATGAAATGCGGCGAGGTGGATCACCCAATCCGCCCAATCCTCAGTTGTGTCATCTCAGACACATCTCACATCAAAGACAACACAGGCACCACAACCTGCACAGGAATCGCAGCACAGCATGAGAATGGGTGTGGAACAGACTGAGAATAGTTCACCTCCCCAACAACTCTCAGGACAACAAAATCATGGGCAAAACTCCCAACAGACAAAAACGGTTAAAGGAAACCACAAGAAGATAGCACCATGCGAGAAAGCGATGAAGTTCTCATGGAAGAAGAACGGAGAAGGGAACAAGGTCTCTCGGCTCTGGACCAACATAGTTCTAAGTCTCAGCCTCAGACTCCCATCACAGCTATGGGGAACGAATCCTCATCATCTACGTGGACTCAAAGAGTGAGAATGACACTACAAGAAAAAACTTTGAACGTGTCTAGACCAGCAGTGGGTCCCCAAGGCACTCCAACAGATGAATTGAGGATCCCCCTCAGGAATCTCTCATCTGCTAGGGCCTATTTTCTAACCCTGTTTCTGCTTCCGTCAGAACAAAGAGTACTCAACCAAGGTGGGAGGAAAACTTTGATGAAATCCTATCCCACGGACAAACTGGTTCAACGAGACGCGGTTTACACTAAGCACACAAGCAATTGGATCTTCTACAATGACAGTGTCTATTGATTTACGAATTATAAGATTTAAATGGATTTGTAAGAAGCTTGAAATAATGGAAGGAAGCACAGATGCGGTTTCTGAATTCTTTCTGATCTAACTGGTGTCTCTCGCGGTCTACACTGTTCTTTGTCTATCTGAAAACAATAAGAAAGTGATGGACAACTGGAAGAATTTCTTCTGGGAGACCCTCAAGTCAGAATCTACCCATGGATGTCAAAAACGATCGGCCCAGAGGAGAGAAGGGAACAACTCATGAGGGACCACTATTGGGTGGAACTTAGACACATCCCCATAAAGGTGCAGGCGGCCTTCGTCCACGACTTCGGGCAACAGTTTAAGGTAGTGGACTTCATTGACCCCCTTCCGTCCCATGTTGCAAAGAGAGACAACTACCTCATGTTGGCCCTCGATCTACATAAGGACCAACCCTTCTCCTTGGACGATATCATCCCTTACAAAATGGGGGGCAGGATCTATCAGATCCACACGACACACAAATTCAGACCCTGGTGTTTCAAACGCAAAGCATATGGACACCTGAGTTCCGAATTTGCATGCCCTTTACACCCTCAGCACGCCGTGCCCCGAGAACAAAGACTCAAGAGAGACCCCCATCCCTCACCGTTGGACCCTGACGGTCCCCCCGGGTATGAAGGTTGGGCCTATAGTGATGAATTGAATCTAGGACCTATGGGTGTGCCAATTTGGTGGTACTGGGAAGGAAGAGGACATCAACGTAAGTCCCAACGTCCCCCACTGGATTGGATCCCCCCGCAACAAAACCAGCAGCAGTCCCAACAGATTCCTCAACCCACCACTTAAAAGGATCTTTTGAGTAAGAATAATAAGAAAGCATAACCCCATCATCAACGAAGGCTCTCACAAACTTCAGGTGCTCCGCAAGCTCTCCAGCACCCCAATCAGTCCATTCAGACCATTCCACAGGCGGAACACAGTGCTGAAAGGAAAAACAAACAAGTCACTAGTCAAGAAGGAGAGAGCCCCCATTCTCAGAAATAGTGTCACAAAGAGACTGGGCCCTCTCTTGATGCGTACTTACAAAAAAAGAATCAACAGTTAAACTTGGAATGGAAAGAAGTGAGAAAGAAAAAAAAAAAACAGAAAATACCAATCCGTAACATCAGACCCACCAACAGGTTCAGGAGGGCTCTCTGGCCCAATAAACACAACAGGGCTCCTAGGCTTCGCACTGTTAGCATGGCCCCCAGGTTGTCCTCAACCAACAGGACCAGCACGAAGTTCAGCAGCTTCAGGCTTCGCTCACTAGTCCCCACTCGCTTGAGGCAGAGGCCATGGACTTGGACACTCTCAAAGAAGTTTTTGTACCTGATGAAATGGATGTAGAAGCAGCACCGGTAACTACCTCCCCTTTCGAAGTAATGAGAGTGAAAGTGGATAGTACCGATTCCCTGGCTGACCTGCAGACCAACTTACAGAAAATGATGATGTGGGTCACAACTAATCTCAAATTCAAATATGCAGCAATTCCTGACTTGAACTGGCCCCTCATTCAAGAACGGCTTTCGCAACTACTGAATGGCAGCGATAGTCTCAAGTTCACTCTCCGGTATGATCGTTCATCTGGTTCGGAATGGAATGACATGTGCAACAAGTTACTGCACATAGTCACTCAGAAGAGTCAAAAGATGTTGCCCCAATTTAGCCCGAGTAATGGTCAAGACCCAACAAGTTCCCTTGTCCGCCAGAACAATACAAAGGACCAACCTATGCATGCGCAAAGAGTCAAAGGAGGGAAAAGGATCAAAGGATTGGCAAGGCGGAAACGAATCATGACGGGAAAGCAGCAGATTGATAAGATCGGGAAAGGAAAGGAAAATAATAGTACCCACCGTCGGGTTCCTCCCAGAAAAACCTGCAATCACTCAAACCTGCTGCATAGACTACCCTTCACACCCAATCTCCGGAAGAGCACTAAGGCCATAAAGAAAGGAATGTCCAAGCCTCTAGTACAAAAGGGGGGAAAAAAAGAAAACAGTAAAAATGAGCTTTCTTTGCTGGACCAAAGCCAGGAAGAAACACCAGTCCTGTGTCAGACAGTCGTTTCAGTGGGACCCCAACCTTCACGACCAGCACCTCATAATAGACTAGCGTCACTGGGTTCTCTGGATACCTCAGTACTCTCTGAAGGATCCCCTGCTTCTCAAAGCTCTGCGTCAATAATCTACATCTCTGCCCCTCTTAGCACAACAGTGCCTAATTTATACCACACCCTAGAATCAACTTAGGGAAACTTACAAGCAGAAAGGAACCAGACAAGTGTTCACCAGGGGGCTGACTACTCACTATTGGACGCAATGCAATATTGCTTGATTGGCCAGCAATTACCTCACGAGAAGGATGATGGCCACAGTGTAGGGGAAGGGTCCACGGGCTCAAATAAAGTTTTGGCTATCGTCCCTTATCAGCAGCAGGTCTGTCAACGTTTCACCAACTGCGAAGGTAGTAAATCCCAATTCGCCTAGAACCCCCGATCAGGCAACATCTGCTACACTGGCACAAAACCAGACCTCAGCCACTCCGCTGACACAGAACTAGACCTCGACCTGGTCGCGCTCCCAGAGCAACTGTTCTCCACAGAGATCTCCCATGGTGGAAATTATCTCCCTTATTACAGGGGGGGGGGGATCTCCAAATAAATAGAAAATCGGAGAATGAAAAAATATTAAAAAAAAAAAATATTCCCTGATTGAGTGGGATGTGAGTGACCTAGCCCAAAGGACCGAAGAGCAAGAAAAAGGAACACAAGTCAATGAGGAAACAAGGGAACTCAGAACAGGAGATGAAACTGTAGTCGATGAGATAGACCTCACCGTTGATATTCAATCTCCACCAGGGGAGGTACAACCTTTACCATTAAGCACCATCTCTCATTCCAACCCAGCCCCCACCCCGCGGGATCTCACGAGTAAGAGGCAAAAGTTGAGGACGAGACCGTCGATAAACCCAACGCCGCTTACCCTCTCAAAACCAGGGACAATTATCCTCCCAGTTAGATTTAAGGAAGGTCGTTGGGAGGCAGGTCTCTCAGAACCTAAGCATTCCTAGTATGGAAATATCACTATTCTTGGCACGGAGTCTTCTTTCATCTCCCTCCCAGATCTTGCAGGGGATGGACTGGTAAAACGATCATCAAACTAGACACCTCCAAATTTATAAGAGAACATTTCCCTCCGGGAGGATGGGCCACACTGATACTAGTCTCAGAATCAGAAAAGATTGTAGATAGAGATGTGTACTTGCAGTACAAGACTTCGGACACAGTTAACTTGAGATAGATGGGGGAGGAGTCTCTCAAGAACCTGCAAATCCTCAAGATTAAAGTCAACCAATTTTGGTCAGAGGAAGATGTAGTTACCCTCCAGCTCAGACTGATAAGGAAGTCTTCCCTCCAGAAAGGAGGAATCCTGAATACAACATCCTGGAAGGACCTGTAAATTAGATCCTAGTTCAATCTGTCTCGGGTGAGTTGATGCAAGGATGGCAGAAACAATGGAATAAGTGACCATTTTAGATTTGCTATATAATAAAGACAAAAATTGGAAATTCCTCAAGAGGAATGCAGACTTGGACTTAAGGACCCTCAACCTTAATGGCCACGCCTCAGCCAAAAAAAAAAAAAGGCAAGTCATATTTAAGCTCCTCAAAGGAGTAGGGGGCAGGGAATGACCAGATGTAATTTGCATCCAGGAAGTTCATCTGATGGACACAACATTACATAACCATAATCATGAAGAAATTTAACCCTACATTCCATATAGAGCGCACGCCCTCCAAATCAGGGAGCGCAGGAGTGGCCATATGGTTATCACCAGAGTCCAAGATAGAGGTGTTGGATTGGCAAGCTGACAAGCAAGAAGGGAATGGGTTTGTATCCTTGCCAGGTTGGAACTTGAGGTGGTAAGTATTTTAAATGTATACGACCCTATTAAACCTAGTGAACATAGAGTGTTCTTTGAAAACATCCTACAACGTCTTCCAATTGGGATCCCAGTCATTTTGACAGGGGATTTGAATGCAGCATCGGATCGTAATCTGGATAGATGGACCATTCTTTCCCCTTGTCCTGCCTACATAGAGATGGATGAACTAATAATAGTTGATCTATGTCACACATCCAATATTTTTGACTCATTTAGAAGACTCGACCCAACGACGAAGAGTTTTTCGTGTTTGAGGAAAAATCAAGCAAATAAAAACACTAAATCTAGAATTGTCCTCATCCGAGTGTCATAAGAGTTACAAGGCGCTCTCCAGTTCGCTGGTATTTTGCCACGTAGCCCTTTCCCCGACCTGGACCACTTGATGGGAACGACAGTTTTTGCCTTTCGCAAAAAGCCAGACCAAGATAAGGGTTACTACAAACAAAATACATCTCATTTTAATGACACTAGTTTCCAAAAATATCTTGAGGATGTATGAGACTTCTGGAGGGAACAAAAACCCTCGTAAACAACAACGTAAGATGGTTCAATAACTGCCTAGTATTCCTTGGCCGTAAATATAATGAATACTCAAACGCTCTTGCGAAACTAAGGTATCAACAAGAAATTGAGCTACATAAAAAAATTTAAGAACTTTAAGACCAGGAACCTATTTCCTCCTCCCTGAGGACCTCGAACCTCTGGCAAAAAAAAACAGAGAAATGGAAGACCAACTCCTCAAGTTCAAGGAATATAGATGGCAAGGTACTAGGATCAAAGAAAAACTTAGCATTCATCAGATGGAAGGAGTCATGAATGCTAGGTTTTTCTCTATGGCTAAAGCAAGAGTAGGAAGGACCAAAATTGAAGCATTGGCTGACCCATTTGACAGTAATGCTCCCCTAGCTACCTTCACAGTGGCCAACACTAAATAGCTAGAGACTTCTACAAAGACATCTTCACTTCCCGTAATACTTCTATCCCCAAACCTCAGAGATCCACAGAGATAGGCAAATTATTTTTCCCACTAAAAAGGCAATCACAGACTCCTAAAGAAAAAAACTAGAGATGCCTCTATCGGAGGAGAAAATCTGAAAAACTTTAATTCTAATAGAGGAAGAAAATACGTCAGGCATAGAAGGTCTCCCCAAAGAATTTTGGGAAACCATGTGGGACTCTATCTCAGGTGCTTATGGACTATTACCACGCAGTCTGGACTTTTAAGGACATGGGGGAGATAGTAAGCCAAGGGGTTTTGACTCTCCTATATAAGAAAGGGGACAAATCCAATATTAGGAACTACATACCCATCACCCTACTGGCAGTAGTATACAAGCTTGGAGCTAAGACACTAGCAGACAGATTGTTACATCATAGCAAGCATCATCCATCCGCCGCAAACTGGGTTTATTACAGACCGAAATATTCAAGACAATATCATACTGTAAATGAACTCCTAAGAATCGTCCGCTAGTCCAAACACAATGTAGCATTCATCTTCATTGATTTTGAGAAAGCTTACGACCACGTGGACTGTTTTTTTTAGACAAATGCCTAGAAAAGATGAACTTGGGTCCACATTTTAGGAGATAGAAATCATGCATTAAAACTTAGTCTAAAAACTTTCGGCGAAACTTTCAAGGTTACTTTTGAAGCAAGAAGCGAATCTGTTATTTCGGAATTTCAACAACTCATGAGTTCTCAAGAGGCTCTGCTGTCAGAGTTTTTGAAACAGTATGAATTACGTAGTATTAGTTTGAGTTGAAGTACGCAAATGATTGGATCATCATGTATAAATGATATGATTACATGTTGCGCATCTACTAGAGTCTCCATAAATGGTAACATGACTCCCCCAATTAACCTACAGAGATCGGTCAGACAAAGCGATCCTCTAGCGCCCTTTCTATTCACCATAATCATGGAAGCCCTAGCCACCAACCTCAGTCATCACAAGGACATCGAAAAAATACAAATCTCCTCTATTCCTGAGGAAACAATTCTTATTTGTTCGTTGTTCGTATATGATCTCTCTCTGATAGTAGACGCGACCTTCAAAAATATAGAAGCAATTAAAGGGCTACTAAATAAATTTTGTAGATTATCAGACATGAAGGTCAATTGGGGGGACAAAAACACTTGGATGGTGGATCCATCACCAGGGGGTGAGACCACCAAAAACTCCCCGTATCAAGTGAGTCCCTAAGGATACTCGAATCAGAATCATAGGCATCTTCCTTTCACTAGAAGGAAAAACAAAGACACAATGAAAGGATCATGCAAAGCGCTCTATCCAAATTAGAATTGTGGAAATACAAACATACTTCAATTACGGGTCGCTCTTTAGTAATAATCAATGTAATCTTGGCCTCAACCTGGTACAAATCAGTCATATGGGCACTAGATGAGTCATCGATCAAAGTGTTCCAACAACACCTTAGGGTCTTCCTATGGAGAGGTAACCACGATTACAATAATGTCATCAGTAGAGTAGCCTGGACATCTATACTACAACTCAAATCTAAAGGCGGGTTGGGCATCATCGATCCATCCACTCAAACTATGGCTCTCTCAATGCAATGGATCAAGAGGCTTTTATTCAACACACAAAGGCCTTGGAGCGCGCTTTCATAGGAGCAATTGAGGAGACTAACTCCCCTCACTGACAGCCTATGTGACACCCGCGGCCTAGGTCGCTGGCAATTCGGCCGCTGCAGCCGATGAAGCCCAGTCCGCTGCCTGCTTTTTCAATATGTTTTTTTTACCCCTAAAAATACAGAAAAAAAAAATATATATATATAAGATTGTAGGGCTTGGAAAACCCCACAATCCTACGTTTTTTATTTTGGAATCCGACTTCGGTTAAGATTTAAAAAAATAAAAAACAAAAATCGATTTAAACAAAATATTAAAAAATAATTTTTTTTAAAAAAATAAGATTTTTTTTTTTTTTTTATTGTGAGGGATATGGTCCATGAGTTGTGCTGTATTTTTTTTACAAATGATTTTCGGCTTTTTGTAAGGGAATTAGGTGTTTAAAAAAAATGAAGATGCAAAAATTTAAAATAAATCAACAAAAAGGGGTTTGATTGATTGATTGATTGATTGATTGATTAATTAATTGATTGATTGATCGATCGATTGATTGATTGATTGATTGATTGATTTGATTTGATTGATTGATTGTGTGTATGCGTATGTGTGTATGTGTATATGTGTGTATGTGTGTATGTGTGTATGTGTGTATGTGTGTGTATGTGTGTGTGTGTTTGTGTGTGTGTGTACTACAACATGGAAATATGCAACGCCACTTGCGCCCGCCCGCTGTCGCGCCTTCGCCCCCGCTCGCCCGTGTGTGTGTGTGTGTAATGGGCGTGTGTGTGTAATGGGTGTGTGTATGTGTGTGTGTGTGTTTGTGCTTGTGTGTGTGTGCGTGTGTGTGTGTGTGTGTGTGTGTGTGTGTGTGTGTGTGTGTGTGTGT
>BFEA01000558.1:297531-310352 GCA_003427395.1 Chara braunii | reverse complement strand
GCGACGCGCAGGCGATCCCGCTCCCTCTCCCCTTCCCCCCGTCCCTTAGTTCGAGCTCGTGGCAATGCGGGACATCGGGTTACGTCCCCGTTCCCTATCACGCTGTCCCCTTGATTACATCACATTCCAACAGATCCATACTCCGCGCTCCTTCCCCTCTAATCCTTTTCCTTCTTCGACCTTCCACCAATTCTACGCCACCCGCCTCGTCGCCGAAGTATACCCGCACCCCGCCGCCCAATGTGTCTCTTCTTCCTTCTACCTCCACGTCCTTCTGTTCGGCGCCGCGTGGCGAGACCAGGACGTCATTGAAGTCTACTGCATCATCACGGGAACTATCCCCGTGTGTGCAGATCATGAGCAGTTCCGTGCGGCGTTGTTTCTCACCTTCTCAACCCTCTATCCCGATTATCTTGCTTCCCTCCCCGAAGGAGGAAATCGCTTCCCCCGCATCCATCGCATCATCAGGTACCAAGAGCTCCCTGA
This sequence comes from Chara braunii, assembly GCA_003427395.1. Taxonomy (NCBI): domain Eukaryota; kingdom Viridiplantae; phylum Streptophyta; class Charophyceae; order Charales; family Characeae; genus Chara; species Chara braunii. Next base: position 309,866 of record BFEA01000558.1, on the reverse strand, counting down.
AACGGTGATGGGGACGGCGAATTTCTTACCGCCTTTGCCGAATGATCTTCCCCCGCCTATCCCCGCCATCTTCCGACTCCCCCACCCTTGAGACGACGACGGCTCGAATGACGTGTCGACAGGATGACTTCCACACTCTTATCCTACGTTAACGACACGTGTAATATTGGCGGAATTGTAATTCTTTCTTCCTTCCTTCTTCTTTCTTCTTCGAGCTTGGGAAAGATGTCGGTGCAAGCGGAAGCTTGCACAGGATGGAACCCCCTGGGCGTCACATATGTGACGAACTATTTTCTGTAAGGCGCCATCTTCTACGCAACCAGGATTGGGGGTACCCAGAGAGATCGGGGAAAAATTGCATGGTGGTCCCTCCTTCTTGATTTTTCGAAGTTTCCTCCTTGGTCCTTCGGGGGAGAGAAAGTGGCGGTTATGGACCTTGGGATAGTAGGCCCGCGCCTTAGCAGGCACGGGGGGGGAAACAACTTCGGCTATGGCCTTTTTCTCTTTTCTTTTCTTTTCTTTTGTTTTCAAATAAGGCGTTCGTCTTTTTGGCGCGATAATCGCGCAGCTAATTCTTTCGGAATTTTTGAATTTAGAACGAGCCCATGCGGGCTCTCGGATTTTTTTTTTGTAACAAGGACTTTAATTAGACTAGGAAATAGGGTGCGTCAGAATTTTTGCCCGTAACTGCACATCGCCTCTTGCTTGCGCGCGCGCTTTGCTGCACAGGGACCTGCGCTTTGTTCCCGCCGCGCCTAAATTCTACTTTCAACTGTAATCTCTTCTTGTTCCTTCCCCGCTACGCAGGAGTAACTGTAATCTTCCCCGTTCTTGAAATTCACTTCCCGCGTCACTGCATGCGCACTCTACATCCTATCTCATTGGCCAGATCGTTGCATGGTTGGATCGAAGCGTGGAGTGAGGCTATGTCCCCCACGCCGCGGCCCAGTCATGCACTCGTAGGCACTTCCTTTCTCCCTTCTTTCCTGTTCTTCTGGCAAACCCGACTATTGCGCTCTGATTAGCAAGCTATAAATTTTGCGATCGCGATTAATTTTCTCTCTAAGCTACTTGGGAGTTAGCGCGGTCGAGAGGATCGGCTAACGTGCAGAAAGACGGTGAGTAGAGAGTTGGGCGATCTAACGAGCTGGTGCTGAGTGCGCGGGGTTGACGCGTGGCCGTGAGGGACTGTGGCACCTGGGCGAACCTGGCCCGCACACTCAGGCTAAGCGGGGTGACGACTCTGTGAGGTCTGTGGGATGCGCGGCGACGGACTTCCCACATTGAGAGAGAGAGAGAGAGAGAGAGAGAGAGAGAGAGAGNGAGAGAGAGAGAGAGAGAGAGAGAGAGAGAGAGAGAGAGAGAGAGAGAGAGAGAGAGAGAGAGAGAGAAAGAGAGAGACGAGGGATATGGTGGAACAATGGTTTTTCCTCCCCCTTCTATATAAATTTTTATTCCAACGTTGGTCAATCTTGTTGCGGCACTTTTCGGATTTCCTGTGTGAATCTTCTCAGATCTCTTTGTTGGAATGCACGTATGTATGTATGGTGACGAACGATCTCGCATTCTTTCTCGTAAGTTGTCTTTGCTTTTCCATTTTGTTTTGTTCAGTAAATTAGCGTGGTTTCAACTTCGTCGCTTTTTCAGCATTCGGCATCGCAGTGCATGTATCGATCTACGCGTCTGAGTTCTCTCAGATCTGGTCGGTGCGCTCACTGCGCGGGATTAGCCCAATCACTTGCGTTCGACCTGTGTAAGAGATTGCGGGAATTATTGGGAATGTATGTCTTCTCCTCGAATGTTTGATGGCCCTTTCCTCTGATGCATAAAAGTATAACCAGGGAGGGGTTGTTCTGGGATCGGGGTTGCATGCATAATCGGACCAATGTGCCAATAGATTGCTCCGCCATTGGGATGCGCAGCTTAGGACTTAACTAGTTGGCCAGTGCGTACGCGCGTGGAAGACAGCAATCCATCAACGGATTTGCCATCTACACGCACGCATGCAAGGGCTAGTTACGATCCCGCCACGTAGGAATGATGTGTGTGAGTGAGTCCCGTTGATCCGGATATGGCGATCGAAACTCCTTTTTGGATTACCGACCGCGAAAGCCTGATATATCCCGAGTACAGGACATATTGGGAAAGGGAACAGATCCAACGACAACAAGTCCGACAGCAACGGATCAGACGGGAACAAAACTTGCGGAACCTTGATTACCCCTGCCGAACTGAACATGAGCGACTGTGTAGGGGCGATTTCCAGTTGGCAATCAACCGGGACTCCCGAATTCCTGAGTATCCCGACAGTAGACACCAGCAATACTTTATCACCCCAAGCTTCGTCGCTATCACAACTAATTTTCCTCCCCATTACAGCGTCCTCCCGTATCACCGATTGCTAGTTACCCCCCGGGATTCCATATCCCGATTCTGGCCCCGGCCTCCATGCCCAGAGTGCCAGCAGCCCAACGAGCACAAACAGACGGAGGCCACGCGTCAAACTCCTCCCCGGAGAGAACGACGAGAACCCAGCTCGTCCTCCTCATCAGACTCCGACTCTGAGTTCTGCATCGGACGACAGAGGTATGAGCATTCCCACAGCGACGCCCGCAACACCCCGTTCCTGCACGCGGCTCTTTCCCAGCCCCGGCCGCAGGAACGGCGCCCACCCCAACTCTGAGCTAGAGGAACCACTTGCACTTCTACCCCTGAAACTTGACACAGGAGATTCTAGTTCCGACCTGGAACTCCACCCCCACTTTCCAAAAATCCTTGGCACACCCCTTTTCGCACTTCCAGGCCCACTAACACTCCGAAACAGGAAGTCGCGCTGAGCGTGAGGTTGGGCGTCACAGGACAACAGGGTAGTAGTAGAGTCCCTGTCCTGGTTGAGGACCGTGTTCCAGTCCCCTCCCACGACAACATATTTCGATTGGGGGATAATTTGTTTTACCAATGCAAGGAATTGGGCTTTCACAGAGTGATCTGCAGGGACATAGGTCGAGATGACAGTCCAAAGGTGGCCATTTAGCTCCAGGATTGCCCAACATCAGTGGCCCTGTGGGTCTGCCCTGTTTTTTCTTAATATTATCAGCTATTTTTTTGTGAATGAAGATACCGGTTCTTCCTCTCGAGCCTTTGGCAGCGGCCCAAAGTCGCCGTCCTCTCCACCATGAACGCACCGAGGCCAGTTTTTCTTCGGAGAGTTTGGTTTCTTGTATCAGCATGAATGGATCCGTGATTTCAGCCTTGCCCGTTTTTGTTTCCCGTTATTGTCTACCAGTCCACGAACGGTCCAGGAGGCTACGGACAACCTACCATCCATTCGCAATGTCAGACTGCTGCCCGGGTTGGACAGGCTCATGGGCAGTCCCCTTTGTGATCGGGGGTTCGATCAAGCTTGGTACGTCCCAGGGGAGCTTCATCGATTCCAAGACAAATCTGGAAAAGATTTAGGGATGTGGGAATCGAACTCAGAGATGACGTCTCCAAGTATCCCGTCTCCAGGGAAGGGTAAAAGTGTTCTTTCACGTTGCTCTTGTTGAACCACGTTGTCGGTATCCAGAACAGGCCCTTGTTTATCGCTTCCGGGTCTGTTCCTGGGGCCTGCGCCGCTTTCAAGCAGAGGCTGAGGATGGGGTGGGTCTTACCTGACTGACCCTTTCTATGCGTCGATATGCAGGGCATTGTCGGGATCGGTCTCACAAAGTATTTCTTATCCAGCGTTTTCCTTGCAGATTGCAGAAATTCATTCAGGTGCAGAAAAGTGCTGGAAATGAGAGAAGGAAGGAATATTAAATCATTGTTGTCATTTTGTTGCAGAAGCAGAAGGGTGGTTTGGTTGCTTTGTTTGAAAATTAATGGGGCCATAACATACAGGGTGTCATGCTGAGCTGTTGGAGTGACGGGGCCCAACAACTGGGGAGGTGGGTATTGTATTGTCTGCATCGCTGTGCCCATAGTCTCGTCCACCATACGGGGTTTCGTTTGTGGTTGTGTCTCAGAGAGGGGTGCGTCGGCATTTGGACCCTTGGCGCCGTTGGCGGTATCTATGGTTGTGGTGTTGGGGGGGGGGCTGTCCCCTGACCCAGTAAGCGTCTCAGAATCTGGGCACCCATCGCATCTAGGTTCTGCAGCCCGTCCCAGCTGCTGTATTGGCCAGCATACGGTTGCCCCTTGGTACGACCAACGGTTGGTTGAGTGCTCCTATCTGTGTCATGTTGTTTCTTCCAAACAAGGCGTGTATCCCCTCTCCCCCCCGGGAGGGGGCCTGGTGGGGGGGGGGAGGAGGTCCGGCTGGCCGCCACATGAGCTTGCTCCCTGTTGAGGGCTTGGGGCGTTGGTCTATAAACGGTACTGAACTACCCCCCAAGCAGATACAGAATGATTGGCACCAGCTGGAAGACGAGTTTTGGTATCCTGGTTCCAGTGGGAACCTTTCCTTCTGGATGTTGTCTGCTGGGCATCAGCTTCGGAATCCTGAATTCATAATTGTCCCAGTGTTCGCTTGGTAGCATGGTTTCCTTGAAAGACTCTGAGCTGATGAGAGGCGGGGTGAGAGAAAAAATCCTTGGGGACTTGAATGAGAGTTCTTTTTCGCCTTGTTCTCGTTGTCCGCCCTGCACTCCTCACTGCTATGCCCATATCTGTAATACTAGTCACAGAAGGGGCAACGCCACTAGCACTGCAGGGGATGTGTGTTAAAAAAAAAANAAAAAAAAAAAAAAAAAAAAAAAAAAAAAAAAAGGGGCAGTCTTCCTGCTTGTGGCCATGTCGGTCAATTACAACTTATGCACCAGAGAGTACTCGAGTTAACAAGAGAGTACTCGAGTTAACGAGATCCGCCATCAAATACTCTGTTCCATCCCACACCTTCCGACGGGATCCGAAACGTTCTTCGGCACAGGCATGGAGGTAATATTTGAGGTTGCCCAATTTCCGGTTTTCGGAGCCGCCGCTGATTCGGGCAAATTCCTCTATTAGTATCTTCCCCATCGCCGCTTCCACACCTGTCTTTTTTTTTTTTTTTTTTTAACACAAACAACCCAGTCGGGTGCTAGGTGTGCTGGTAAGAGCAGACACATCTAGCACCTTCGGGGAGGCTCCATCTATTGGTGGGGAGCAGCACCTGCTGGAAACCGGGTCCAGAGTCCCTTGAAACATCATTATAGTGCAATGTTTGTTGGGTATATGGCCATCTAAGTTCATGCTCCAGAGCATCCTTCTCTCCCTCGGGGCTGCCTATGTTACCCTTCCAATTTGCGGAGCTCCTACTTTTCTGCTGGCCTATCCCCCCCAAGGATGGTGTTCGCGTTACTTATATGTGTCCTCACGTCAGATACCAGTGGCTGTACTCCCATCCCCGGTGTCTGCAACCCCCCCATTGTGTTGTTTCTGTGCAGCTGATCTATTATGTCTGTTGGCCCTTTACCCCTACATCCTCTACCAAGTTCAGTCACCCAGCCCTTTCATTCGTAGTCCTTAAGAGGCAGGGGTTCAGGCCCCAGTGCCGACGCTCCAGTGGCTGGAATCAGGCAGGAGCTCCCAGTCTCATGGCTTACTCTATTTGTCTATATGTCCGCGTAGGACAGGTGGCAAATGAGATGATGCCCTGCCCTCTGTTGTGATCCAGCAGACCAGTCGATTCCTATTTGTCACTGCCGCCACCTGGTTGAGCTATCTGTATCTTTTGATGATCAGCCGCCGGTGAGATGCACAGTCCTCCACCTGTTTCCTTTGTCCCCCCGCCCGTGTCCTGGGTCTGTGTGTCTCCCTTTATCCTCCGATGCCGCTGTGGTACTCGTCTTTATTGTCATTAAACCCTGAATCCCCATCAATTTTTTTCACTCGTCCTTTCTCTCCCTGTCCTCCCGTTCTGTGATCCACCCTTTAAACCCCAAGCCCCGGGCTGATTCCTCAATCGGTCGTTCCCGCCTCGCTCATCCTTTGACAGGCCCTCCCTCTTCTCTGTAGTTTTGTACCCAGTCCTGTCTAACTTCCAAAGGTCACTTACGGCGGTGACCGCCGGGACGTGGAGAGGGGGGGAGTGGGAAGGGAGAGGGTGAGTGGGAAGGGGGAGAGGGGTCATTGGACGAGGACAAAGGATAGGGGGGTGGAGGTAGACGGTACCGGGAAGTCAGTGAGGGACCTAAAAGGCCAGTTTCTTTCCTCCTGTCTCCAGTGTTTCCATTTAATTTGAGAGTGCTCTATGTCAGCCAGGGCTTTCCGGGGGCCCAGCCACTGTTCCGAGAACTGGGACGTGGCTTCCTCCACTTTGTGGTTTTTTGATGTTGTTGACAAGAGCGGATCTTGTTCAATCAGTTTTATCGCAGCTCTGAGTTTGTCCCACGCTGCTTTGGTAGTGATGTGGAGATAATCTGCCATGTGCTCCCTGACCTGGATGTACCCAAATGCATTTGTGTGTCTTTCATATGCACAGCGTGCTCTCCAGGCAACCATGAGGAGTTCCAACCTGGTTATTTGGAACATATTGGATTCATATGGGGTCCACTGGGGGGGGGCGCCCGTATGTTTACCGAGGAGCAGTGGCAAGTCCCACGGGTATGGGGAGCCTGTGAGGGTATGCCATGCCGCGTCCCACCATCTCCAAATCTGGGCTGCCATCGGGCAGGCCAGAAGACAGTGTTCCAGTGTGGCTCTCATGGGTTGGGAGGCCCTGCCGCAGTATGTGCAGATTGGAGAGAGACGTCCTCTCTGCTCCAGCTGTGTTCTCACCACGATCCAGTCTGGGGTCGGCAGGCATCAGTATAAAATTTGCCATTGAAGGGCCCTGTGCGATGTGGACATTATATCTGAGTATGGCGCCCACATGAGTTGACCCCAGTCTATGCCTGGGAGCACCGAGTCTCTCCCACCTGTTTTGAATTATTAGAGCCACCGGGTGCTTTGTGTGCAATATGCGGTACCCCTGTTTGACTGTGTATTGCCACAGTTTTTGCGGTTTTTGTTCCCCTATTTGTGGCCATTCCCAATCAGCCGGATCGAAGGGGAGGGCGGAGATGGGGGTGGCTGGTTCAAACGCATGGTGTGTATGATCAGCTCCCTCAATGACTCTGGACCCATGCAGCAATCAATCGCGAATCGCATAGCCATTGCCCAATCTTTATTCCTCCGTTTGTCTTCCTCTCTCTCTTCTCTCTTCTTTTGCCAATCTGTGCCGGAGAGCCATTGGCGAAAATATACCTAGTTCCACTCTTGTTTCCCTCCTTACAACTCATTTCGTTTTCGGGATTCAACAACTCATTTCGTTTTTGGTATTTGACCCTTGTTTCCACAAACTTTCAGATTCTTGGTAATGTATGTGATTTGACCCTAAGCTTCCCTTCCATGTGAGTTGTACCCTTTTCTGTTGACAATGTGAGTTCTTCCTCCTTTTTTTTTTTTTAATTTAAAAAACGTCTCCTTCGGTGCCAGTGGTCATTACCGACTTTTCCAAATAGCAAACTAAGGGTCTCGCTCCACTAGTGTCCACTGTACAAATACGGACAGTCGTACTTCGCTCCACTTACTGTCCACTGTACATGTGCAAAATGGCTTGGACAGTTTTTAGAAACCCCGTCGAAAATCTACTGTCCGTGAATGTACATCTCCCAGCCTGCAAAATTCGTTCAGTGGAAAGTCCTTCAAGGGACTCAAGGAACTCACCGTGAGGACCCGAATTTGGAGAGTGCACCTACAGTCCGGGCGGACAAAATCCTTTGGACGCCCTGTCTTGTAGTTCTATCACTGCATCCGTAGTGAACTCACGAATTTGAGAGGTGGACAGCGGACAGTAAGGGTCTCGCTCCACCACTGTCCGCTATACAGAATTTCGGAGTTCGTGTATAGCTGTCAGAGTACCAGAAAACGGAGATTTCGTGTATAGTCAGCGTCGTCGCTCCACTTACTATCCGCTATACAGCTCTCCAATTCCTGAGTTCACTACAAAACACCCTAAGGGCACTACAAGACAGCAGTTTGTCGGCCCAGACTCCAGGCGGACTATCCGATTTCGTGTTCGAACGGCGGCCTCCTTCGACCACCCTTCGAGGAGTATCCGAGTAACGACTTTTGCAGGCTGGGAACTATACACAAATGTAGAGTGTGACACACGGCCGATTTCTGACAACTATACAACGGAGTTTTCACGTGTATAGTGTATAGTTAGTGGAGCGACGCCGAACTATACAATTTTGTATAGTGTATAGTAGTGGGGCGAGACCCTAAGTGCAGCGATGCCGCGTTTTCCAGATTTTGAACTCTCTGACTGCTGTCCGTGAACTGTCCAGAAATTTGTACAGCGGACAGTAGTGGAGCGAGACCCTAAGTCGAACTTTTTATCATTCGACCACTGGCAGATGTTTGTTTCCCCTTGAACGACAAATGGAACAGTCATGTTTTCGAGGAAATCGTTCAGAGTTTGTTGGCAAAATTTGGTTCGGGTGAACTTCAATGCAGTCATCATCATCTTCGTGAACTGTGCCGGTCAAGAACCCCCCCCCCCTCCCCCCCCTTCATGATCCTGTCAGCTTTTGAATTTCAATGTTGCTCTGGGGTGTGCTGGCCAGGTTTCCTGGGGAGGCGGACTTCGTGCCGGCTTCCATTGTCAGACCTCGGAGTGATTGTGGGGTGAGTAGTTAACGGTAAGGTAGGCAGCGAGATAGCGAGGCGAGGGTTACTATGGAGATCGGGGGGGGGGGGGGGGGGGGGGGGGGGGGGGGGGGGGGGGGGGGGGGGGGGGGGGGGGGGATAGGTACATAGAGTTCATCGGAGGGAGTGTGGGGTACAATGCGAAGATTGAACTAGATTAAAAAAAACGTGAAAATTACAAAATCCGAAGATATTCCGCTGCTAACTCATGAACGGTGATGTGGAACTAGAATGGGGAGGGAGGTGACAGAGAAGTAGGGAGACTACCTCTTTGTCGAGCAGATTGTCGAAGAGGCGAAGTACTGACGGGTATGAGATGTAGGGAATGAGAAAACACAGAACGAAAGGTGAAGTGAGGGCAAGAGCGCATGAGACGGGTGTGCGAAGGTGGGGAGTAGTGTGAATAAGATGCCATAAGGGTGGGGCGGGAGGGAGGATGCCTGACTGGTTGTGATGGAGTTGTGGATCGATTTGCGACAGTGTGGGAGAGGGTCAAGGTGTGGCCCTAATCGAGAGGTAAGGGGCACGCGGAGGGGAGAATGAGCCGGTGGTTCGATGAACCTATTGTAGTGGTCGAGAGAGTGTGGCGTCAGACAGGGCAGGGTCGGTGGGATAAGCCTACAGTCTTCCCCCGAATACAACGCACGGTCATTATTGCGGAATTTGGTGCATCTTTCGGTCTAAATTCAGCTATAATGATCATACGTTGGATTCGGGGGAAGACTGTAGCGTGAGTTAGGGATACCCAGGAAAGGGGAGAGGGGATGGGTTCGAGGATGTAGACCCGTTGTGTGAACCGGGATGGTAATTGCGGGTTCGTTAATTGCGGAAAAGAGAGACCGTCACGACGATTGGGTGGTGTGAACCAGGGAGAGCTTGGTTAGCCGAGGTTTCAATTACACGGAAAAGGACAAAAAGGGGAGGAAGATTGAGTTGGGCCTCGAATTTAGGATGGAATGTTATTAGAGGATTGGAAATTCAGAAAAGAATTTTTGTGTGTCACTTCGGATGACCATTCAGATGACCACTCTCCTTCAATGGGAAGGACACGTGGCATGCCTACACCAGTTTGAAATGTTTTCATAACAATCATTTTTAAAATATAGGCAACGGAAGGTTGTGTTGTTTACGAAGTATTGATCAATTACATGGACCTACTTTTCAATCCATTTGTGGAAACATAGAATGTGTTTCTAATCATGACACCAAGGCTGCGGCGGACCCGCTTTCCAGCAGGTGCTGCTCCCCACCAATAGATGGAGCCTCCCCGAGCATGCTAGTGGTGTCTGCTATTATCAGCACCTCTAGCATTCACTCGGGTTGTTTTCGGAACAAAAAAAAAAAAAAAAAAAGGATTTCGAGGTTAAATTAGGTATACACGGAAAGGACAGATCTGTCGGGGTAGGGGCAGGTAAGGACAAAGGAAAGGGGCAGTTGGATGTATCTCGCCGAGATGAGATGCTAGGTGAGGCAGAGCGAGTGTTATTGAAGAATTGCGAAAGAGAATTTTCAAGGGCAAAGTAGGTATACTTGGAAAAGGCGGTCGGGGTCGGGTCGGTAAAGGGAACGGGGGCGAGGGAGTTCAATGTAGGTGGTCGAGACGGGATGAGTTAAGTGAGGGAGAGCCGGCAGACAGATTGGGGTTGTCAGAGGTAGAATGCATATTCTTCGGTGGTTGGGAAAGGAAATTTGAGGATAAGATATACAAGGAAAGGACAAAAAAGCCGGGGAGGGTGCGGTAGAGGATAGGAGGCAAAGGAGTTGGATGTCTATGGCCGGACCGGGATGTTAAGTAAGGGACAGCAGGTAGAGATATTGAGGTTAGTGGGGCCGGACTTCCATGTCGTTGTTCAAGGCATATAAGGGTCTCGCTCCACTACTACACACTGTATGAAATTGTATAGTTCAGCGTCGCTCCACTAACTATACACTATACACGTGAAAACTCCGTTGTATAGTTGTCAAAAATCGGTCGTCGATCGCACTCTACATTTGTGTATAGTTCCCAGCCTGCAAAAGTCGTTACTCGGATACTCCTCGAAGGGTGGTCGAAGGAGGCCGCCGTTCGAACACGAAATCGGATAGTCCGCCTGGAGTCTGGGCCGACAAACTGCTGTCTTGTAGTGCTCTTAGGGTGTTTTGTAGTGAACTCGGGAATTGGAGAGTTGTATAGCGGATAGTAAGTGGAGCGACGGCGCAGACTATACACGAAATCTCCGTTTTTTGGTACTCTCACAGCTATACACGAACTCTCCGAAATTCTGTATAGCGGACAGTGGTGGAGCGAGACCCTACATGACACTTCACCCTGAGGTTACAGGCGTGCCCAAAGGGTCTCGCTCCACTACTATACACTCTACGAATTTGGAGAGTTCGGCATCGCTCCACTTACTGTACACTATACACGTGTGAAATCGCTTGGACAGCTGTCAGAAATCGGTCGTAGAATCTCCGTTGGTGTATAGTTCCCAGCCTGCAAAACTCGTTACTTGGATACTCCTCGAAGGAGGCCGCCATTCGAACACGAAATCGGATAGTCCGCCTGGAGTCTGGGCCGACAAACTGCTGTCTTGTAGTGCTCTTAGGGTGCTCTTAGGGTGTTTCGTAGTCAACTCCGGAATTGGAGAGCTGTATAGCGGATAGTAAGTGGAGCGACGGCGCAGACTATACACGAAATCTCCGTTTTTTGGTACTCTGACAGCTATACACGAACTCTCTGAAATTCTGTATAGCGGACAGTGGTGGAGCGAGACCCAAAGAAAGCTCGAGGGGATGAGTTTTCAAATGGGTCGTGGCACTTCTGCTCACCAAATGTACAAAACGAGAATGCATTTTCCCTACAAAATGGGAAAAATCACAACACTTCTTTTTCTGTCGTTTATGCTATTTTGCGCTTCTGCCAGCCAACAGACGGCCCGCTTCTGCATGGGGGCGAGTTTCAAAATGGGCCGTGGCTCCACTGCTGACCAAATGTGCAAAGTGAGGCGCTGCACTACTCTTGACATGCACAAAAGACAAAAATCATGGCGGTGTACCTTTCGATATTCTAGCGGAAGATTCACTCTCGTTTTGCACATTTCAAAAGTAGTGCAGCGACGCCCGAGGACTCTTCCCTACAGAGTGGGAAGATGCACAACCTTATTTTTTTGTCTTTCGTATTGCTGCCAGCCAATGGGCGGCGCTTTCTTTTCTTTTTTTCTCTTTTTTTTTTATTTTCTTATTTAAACAAGGTGGGGTTCTTTGCATTATAAAACCGGGCAACGGGCGGTGCTTTCTGCATACTCACCGCAGGCTCATTTTTCTCAAATTGCGGGCATAATCGTCGTTTTTCGCGCGTTCTTCCCTATGTGCAACAACACAGGCTGACGGTCGCTGACCTCCTCCAAACACGGCCCTAACTCACTGGAAAGCAGAGTTTTGGCCAGCGGGGTTAATGATGGTTCAAGATTTTTAAACCACCAGTACCTCGCTCAGCTATTGAATTCGAGCCTGAATTTCCCTGCGCGCCAAATTTTTCCGAGCCTCTGTCGTTTCGTGAAAAAATGGGGTACCGGTACCGGTACCGCTCGTTGGCACTTCGGCCTGAGGGCAGGTCCATCTGAACGGACAACAGATGGACCTGTGTTCAGGCCGAGTTGTGAAGTAATGCATTTCGGTGTTCTTTTTTTTTTTTTTTTTTTTTT
>BFEA01000558.1:276298-287888 GCA_003427395.1 Chara braunii | reverse complement strand
TTTTTTTTTTTTTTTTTTTTGGACCATTTCTCGATTTATGCGTGTCATCCTTGAAAGCGCAGGGGCCATGCTAATCTTCTTTCTCTGTATCGTTCCAATCCTTTTAACGGATCTCCCAGAGGACTTTACAAGTTTATAGTCCTTTTTACATATTGTTTGTATTATCATTCTTCTTTCTCTCTCTTTTCCCTCTTTTGATGGAGGTTAGTCCCTTACACAATCGTGCCCAATAGATCCCATGGTGATTCTTACCCATGCCCTGTTTAGCTTACATGTGTGTTACGTTTCAGCCGCCGGGTTTGGGTTCTTCTCTTCCTTTCTTTTTTCAAGTTTTTTGTATTCTCATTCTTATTTTCTTATCTTATTGCTGTTATTCTTTTCTCATGTTACTTCCCTCATCCCTGGGCTTCGGCCGTCTGCCCGCTGATGGTCAAGACCAGCTACCATCTACCTTCTTCCCCCTAATACAACCTACGGTCGTTAAAGCTGTATTTGAGGCATCTGTCAGTCTAGATACACAGCCATAATGACCGTACGTTGTGTTCGGGGGAATCAGGTAGGCCTTAGTCGGAGTGGTGATATACTAAATGGGGGCAGATCACCTATCCTCTTGGGGGCAAACGGCTACCCATCCTGCTCCTCCTCTTCCCTGCTTCTTCCTTTTCAGACAGAAAAGCCTCCAGATCACTACCCTATTCAACAGGGTTCAAAGTCTTGACTTGCGATTGACATTACAGTTCGTGGACACCGAGACGTGGGTACCATACTTGCACGCGGACGCCGTCCGGGCGGTTCCACACGTGCAGCAGACCGCCGGACCGGACCCGCGCGGCATACGAATGTGCGCCCGACGACCAGTTACGCCGACCCCCCCCCCCCACACACACACACAAAAAAAAAAAAAGGCCCCGTCCGGTCCGGTCCGGGGGGAGAGTGCCGCACGCGGCAAAGCGGACCGGACCGGACCGTCTGCTTGCAAGTATGGTGGGTACCATCCATGTAACACGCAGGTATAATGTTAACACCCATTTACAACAAAACAGTGGTTTTCTAGCTTTTCCATTTCACTGCCATAGTTTTCTTTTATCACTTTTTTTCTATTGGTACCTATCTACCATTTATTTATTTATTTATTTATTTTAAATTATTTATTTCAAATTGTTTATTTATTTATTTATTTATTTATTTATTTGGGGGGGGAGCGGGGTATCAATCTGATTCCGTCAGGGTTTGAGCTGATGATCTGTCCAGTGAAAGATACATGAATGTACCATCAACACAATTTAACAGTCACATTCAGCCACATGCGCAAGGTAACATGAGTAGTTTTCTCGCGAGGACATACCCATACCAGGGGCGAGGTCCCACTAGCAAAGGGGATTGGATCAAGTGCCCGAAAGCCAGGACTACTTTCTCTATATGAGCATTCCAGCTCACAATGTTGCATGGAAAAAAAAAAAAAAAAAAGAGGGAAAAAAAAAAAGAGTGTGGAACCAAGGATTGATAGGAGCCTATTACACGGGGGGGCCATCTATCCGCAGTTGCCATGCAATTTTTTCTCAAGAAATTGAAGAAATGTGGAAAAAAGGGAAAACTTCAAAAGTAAAAGAGGAAAGGTGATTCCAAAGTGGGCTAGCTCAGTTGGTTGATCATGTACGTTGTATGCAGGAGGTCGTGTGTTCAATACCCCACGCCATCCATTCGATCCCCCACGGCCTCACCAGCAGAGATATTTGGCTTGGGCCCCCTGGCTGGTTGTGGAAGATAGTTAGGCTTCCCAGCTCATGCCAGGTGTTAGAAGCCAGGGTACTGCTCCCCACAGAGAACAGAGTAGGCTGGGAAGGATGGAAACTCGACCCATAACCTTGAGCATCCTCTGGAGGAAAACTGGACATAGATGTAGGTAGGTTGGTAGAGTGAGGTATATGAGTGAAGAATATGGATTAGTTTTTTCAACAACAACAACAACAACAAAAAAAAAAAAAAAAAAAAAAACAGGAGAAAGGTGGTGAACTCTGAGGTTCTGTTTTAGAAGAAAAGAAAAAAAAAAACAGGGGAAAGGTGGTTTTGTTTCTGCAGGTTACTCTTAAGCAAAACTGGGTAATGCTCCCAGCTCCGGACTGCATGTGGGGTGGCCAGCACCAAATCTCTTTGGTAATGCGGAATTGATGCGGTTTTGTTGAAAGAAAAAAAGAAAGAAAGAAAGAAAGAAAAGCACGGAGCCAAAAAAAACATTCACTTAATTAAAAAAAAAGAAAAGAAAAAAAAAAAAAGAGCACTTGCTTGAAAGTCGAAACAATAGAAGGACAACCAATTAGGAAATATGGGTAAATGCGCTTCTGTCAGGCTGCCCGCGACGGCAGTTTTGTCGACTCGATGCCGCACACGAGATCAAGGTAGCATAGGGCCTCGCGCACGGCAGACGAAATGAACAAAAAACGAAACAAGTGCATCTTCCCACGTTCGCCAGCAATTCATCCATCACTATACAAATGTATACATACATATTACATATATTTGTCACTGTACTTCGCAAACTTCTGTGGGCAGGTGCACTTGTTTCTCCACAGGAAGTCAGTGTCCTGAAAGTAGAGGTCCCAATGGTTTCGCGACAAGCGGCTGCCTTTCAACAACGCACTCGTGCAAATACACAGCCTGGGGTCAAAGCATATAACAAAAACCCGCCGAGCCGTCCAGACACTGCCAAACCTGGCAGGGTAACCCTGTGGTTGGCAGGATGCCAGCAAAAAAATCGTTAATTTTTGCAATCGTTAATTTTTTTACTACTCTAACCTAGGCTACCAACCGGGGCGCCCGGGTACCGGGTGGCCAGCCCGTGCAAGGACCAGGGAAGGTCCCAACAACAACAACAAAAAAAAAAAAAAAAAAAAAGTTTAAAAATCCGAAAAAAACAAAAACTATTGTTATGCAGAAAAANTATGCAGAAAAATAAACTGAACAACTTTTGCCTCAGAGTCACGTCGAAATTCTTCACCAACCTTAGAATAAAAAATGAAATTTAAAAATAACGATTGCAGCGAAGAATTGACTTTCAGCGTAACACTTCGTTGACGGGCCAAGCTACAAACCAGAGTTAGCACAATTCCTACGAAAGCTACAAACCACAGGAAGGAGCTTGGTTATCTAGCAGCAACAACATCGACTCCGCCCTGCAGTCAATATGCCGACCTGACAGAGTTAGTCCACAATTTCTACAGACGCGAGTTTTTAAGTGCAATCCCTCCTCCTAAGGACCAGAATTAGAACCACGATTGCTACAGACCAGGGTTACAACCACGATCAATACAGACCAGAGTTAAAACCACGATCGCTACAGACCAGAGTTAGAACCACAATTGCTACAGACCCACGATCGATACAGACCAGAGTTAGAACCACGATTGCTACAGACCAGAGTTAGAACCACGATTGCTACAGACCAGAGTTAGAACCACGATTGCTACAGACCAGGGTTAGAACCACGATCGATACAGACCAGAGTTAGAACCACGATCGATCGCGCCGAATGCAGAGTGTTGTAGTAACGGCAGTTCGTAGCAGCCGCAACGTGTGAAGCCAGCAGCATTATCTAAACGATTGCCACCACCTCCAGGACAGATTACCATCACCTTGAGGAAGTGCCGCGCAGGAACTGATGAAGGACTCTACTCAGCTGTGTCACTGAGGCGTCCTTCAATCGGAATGCCAGCAAACACAACTTAAGCCACCACTACCTCCGAGGCTCCGAGCCTCTTTCTGCCGAGGAGGAAAAGAGCTTCGAGCCAAGCTTTGCCAAAGTGCCAGCGCCGCCTGCCGTTGGAACTTTTGGCTGCCAGCTGTGTCCCTTTCGGCTGTCACTGCCTGCCGTTGCGGTTTGGTAGCAATGTTCATCCGGAAAACCCACCCGGAATGCTTACATGTTCTGTCCTTTTTCTTCTTTTTTCTGCTTTTTGTTTTTGTCCTCGCAAAACCAGATTCATCGTATATTGCAAATGAGAATGCTTATACCTTCTCGATTCTCGGTGTTGCCCGGCAAAGATAGTGGTGGTTTAAACAACCAGTACTTGGCCCATACATCGGCCATTGGCGCTTTCACATTGACGCACCGCGACTTCAGAGACCTGTAGGCCGTTGATAAATCTTATCAATAGCCTTCATCGCGGTTACGACCCCCGAGAGTCGTGGAGAGGGCCCCGCGGCCGATGTGTGGGCCGAGTACTGGTGGTTTAAGAAATGCCCTTTCAAATTCTAACATAGTCCAATGAGCAGGAATCGGCCCTTTCAACAGTCCCTCGAAGGGGAGTGGGAGTGGCAGTAGTAATACCATCACTACCAGTAGTGCAATACCATCAGTACTTAAACCACCAGTACCTACCGCATTTTTCGTACCCCCCGGCCTCGAATGAATTTGGACCGCAGGGGCAGGCCGATTCGGCTTCCGCATTAACGGTCGCCCCAACCGGTACGTACTGGTGGTTTAACAGCAGTAGTTAGCAGCACGGGCCCTACCGCACGAATGTGGACCGCAGGGCCAGGAAGATTTGGCTTTCCACGTTCACGGTCGCCCCAACCGGTAGGTACTGGTGGTTTAACAGCAGTAGTTAGCAGCACGAGCCCTACCGAACCTCACACTCCCCTATCGTAGGGGCAGGAATCGTTTCTCCCTAACGAAGAGTGGGAGGGATTTTTTTTTTTTTTTTTTTTTAAATAAAACAGGTCCTTATGGCCCTGGCTCCATTTCCATTCCAGGGAGCATCAGTCCGGTTCCTATTCCACCGGCAAGTCGGGAAAAATAATTAAATCATAGGACACCCTCACGCTTCCTTCCGTCTGGCCGAAGGAACCCTGATCAGCATTGATTGCTCCAACATCATGGAGGATTGACCGTCAGCTTGCCCTGCTTCCACCTTTCCTCTCAGGACTACTATAAGAACCTGTCAAATAAAACATGAATAGCAAGAAAGGTCTGAGAAGCTGCAACTGCAACTGCTACCAATTCTGTCTAAACCCTAAACCTCGCATATGAGCATCGTGAAATCCCTGGCATTCTAACCCCTGCTTGTCTTGTTTCTGTCCAAAGCCTCAACCCTAAACCCTAAACCCTAATCACCCGCAGTAGCTAACAGCAGTAGATAGCAGCACGGACCCGTCGCTCCTACCGATTGAATGATCCGGTGAGGTGTCTGGATCACAGTGAAGTGTATCGATCTCGGCGGTTCGCTGCTTGGGGTGCTGCGTGAAGTTCATCCAACCTTATCATTTAGAGGAGGGAGAAGTCGTAACAAGGTTTCCATAGGTGAACCTGTGGATGGGAAAAAAAAAAAAAGAAGCAACAGTAGTTAACAGCAAGTTTATCAGGAGCAGCAGCGGCTGCAGCAGAGAGAGATGAGAGGCAGCAGCGGGCGGCAGCAGCAGCAGTGGTACAGCACCTACCCGAGTAGCATGCCCAGTTAATAATAGCAGCTGCATTTGCGGTGACTTTCAGTCTAGATACAGCGATAATGACCAGGCATTCTACTCAGGTGAAGACGGTAGAACCTGTGGCTAGCAACAGTAGTTAACAGCTGTAGATGCAGGTAATGGTAATTAACAGCAGTAATAGCAGTAGTTCGCAGCAGTGACCGCTGTGTGACCGCTGTGGTTAACAACAGCATGAAACAGCTGTAGAAGCAGGTAACAGTAGTTATGAACATCAGTAACAGTAGCTAAGAACATCAGTAACAGTAGTTAAGAACATCAGTAACAGTAGTTAAGAAGTAGTTAAGAACATCAGTAACAGTAGTTAAGAACAGCAGTAACAGTAGTTAAGTAGCAGAGTAACAGTAGTTAAGTAGCAGTAACAGTAGTTAAGAACATGGGTAACAGTAGTTAAGCACATCAGTAACAGTAGTTAAGAACATCAGTAACAGTAGCTAAGAAGTAGTTAAGAACAGCAGTAACAGTAGTTAAGAACAGCAGTAGCTGTCGCAGCTGAAACGTTCAACCACCAGTACCCTAAACCCTAACCAGCTATCCATGGCATCGTGCCCATTAACGAACATGGGGCTGAGGTCAGGTTGGCCTACCAGGGGTGGGCGGCCCCAGGTAGGGGGTTACAAACGTCTAGGTGCCCCCCTGCTGTCGCATAGCAGCAAGAACCAGCAGTAGCACCAGCGAAAACCAGCAAGCAACAACCGGCAGCTGTACCAGAAGTAGTACCAGCAACTACCAGCAGTGGAAGCAGTTAGAACCAGCAATTGCCAGCAAGTACCAGCAGCCGCAGCAGCAAGTACCAGCAGCAGTACCACCAAGAACCTGCAGTAGTACCACCAGTAGTACCACCAGTAGTACCACCAGTAGTACCAGAAGTACTACCGGCAGTAGTACCAGCATGTATCAGCAAGTACCAGCAAGTACCAGTAAGTGCCAGCGTGTGCCAGCGTGTGCCAGCGTGTACCAGCAAGTACCAGTAAGTTCCAGCAAAGACACTGCAGTCCCAGCAGCGGTCCCACTGCCAACAGAACACTGAGTCTGGCATCGCTGTCATCAGGCTGTTCATCCCCTTCACGACAAACGCATTCCCAAGAGAGCAAAAACGACCACTTTGCCAGAAGAGGCATAGGAAAGGAGGTTGGCCAACCATCGAAGCCTGTGCCGAATGCAAACTAGCAAAGCAAACTAGGTAACACCACAAAAACAGTTCAGTAAAAAAAGAAAAAGAAAAAAAAAGAACGAAAAGAAAAAGTTCAGTGTCAGTATGCACAAATCACAGCAGAAGCAGTTCAATATTTAAGCCTATCGGCGCGACATCCGTTAAAATTGGAACGATACAGAGAGAGAAGATCAGCATGGNAAAAAAAAAAAAAAAAAAAAAAAAAAAAAGGATTAGCCAATGCTTTTAAATGTTAAAACCTTCGAATTAACAAAAATACAGCACCACACACACACACACACACAAAGATCCAGCAACTCGTTACAGGCAAGAAGACTATGTCATCTCGACCATCGTGCACAGATGCCTCTCTCCATGGGTTGGCATTTCCTCTAACGATGTGGCATGCGGCTGAATGATACACACATGTGAACCCAGCCCATGTGGCTGAACGGAACGCTCATGTAAGGAACTGTTAATCGACAGATCATCAGTTCAAATCCTTCCGAGGATCCAAAGGATCAGAAAAGAAAGAAACGAAAAGAAAAAAAAGAAATTTCCCCCCCGATGGAAAAGAGGGCATCGGGTGCGCATCAGGTTACTCCACAGTTAAGTCCACGTCCTGCGCACTATTTTGAAGGGGCATGGCTTCAAATGAGCAATTTGTAAAGTGCTTCACCAAAGTGTAGCAGCACTCTTCACGAACCCTGCCCCTTGTTGAGCCAGTGCCACATACAAGCCCTTCTAACTGCTCAAACCAAAGCCAAAAAAAAGGGGCATTATGATTGAATTGTGCTTTACTGAGATGAATAACAATTACGGAGATAGATAACATTGAGGTCTTCAAATTTCAAACAACACTGCTGCCAAACGGAAAAAAAAAAAAAAAAAAAAAAAAAACAGAGCAGCACTTCTGCACTGATTGCAGGCTGCTGTTACTGTGAGGCGGCGGACAGCTAATACTAGGACTGCAGCAGAAGAGAGGACACTTGCAACATGCTGGTTCTACAGGATGAATTTATGAATGTCAGAGAAAGATTGGGGAGCAATATTACACTCAAAGAAAGGTGAACGCTGGCACAGGATCCGCTCATCAGTCAACACAGAGGGGGGGTGTTTGGGGGGAAGGAAAGGGGACGCAACCATCCAAATGGCTATCGTTGAGGGGGTTGCTGTGCCTGCGGGTTGTATGGGACGTTCGCTTGGTCGGCCACAAACATAGATCCATATGATGCCGCCTGCCCCACGTACTGCTGTTGTTGTTGCTGTTGTTGTTGTTGCTGCTGCTGCTGCTGCTGCTGTGCAGAAAGAGATAAGGGGACAGTTGAGCTCTGCTGCAGCGACTGTGGCTCATGGTACAGCAACGACTCCATTCCTGTTCGCTGCAAAGTACCTCTTGTGCCCGCAATGGAAACACTTGCCATAGAGTACATTCCTGATGCCGGAGTGGCTTGAGAAGACACTCCCTGGGTTGACATTGTTCCTTCTGTGACAGTGGCCTCGCTAACTTGAGTTCGAACCTGTCCAGACATACCCTGCACCACTGCCGGCTGCTGTGTGGCATGATGCATAGTCTGCATAGAGAGCGATTGCTCTTGTTGCTGCAGCAGCTGCTGCTGTTGCCATTGATGGGTCTGCTGGAGCTGTTGTTGCTGCTGTTGAAGTTGCTGGGGTGGTGGTTGCTGCTGCTGCTGCTGCTGCTGCTGCTGCTGCTGAAACTGTTGCTGAGGCAGTTGGTGGGGTAACTGTTGAGTCGGTGGTGGCTGCTGCAGCATGGGTAGTTGTTGACCTGTGGATCGGAGTTGTTGTTGGGCGTCAAGTGGTGGTTGCTGCTGCTGCTGCTGCTGCTGCTGCTGCTTTTGAAGCTGGAGTTGCTGCTGCTGCTGCTGCTGCTGAAGAAACAGCTGCTGCTGCTGCTGCTGCTGTGCTTGTTGTGGATCCATTTGCTGGTCCTGCTGGCGATGCTGCTGTTGTGACAACTGCTGACCATGCTGCTGCTGCAATCTCTCAGACTGCTGAAATTGTTGTTGTAGATGATGTAGCTGCTGTTGGCTTTTCATTTGCTGTTGCTGGAAAAGCTGCTGTTGCACCTGTGGCTGCTGCTGTTGAATAGCAGGCTGCTGCTGCCTTTGCTGCACCGGAAGCTGTTGTTGTTGCTGGATCTGTTGTTGTTGCTGGATCTGTTGTTGTTGCTGGATCTGTTGTTGTTGCTGAATCTGTTGTTGTTGCTGGATCTGTTGGTGTTGCTGCTGCAAGTGGGGATGTGATTGCTGGGTTGACTGCTGCTGCTGCTGCTGCTGCTGCTGTATCTGTGGCTGAAATTGTGGCTGAAATTGTGGCTGCACTTGTTGTGGCTGTTGTTGTACCTGACTCTGCTGCTGGATCTGCTGATATGGCTGTTGCTGCTGCTGCATCTTCTGCAGTTGCAGCTGCTGCTCCAGCACCTGCTGCTGCTGCTGCTGCTGCTGCTGCTGCTGCGGTGCCTGCTGCTGCTGCTGCTGCGGTGCCTGCTGCTGCTGCTGCTGCGGTGCCTGCTGCTGCTGCTGCTGCTGCTGCTGCCATGCTTCCTGCACTTGTTGCTGATGAGGCATCACTGACTGCTGAGCTAACTTTGGCAGCCTTTGCAATTGCTGGTATTGCTGTTGCTGTTGCTGCTGCAGTTGCTGCTGCTGCTGCTGCTGCTGCTGCTGCAGTTGCTGCTGCTGCTGCTGGAGTTGCTGCTGCTGCTGCTGCTGCGGTTGCTGTTGCTGCTGCGGTTGCTGTTGCTGAGGCAATTGTTGTTGCTGAGGCAATTGTTGTTGCTGAGGCAATTGTTGTTGCTGAGGCAATTGTTGTTGCTGCTGAGACAACTGCTGCTGCTGCTGCTGTATCTGTTGTTGCTGCTGAAGCTGCTGCTGTTGTAATTGCGCCTTCTGCGACTTCATCCTCTTGGCTGCCTGCTGCTGTGGGGGTGGTAGTTGCTGCTGCTGGTGCTGCAAAAGTTGTGCAGCTGGACGCTTTGCTGGTGAGGAAGTCGCATGTACTGCAGAAAACACCATGCCACCCTGTGCTGCACTGACCATACCCACTCCACCCACAGACCCAGAGGGGGCATTGAGGGTTACTCCAGGCACAGTTTGTGTTCCGGCAGATTGCACCGGTGAGTGTGGAATTGACAAGGATGCTCCTGGGGAGGCCTGCACAAACGGCGAACTAACAACTGAACTCGACGGCACATTCATAAGATGACCCATAGGCACCTGCATGGGCGAAGCATGTCCAGCAATGTGTCCCTGCATGGGTGATGCATGGCCCATGGGAGGCATGACCCGCGATGGCACCATTGGCCCCTGCATGGGAGAAGCATGACCAGCTATGGGCGCCTGCATCAGAGAGGCCTGACCGGCGATGGCCGCCTGCATGGGGGACGCATGACCACTAATGGCCCCCTGCATGGGGGATGCATGACCACCCATAGGCCCTTGCATGGGAGAAGCATGCCCACTCCTGGGTCCCTGCATGGGAGAGGCATGTCCCACAGGCACTGGCATGGACGAAGCATGACCACCGATCGCCCCTTGCATGGGAGAAGGGTGCGCCATCAGCCCCTGCATGGAAGACGGGTGGGCCATAGGTACCCCATGCATGGTAGAAGGATGGGGCATATATGACCCCTGCAAGGGAGAAGGATGGGCCATAGGGACCCCCTGCAAGGGAGAAGCATGGGCCATGGGAACACCCTGCATGGGAGAGGCATGGGCCAAAGGGACCCCCTGCAAGGGAGAAGCATGAGCCATAGGGACCCCCTGCATGGGAGAGGCCGGGCGCGGGGATGCGATCCTCGGTGACGCGATCCTAGGAGATGCGACATGGGGGGAGGCCACACCAGTCACAACAGAGGAAGGAGTTCCAGCATGCCCAGATGCGCTCACATGCCCAGGGGTCCCTGCCTGGCTTGACAGAGCCACCAGGCCAGGCCTTGGGGAAGCTCCTCCCAACACTGATGGGCCCATCATCCCCGCTTGAACAGTGCCCGGGGTTCCTACAGGGGTGCCGCCAGACACCGCCGACCCAGAAGGCACAGACATGGCAATGGTTCTATTTGCAGGAGAATTGGCTGCTAAGGGACCTCCATGTCCTACAGATCCCAACGGAGGTCGAGGGAGACCCGGCCCAGTGGGATCTACGGCGCCTGATACTCGGCTGGTATCTGGCATGCTGCCGCCTGACACTAAGGGCCGACGTGGCGCCAGGTGGCTCGGCAGCACTGCAGGTCTCTCCTTCTGATCAGGAGGCAAACGCAAGCCTTCGCCCGACATCATGCCCATTCTTATCAGCTTCTCCTGCTCTGCGATTCTCCCCGCTTGCACAGCATCCAGTCTTGGCCAGTTCCCAGCATTCGGTCCTTGTCGGGACTTCAAAGACCACGCTTTGGCCAAGTCGTTGATTAACTTCTCAGCTTTATCGCAGACAGTTTTCATTTGCTTTTCGAGTTGCAACCGCTCTTCCATAACGTTAGGAGGAAGTCCTGCCATTGAACCCAGCAGCTGATCTGTCATCAGTGTCTGCTCGGCTTCCATTTCGGGCAAAAGCTTTGAGGACAGCATGATTGGAAGAATCGCTGCATTCTCGGCAGACACATCCTTCGGGTGCACCAGAAACATCTTCATCACTGGTTTCATATCTTCCACCAGTTTGTACAGCTGTGCATTGACGATGGCAAACTGGCCCAAAACGTCTGCCCACTTCATACTATTAGGCTGGGCAAAGAACGTTTTCACAAGACGATCCACCGTGTTCTGCAGCTCTGTTACCCGGGACCGCAGGGCCGCAATGTTCAATTGCTGAAGTACAGGTGCCAGATCCGAGTCCGGACCTTTGCCCTGGCCTCCTCCTGACGCCATCTCTCTCTCTCTCTCTCTCTCTCTCTCTCTCTCTCTCTCTCTCTCTCTCTCTCTCTCTCTCTCTCTCTCTCTCTCT
>BFEA01000558.1:238355-249538 GCA_003427395.1 Chara braunii | reverse complement strand
TTTTTTTTTTTTTTTTTTTGCTGGGACCTTCCTTGGTCCTTGCACGGGCTGGCCACCTGGGACCCGGGCGGCCCGGCTGGTAGCCTAGAAAAAATCCGAAAAAAAACTATGTTATGCTGAAAAATAAATTAAACAACTTTTGCCTCAGGGTCACATCGAAACTCTGTACCAAATTTAAAATAAAATTTAAAATAAAAAAATAATTTTTATTTTTTTATTTTTTTATTCCTTTTTAGCCCGGCCGGGCAAGTGGACCCGGGCCACTCTAGTAGCCTATTATTATTATTATTATTATTATTATTATTATTATTATTTGGGTCCTCGTTTGGCCTGAACGACCGAGCACGTCTACAAGGGGGCCGGACGTTCGGGCGTTCGGGTTCGACCGCCTGACCGAACACCGACTACCATGGCCATAACTGTAGCGATATAACTTTATACTGTTGTTTTTATAAGGTTTAATGAAATTATTGAATTGTTGGATTGTTAATGGTTGATGAAAGTCTATTGACCAAAACTGCCATGACACAACTTCACTTCATCTTTAATTTTTAAATACGAAATGAAACAACAATTATATAAACGATCAAATAAACGAACTATCAGTCAAATTTAATATTTCCAAAACTATGGTGATTCGCTTTGGCTCGGTCTTTGGCTCGGTCATTGGCTCAATTATAAGGGTACTACAATCGGACAGGGTGTTCGTCGTATTGGTTTGCAGTTCTGTCTGGGGAGCATACTTGAATTCGGCGAGCATACCTTTCCTTGTAACAGTAATAATTACTGTACATGGTAAGAGTTAGTTGGATAGGGATGTTTTCGGCTGAAGGACGCTGTCACTTTTTTGTTTGTAGGACGTTTGTCAGCGTGTTGTGTTTGCAGGATTGTTGTCAGTTTTCTGTGTTTGAATAAATGGATTTTCTAGTGTCGACTATCGATGAAAGGAACTTCGGGGTAGGCTTGCTTCTGATTGGCGCAGTATCCGCGATGGTACTAGATGGTACCGGTAAGGCCCAATTGCCTACTGGAAGTGGTTTACCGAAGGTCCCGGGTACTGAAGGAGTGCGGTACTAGAACACGTTTTGTTTTGCGACTGTGTTTTCCATTTTTTTAATTTGATTTTCGACGGGTGTTTGACTTGTTAGGAACAGTCGTAGGTAGTAGGACGAAGATAACAGCAAAACTGCATTTGCGTCGACCTCTTTTGGGTCCTCGTCCTCCCGATGCTAATCTGGATATTGACGAGGATGGGTTAGGGGAACGATGACGAAGTTGAGGGATGAAGTGTGGTGGAGAAGCCTCCTGAGGACGACCGCGTGGCGGCGGTCGAAACCGGTCGGGGATGCCATTCCCGATCGAACGCTGTTTTTGTTCTTTTGCTGTAATCAGTACACTGGCGGTGTGCATCGTACACACGCAATGTACAATAAGTTTTGGATGAGCTTGTACAAAGTGTTTGGTGCTTTCTGTGCTTAGTCTTGTTTGTACTTGCTATCTTTTACTATCTAAGCCTACAAAGAACCCGTGTGAACCTGCCTGGATACGGGATAGCCCGGGCTTGAGTGAGCACATTTTTCAGTTACGTGTACTTTGTACTTTGTACTTCTACGTTGACGACGACAACGATTCGACATTATTTGTCAAGTCGGGGTACTGAGGGTGTGGACAGGATTAACACATCCGTACCAATAGCGAACAGGGATTCGCGTGACTACGCATGCGATGGTGAGCGGGGAAGACAAGAAGGAAGGTCGGAGGGCTGGAGGGATGAACAGCGCGGCAGGAGCAGAGATTCCTACAATCAAGACGATCGGAAGGAGACCTCACGCGAACGACGCTACGCGTCAGGAGAACAACGGCGAAGGGGACCACCAACATGTTACGAGTGCGGACAGGTGGGGCACTACCGTAATCAATGTTGGAAGCTCGTGGGTGAAGGGAGTTCGCGCCCGAGCGGCGTACAGGACAAGTCACCAGACCATGAACAGTTAAAGAAACGAGTGGAAGACCTCGGGACATCATTGACATCCATGAAGGAGCACTTCGAGCAAGAGAATCGACGACGGCAGGAGGAGCGGCGAAGACAGGAAAAAATCGAGAAGACGTTACAGGAGGAAGAGGAGAAAGCAGTCCAAACTGAAAAGGAAAGGAGGAAAGTCGCTAAGCTACGCGCAATGGAGGAAATGAGGATGCAAATGCGCAAGGAGATGCAAATGGAAGTAGTGATGGCAGTGGGGGGACTATCGGAGCACATACCCGGATTGACGGAGGAAATCCAACATGTAAGAAAAATGAGTACGAGGAAGGCGAAAGGCAAGCAACGTGCGCAGTCACCCACGCCGTCAAATGCGTCAGCCTCGAGTGGAGGGACGACCAACGATGTCGAAGAGATCAGCTTACGCACGGGTAAACTATAGATTTCCGAGAAACGGAAACGTAGCTCGGAGAAACCTGTGGGGAACAGCCCACCGGTGATGCAGGAAGCCAAGCGTACACCAAGAACGACGCATATGCAACCGGTGCGATTAGCGGGAAAACTACAGAAATCGGCGAAGAAGAAGAGTACCAAGAAGAAGACACCGAAAAGATACACTCCAAGAAGGGGAACACCAAAGACAAAGATCGCGACGAAGATTGGAACAGCAGGTCGCGCTAAGTACATCTGTGAGAACATTCGGGCGCTGTCAGAATTCAGCGCGAACGAGCTCAAGGATATTTGTCGAAAGGAGGACGTGGAGTACGAGAATAAAGTTTTGGCGACCATTAATATCGCCGAGAAGTGCGCTATCGAGGCATACGGCAAGGACGAGGAGGACGTGACGGACGACAATGTCGAGGTGGTAGTACCGACAAGCGACGACGAAGATGACGACGAAGTTGCGGAACCGGGCACCGAAGTCGCGTGAACCGATATTGAAGGCGTGTGCCTTCACATGATATGCGATCGCATCATTGAGTGGCGGTGCACGGATCCAGTAAATAATAGAGTTGAACGCATATTTCGATTGATCGTGATACTGCTAACTTTAGAGGGGCAGGTTCATGCTTTGGTTAAGTGCATCGACTCATGGGTGCGAATGTATGCACATATGAGACTCAGTTTTCTAGATTGCGGAACGGTTGTGTATGTGATTGCCTCTATCCGATGTCGTGCAATGTACATAGGACAGACGAGTAGAGGCGGCGACACGAGATGGCGGGAACACGTGTCAAGGAATGAACGAAACAGCAAGGACACACATCTGTACCGGTGGTTACGAGCATTCGGGCGGGAGTCTTATGTACTAATCCCAGTCGAAGTCTGCACGGATAATCAACTTTTAGCTTTCGAACAACTGTACATACAGCGATGGGGGCCGACTCTGAACACGAACGGAGTGAGGAGGAAGCGACGAAGAAGGAACAAAAGGCGGGTGGGGAAGAACGAAAGGTACAAAACTTCGGGCAAACAAACTGTTGTACAGTCTACTTTGGCGTTTAGACCGGTAAGTGTGCGAATTAACAACCAGGAACACGGTGTGAACGTTTTTAAAACGCTGGCCGAAGCAGAGAAGAAGGGGTTCCGAAAATTCTCTATGCAATCGGAAGGAGGTAACGTGTGGGTGGATGGCTGGAAAAAGATCCGAAAGGCTTTCGGAACGACTCCAGTAATTGTTGACGGCACGGCGTCAACTCTAGCCAAGTGCAAGAAGAATTTGGAGGAGGGGAAGTTAGTGAACATGGGATGTCTTCGGCGGTGGCATCCAAAAGGCAATCAGGATAAGAAAGCTCTGGTCAACATGTTACGTAATCCGAAGCGGCTTGGCGAATTGAAGAGCTTCGACGTCACAGTATTGTTCAGATACTTCAGCGAAGAGTTTTCACAAGGAATCAACGAGATCTTACCTGAGGAGGGTGGTGGCAAGAAGTATCAAGGCTGCCACAGGTTGGATCATGGGAGCTAACATTACGGTCAAATTGAAGTTCGACGACCGGGTCAAGATGGCAGGAGTACGAAAAGTGACGAACGACAAGTTGAGGGAGTTGGATTTGCCCGCTTGCATGGTGAAGAGAGCACGTAGCAAAATTAGAATTGTCAGGGTGAACAACCCATCGATTGCTATTTTGCTACACAATCAACGAACTTTTGTAAAAGCTGAAGTTTGTATCTGTACCTGTGCAGGATTACCCTATCCAAGGATAGGCGACCATGTGCGCTTCCGATTGCAAAAGCTGGACGATATTCATCCCTTACTTTGTAACGCGAACAATGTTCCACAGGCTTCATCGCGGAAGCGGAGTGAACTGCTGCAACAGGAAATCGAACAGGCTTTTGAGAGATGGCCAAACATAGGCGGAGGCGTAGTGACTAGCAAGGAAGTGGAGACGTGCATCCTCAAGGAACCAGCTGAAGCAAACAAGCTTCTGAAGATGGAGGACGTGAACCAGCTGAGACAGCGTTTGGATGGTCTGGTACGCACACCATTGGACAGGAATACCGGGGAAACCCTGGTGATTTGTCCGAAGTTGTACCATGAAGCAATGATGATGATGTTCGTATGTAACCCGGGTTATCGAATCGTGAAGGAGGACGAGGCGGCGATCATCGAGCAGATGGCGGTGGATTCGAAGGAGGTGGGCCTATCTGATTTCGGAAAACTGAATAAGAAGGGGACGTTTGGCGCAGCATACGTGCAGCCAAAGCACAAGGATTTGGACCGTTATCGGCCAATCTGCCCATCGCACTCAGAACCATCGGTGCGTACGTCCAAATGCGTAGCCAGGGCGCTCAATCATCTTCTGAGGAATATCCCACAAAGCTGGCATTTCAACTTGAAGGCAGTCTCGGAGGTTGTTCCGCGGCTCGACTCTATGAATAAAACAATGCGAAGGAGATGTGGAAGCGGTCTACACATGTCGACGATGTCTTACGACATCAAAGACATGTTCAGTAAGCTGCCGCACAAGAAGATTATCGAGGCAGTTGACTGGATCATCGACCATTTCAAGACGAAAGGCGTGAAGATGGTAAGGGTCAACCCACAAGGAAAGGGAAGCACGTTTGGGAGAACGACTGGCGACGACCATTGGCGTGTCATCGATTTGGAAGAACTGAGGACTTTCGTACGCTTTGACCTCAAGCACACATACGTCAAAGCAACGGGCGTGCTGATTAACTAGATCATGGGCATCCCGATGGGAAAAAGTACGAGTCCACCTTTAGCATGCATCATGTGCGCACACGCCGAATTCAAGTTCTTGCGGGAAATGGGTAATCTCCGTTCGAGGATTTTCAGTATCCGTCTTATCGATGATGTGAGTTTGGTGATCGTGTCCAGAAAGGTAGAGGACTCACAGGCGGCGAGGATTCGGCGTGACTTCGAGAACTGTTATCCAAAGGGTTTGTCGCTAAAGAGAAAGGACAATGGCAGTGGCACTTCGGATTTCTTGGGTCTGGAAATGCGTACGCATAATACGTATCCGTACATTGGATGCATACAGCTGTCCAAAAACGATAAGACCATTTGGGAACAAGAGGTTATGGAATTCAAAACCGGACAGAGTTTTCGGTCGTGGGGGAGCAAAATGCAGAAGAGCGTGGTGATCACCAACTATCTGAACCGTATCGATAAGAACACCACGATCCGAAGCGAGATTCCAGAGAGGGTGTTGACTCTGAACCGGGAACTCAGGATTAAGAACTTCCCGCAAAAGTTTTTCGAGCGGGTTCTGCAACGTTTTGCGAGAGGAAGGGGCACGGTGTGGGAATTCACATCTTCATGGCTAGCCGATTGAGGCAGCTAAATAGCCTAAACAAGCACATGCGTAGGCGATATGATAAGGCTTTGTTTTGACATGTAGGATTTTGACTTGGCTTTATTTGGTGTTGTTTTTGCGAGTTGGCCACTCACGCACTGTTCAATTGGTTGAATAGGAATAAAGGTACTACAATCAGACAGGGTGTCCGTCGTATTGGTTTGCAGTTTTGTCTGGGGAGCATACTTGAATTTGGCGAGCATACCTTTCCTTGTAACAGTAATAATTACCGTGCATGGTAAGAGTTAGTTGGATAGGGATGTTTTCGACTGAAGGACGCTATCACTTTTTGTTTGTAGGATGTTTGTCAGCGTGTTGTGTTTGCAGGATTGTTGTCAAATTTCTGTGTCTGAATAGATGGATTTTCTAGTGTCGACTATCGATGACAGGAACTTCGGGGTAGGCTTGCTTCTGATTGGCGCGGTATCTGCGACGGTACTAGATGGTACCGGTAAGGCCCACGTGGCTACCGGAAGTAGTCTACCGAAGGTTTCGGGTACTGGACGAGTGCGGTACTAGAACACGTTTTGTTTTGCGACTGTGTTTTCCATTTTTTGAATTTGATTTTCGGCGGGTGTTTGACTTGTTAGGAACAATCGTAGGTAGTAGGACGAATATAACAGCAGAACTGCATTTGCTTCGACCTCTTTTGGGTCCTCGTCCTCCCGATGCTAATCTGGATATTGACGAGGATGGGTTAGGGGAACGACGACGAAGTTGAGGGATGAAGTGTGGTGGAGAAGCCTTCTGAGGACGACCGCGTGGCGACGGTCGAAACCTGTCGGGCCTGCCATTCCCAATCGAACGCTATTTTTGCTCTTTTGCTGTAATCAGTACACTCGCGGTGTGCATCGTACACGCGCAGTGTACGATAAGTTTTGGATGAGCTTGTACAAAGTGTTTGGTGCTTTTTGTGCTTAGTCTTGTTTGTACTTGCTATCTTTTACTATCTAAACCTAAACCTCAATATTTTATTTGAGTAGCGAGACTTGTGAAAATTTATGTAAAGTTACACCTTCAACTAGACTACCAGCCGGACTGCCCATATCACCTTATTTTTCTGGCCACCTCAGCCGTGAAAAGACCATGGAAGATCCTTAAAAAAAAAAAAAAAAAAAAAAAAAAAACTATGTTATGCTGAAAAATAAACTGAATAACTTTTGTCAAAGGTCACATCAAAATTCTTTACCAATTTCAAAATAAAAAATCTAATAATAAAATAAAATTTTAAATTTATTTTATTATTATTTTTTGGCCCGACCGGATAAATGATCCCGGACCATTATGACAGCCTAGGTCTTCAACTATTATGCCAATAATAAAGACCAATGTATGAAAGTTTTTCATACTATGAGTGATATAATTACTAATCGATATTGAATAACTTAATCGTTTGACTCTTGCATTTCATGATAGATATTATCGCCTTGATTCAGACTTCGATGCTCGTCTACTGCTGGAACCATAAGAAGTCTGTAGTGCGCAAATGTTAGATAAAGTTGACTTAAAAAAAAAAGAAAATGATATGTTTTCAGACCAGTAATAACAAAATTGTAGCGCAAAAAAAATAGTTAAAATCAACTTCAGAAATAATTTTGATATGTTCTCGAACCAGTAAAAATTATGGGCAATAACTTTTATACGGGAAGTGCTACTGAAATTTTTACTAATATAAGGAGTTAGTCATAAATTTAGAAAGACTCAAAGGACGAAGTTATATTGTATATTAAAGTTAAATTTAGTTTGACTTTTGAATACACACTTTCATAAGAAAAATGAGGTAAAAACTTTTAAGGACCTAACAAGTTAGTCAAGATAATGTGTTGCTTTCAACTTGAAAAAATATAAGATGTCAATGTATTGTTTCTGGTGAGAGTTGGAACTCGGACGAGATAGCAAGGTGAGGGTAGTCTCCTTTGGCTAGAGTATGATAAAGTTGTAGCTTGGGTTCTTGACGTAGGTCGCCACGATCTATGACTCATTGTAGGATGATTCTAACGAATACATGAATGAACATTGCCATCATTATTTGATAATAGAGGTCGTTTTGTCAACTCAACTTTCCAAATCCTTAGTTGATACACGCACCATGGATTGAAATCTGCACAAACAGTATGATTGCTTTCAAAATTTTTATGTACAGGGTTCAAATTGGTAAAGTGGATTCTTCAAATAATCATATTGGGTTGGATGGAACGACCGAAGAATGAGCATGTGAATGTTATGATTTTGATGGGTGTGAGGGATAAAGAAAGGCGAATAAAATTGAATAAAGGGTTCACCATAAGAGGTTTTGAATGTATACTGGTTATGCATGTGGGTAAGTAAACAAAAGTAAATACCGAGACAAACTACGTAGAATGTTTGAGAATTATCTTAAAAGGGAAATAAGATTATCTGTTTTTTGGTACAAATATCTAGATTTATTGTATTATAAAATCAAACAAATACTTCATTATCGTGGAAGGTGATGAAATGATGGCTAAATATGAATAAGTAAGTATATGTAAAAAAACAAAGATAATTTTTCGTATACTTATTACTTGTTTAAATGAAGATCTTAAGCAGAGCAAAGCATGAGCCTGGCGGTTGGGGTTATGGCTTCAAACATCATTTGTGCATAAGTAATTGCCTTCCAACTGACCGCATTTTGTTTTCGTATTTATTATTCAAGAGGTTGGATGTTGGAGTCCATGACCGGGTTTAAACCGCCAGCACACGGCCACAACCTTTCAAAAAGTTGCAAGTTGCCTACTCCAGGGTTAGCGGACCACAATGGTTGGCCCGCTAGCCAAAAAAGAAAAGAAGTGTGTTGTTGGTGGTCCAGAAAAGCTTGGAACATAGTGTAGCGTTTCCAAGTTCGGATGTACTCATGGTTTACGACTTTTTTGTACCACAAAACTTCGGAGCCACCAGGTCACTAATGATCCTCGTGATCTGGCCTGAAATACAACTATACATGTAGGATCAAACAAATATCATCCGCCATTTCGTATTATCACATGTATACCTGCGTTATACACTTTAGTCGATTCTTAAGCATCACATGCGACCTCAAGGCCCATGAGGGCCTTCAAGCGAAGCATATTTATATGCAATAATCATGAAGCCTGGTGCCATTGATAGAGCACAATGACTCAAGAGTTTCAACATTATTTATATCATCTGGGCAGACTGACATGCACTCCGCAAGTGGGGAAATCTTATGGGCTAACGAAAAAAAGACTAAGTCTATCAATGAAGTGAAATTGAATATTTTTGTTTGACTACGTATATCGACCATCCTAGTCGATTGGCGTAGGATCACGGATGGGAGATCAACGCCTCATACGATGATACACATATGGGTTCGATGAGGCGTATGGCCGCATGTACCCCTATGCTACAGCAAGCAAGAAAAAAAACCTCAGTTGGTCTACCTCTAGCATGACATGTAAAAGTAGGTCGTGCTTCACAATATTCTATCTTGTTGTAGATACTGTGAGAGGTATAGCTATCGCACTCCACAGGAGTGACATGCTCCTATGTGCAACATCCGTCAAGTACCCCTATGCTACAGCAAGCAAGAAAAAAGACCCTCAGTTGGTCTACCTCCAGCATGGCATGTAAGAGCAGGTCGTGCTTCACAATATTCTATCTTATTGTAGGAACTGTGAGAGGTATGACTAGTGCAGTCGACAGGAGCGACATGCTCCTGTGTGCAATATCCGTTAACTCCTGTGTAACGCGGTCGGGGTGACCCCCTACAGCACTGTGTGTGCCACAACACTGAATGGTGCCACATTATTGCTCAAGAAACATTTTGTTGTTTCATTCCTGTGATGTCTGTGCCGCCATAGATGTTTCCTCCTATATCTCTTCCATTCATTACCTCCTTCCTTGAGTAGAGGATGATGAAAATCACAAATGCCATGCCCCAGGCTTGGGATACATGAACAGGGAGACAACAAGCTCTTGCTACTACAATCCATCAACTGTGTGCCCACTCCTCCATGTAACACAGCAACACGTGCCAATTACAAGATGCTACCCTGCTCTTGATCAGGAAAGAATCCAGTGCCTCCTTTCCATTTCAAGGATGGACTTGATACTCCTCTCTCGTCCCCCCAAACACAAACACCAACGACTCTCGTGAGATACACATGCACTTTGTGTTCAGGAATTGTACGAAATATCAGTGGCTGAAGATGCAACTTCGACATCAGTCTTCTTTGGAAGGGTGGAATCAGTTCAACAAGATCAATTCAAGCACTGCTGTTCACAACTGTGGCCAATCTGTTCAGAGCACGAAACTAGAAAGGCCAGTACCACCACTACCGTCCTCACCCGAATAAAACGCCCGGTCATTATAGTTGTCTCTGGGGCAACTTCCAGTCTAAATACAACAATAATGAATGGGCGTTCTATTCAGGCGAAGACGGTAGCATTCAGCAGCAGCAATGCCTCCGTGACTGGCGTTTCATCACTCACAGTAGGCATTTCTGAGTGCAAACACAGGGACAGAACGTGGAGAACAATGAGTAAAGGAAGCCAGACCCATGTGGCTGAATGCTAACAAAGCACGGCTTTGAATCCTCATGGACTCGAATGAACACAAAAAACTACAAGTAAATGTTACTAGCCGTCCGGTGGGAGGACGGTCTCGCCTGACGTGTCCATCGCACGTCCGGTACCCCCGTTATCCAGGATCCCGGACAGCGCATTTTCGGCCAATCCAGGGCGAACACGTGTAATTAAAAAATTCGGGGTTTTCGCGCACCACGCACCCCCCCCCAAAAAAAAGTTCAGGTCAATTGGATGAAAAAAAAGAAGAAGAAAAACAGGTCGGGGAAGGGTTGGGTGGGGGGTCTGCTGCACCAGATGCAGCAACTGCAGGTACAACTGCAGATGCAACAGTTGCAGGTGCAACAGTTGCAGGTGCTGCTGCATTAGCTGCCAGGTGCAGCAGCTGCATCGGTCGGAACTGCTGCAGAGGACTGGAAAAAAAGAAAAGAAAAGAAAAAACTTAAAAAAAGACTGCTGCAGCGGTTGCATCAGCTGCAGCAGCTGCAGCAGCCATAGCAGTTGTAACTGCTGCCGAGGATTAAAAAAGGAAAAAACGCCGAAGATGGCAGTGCCAAAAACATGCTCTCCCACCCACTATCTTGTTTTTTTTTCTGACAACACAATCTTTGGTGATTTTTATTTTATTTTTATAAATTCAAATTCCCTGAAACTTTATAAGGGCATACCTCACTTCGCAAAGAAGCCACAAGAAAAAATTTAAAAGAAAATCCTAATATTTAATCCCCAAAATTACAAGAAACAAGGAGAACGAAAACGAAAAACAAAATAGTGACTTGGAGAGCATGTTCTTTTTTTTTTTTTTTTTTTTAAGCTATATT
>BFEA01000558.1:194863-220152 GCA_003427395.1 Chara braunii | reverse complement strand
GCAGGAGCTGCAGCTGCAGCCCCTGCCTCCCTTCGGCATTATTGGCAAGAGCAGCCTCCTGGACTGCTCGCCCGAGTCAAGAGGCACCCGTGATAGTACATAGGAGCTCCAGGCACTGAACGGGTAGGCAGTTGGAGAGTAGGAAGGTAGTCTTCAGATTTCGGCCGCAGCACTCAGGAGGAGCGCTGCAGTAGTCTTCAGCGCTAGGCAGTAGTAGTAGCACTAGTAGTAGTCTTCGGCGCTGGGCGCCCATAGCCATAGCTGTAGTCTTCAGCGCTGGGCGCTAGTAGGTGGTAGTAGTTGCAGTGGAGGGAGATGGCTGGCGGAGGCCAGCGGTACTTACCTGTGGCGCCATAGCTCCAGCTCCATCTTTGAGGTACCTGCATCAAGGCGCCAACTTCACAGGTTAGTACTGGACACAGAGAGAGAGAGAGAGAGTTCTTCTTCTTCCTCCTCTATGTCCACCATCTCTTCTTCCCCTCTCACCACCTGACTTCTCAGTATCAGCGGACTACTACAGAGAGAGAGAGAGAGTTGTGACTTGAGACTTGACGACATTGGATCCAGACTCGACATTTGGGATTCAGACATTTCGACAAGGGACTATTTGGGCCTGTGCTGAACACTTGGTGTTGACAACATTCCCATCTTCCCCTCTTCTTCGTCTAACCCCCATCTCCTTCGTCTGTGTATGGTTGGGGCTGGCGCAGTCTTCCTGTGTGAAGCGCCAGACCCCTTCACACCATGGAATGATGATGATGATGTATGTTTGGGGCTGCATTGCAATATTGATTGTTCGGATCATTGGTATCTAAGTCTTCCGCTGTGCTATCTTATACTTTGTATTGAGAGGTCGGCTCTTGTTCTGGTCTGCACCGTTACTGTATGCAACATGAGATGATTAAGAGAGCCTTTCCAGACTCGTGGCTGTGCCTGTTGAGAGGTAGTTTATTCCCTCCCTCAGGCTTTTGGTGTAGACCGTCCTACCCTCCAAAAGACGTGGTGTATCAGATAACAGACGATCTAGGGGACGAGGGATGGGCGGCCTACGAGTGGAGGGTT
Source organism: Chara braunii (assembly GCA_003427395.1). Taxonomy (NCBI): domain Eukaryota; kingdom Viridiplantae; phylum Streptophyta; class Charophyceae; order Charales; family Characeae; genus Chara; species Chara braunii. Next base: position 219,090 of record BFEA01000558.1, on the reverse strand, counting down.
GAGGACACATGTCTTTACTCGAAGGAATTGATCCAGGTGCCTGGTCAGATAAGATTAACCCCCCTTCAAGGCTGTTTTCATTAGTACTTGGTGCAAGTTGTTCTCAGATTTTTCTCAAAAAAAAAAAAACACCTATCATCAAAGGGCGTCCCTGCTCAGTTGACCCCCTGGTTCCGGGGCAATCAATGCTGGCAGGGGGAGGTCTTCTTAATTTTTTTTCTTAATTTTACCCTTGAGAATGCCTTAGGATTCTGGGCACTCCTTGCAACTCATTTTAGGCATCTTTGATGCTGTTATATTCATGGACCTGCGGTTTTCGATGCCAGAACGACGTTGGCCGGTGCTGGGGGGTTGCCCTGTGACCTGTTGATAGCAGGAGCGTGAGGCCTGGTAGAGAGATCTGGGGATGCCTTGGGCCAGGCATTCCAAAGGAAAACCAAGGGTTGTTGTCAGACGACGCTGGCTGGAGCTGGGGTGAGTCGTGTTGCCCTGTAACCTAGCAGGGTGGGGGCATGAGGCCTGGGAGAGCTTGGCAGGGAATTAGACAGTGTTAGAGAATTTTAGAGTGTTTTGTCGGGGAGTCCAGGGGTTCTGAGCATTCGAAGGACTTTTGTGGTAATTGCTGCTTGAGTAGCCTAGCAATAGGTCAACAGTTATCCACGTTTTTCCTAAATCTTCCTGAACTTTTTTCATAGTTTTCAGATTGTTCTTAGCCGAAGCCAGGTAATGGCCCTGGTATTGAAAATCATTTGTATATTCTACACGGGACGCTGGGCCCAGTTCCCAGCACGTGTTGCTCCCCACGAATAGATTGGAGCATAAAAAAAACCCTTTCAAGCAATATCAGGAAGTACCGGTGAGCCTCCATCTTCAAAAAACGCAAGGGGCGAGAGGGACAGGATGGAAAGCTTCCTTGCCTATGGGACTAATACCGCTTGACCAGGCTGCCGTAGACATCCGGAAGGTAGGTTGGCTGAACCTGGCAACAAATAGAACTTCATCACTTGATGAATACAATACCAAGCTGGGGGTATCAATGCTGAGGGCGAGGCTCAGTAACCCTCCTGCGCAATCAGTGGCCAAGAGACGCAAAGATGCAGAGTTTATGGAGCCAATTCAAAACGATGTCTTCACAAAGGCTGGCAAGTGTGGTGTGGTTCTAGCGGCAGCCTCGGCTACGAACTTAGCGTCCAAAGGAATGAAGATTTGAACGATTTGCGTACGGTGCAGATGGCCAGGGGAAAATAATAGGCATCTGTGGCTGACATGCCCAGCATCAAGAAGATTGTGGGACTGGTGGATTGGACATTGGAAAAGGCTTACTAACGATTCCTTCCTATGGTCGGATGATTGGATAATCTCAGGCACGCACTGGAAAGAAATAAAAGCGGAGCAGGAATGGCTTTATGTGGCACAGACGATTAGAGCTATTCTGATGAAGATTATCTGGGATGACCGAAACAATCTGTTTTTCCGAGCCAGAGGACAGTCAGACCTGAAGTTCAAGAATTTGGTGACTCAGCAAATCAGAATTCATGTGCAGAGTGACTGTGTAAGACACAAGGTTCCAAGCTCAGTTAAGGCAAGGAAGTGGTTTTTGAACACATGGGGGAGAGACTCCAGACTGGTTAAGTTAGACTCTGTAGGTAACCTGCAGTTCTGTCAATGGTTGTTGTCCCCAGCGGGGCACGGGGAGCGTTTTAGCTCCCCGCCATAGAGTCTACTTTAACGGATCTGATGGTTGGTGGGAAGTAGTTCAATGAATAGAAGCTTGGATGCACCCTTTTTTTTTTTGGGACAAAAGCTCCAATCTATTCGTGGGGAGCAGCACGTGCTGGGAACCGGGCCCAGCGTCCCATATAGAGTTACACAAGTCATTTGAGATACCAGGGCCATTACCCGGCTTCGGCTGAGAATCAATCTGAGAACTATTGAAGAGACTCAAGAGAATTAAAGGAGAGGTTGAAAAACTATGAATGACTATTGACCTCTTTTCGAATGCTTAGAACCCCTAGACTCCCAAACAAAACTCTCTAAAACTGTCCGACACTGCCTTATTCCCTGTCGAGCTTGGATGCACCCTTTTTTTTTCCATTTGGGGAATTTTCTTTAGGTCGAAGGGACACTGGACCCGGTTTCCAGGAGCCAAATCTGGGTGATGGCCCCAGTTGCTTTCGGGAATATTGTGGGGTTTCCCGGCCCCGGTTCCTTTGATTTTTGAGCAATATAAGTGATATGAATGGTTCTCCAAAAACAAAAAAAAACAAAAAAGAAAGGGCCTCTCGCTCCACCACTCACCACGACGCCGGTTTGGTGAGTGGCCTCACCGATCCACCATTCGCCACGGTCCCAATGTCAGAAGAACGTTTTACTCTGGTAAGTGGGACGTGGTGAGTACTCACCACAACGTTCCTTTTCCCGGCCTGCAACGGCGGGTTGCGAAGAAGGAACCTCTTGGTCTCTACCAAAAATGGTCAGTAACTCACTGCCAGGGCCGTGTCAGACGAGTAATCTCTGACCTTATTACTTCACCCTTGCTCTCTGGCCATGCCTTGCTGCGCTCACCCGCGTGGTGAGTGGTGGAGTGAGGGCGACCTTCGACTCACAAAAGTCCCATGGTGAGAACTCACCACCACGGGAAATCGAGTTTGGAGAGTGGTGGAGCGAGGGCCCGAAAGCACTGGATTAAGCGCCCGAGTCTGGATGGGTTTCAAGCAGAAATGCAGAAACAGAAATCAATCGCTATTTTCTTCACCTATCCACAAACATATGCAGATTCAGGCATTAAACGCAATCTTCTTTGCTAGTGAGACCTCGCCCCTGGCTGTACGAGGGTTAGCTGAGGCTGGCAAGGGTCGTTTCCTGGAAAGGGAAGAGCAGCAGAGGGGTGCCTTAATCTTTTTACCCAACAAACAAATGGCCATTTTGTCCCTGGCACAAGGTATCATCCAAAGATTATGGATGTCTGCACATCAACATACATGCGCACCAGTGCAGAGTGGTCAGTGCCATCCTCTCCAGGGTGGAGATAGTCAGTATAAACAAACAATATGACAAAAACGAGAAGGGATGATGGCACTACAGCCTTTCCAGGGTGGAGATAGCCTGTTTGGAGAGCGAAAACCAAAAGGGATGGTAGCACTACAGCCTTCCTCGTTATGCACTTGCCTACCAAATACTGCCGCCAAGCTGCTTGTCTTTCCCGGGGGGGATGGGGGAGGAAGAGTAGAGAGCTCTTTGCAGGTGGAGTGAAGCACTGATGACAGCAAGGAGTGGCCTTTCACTGCCTTTGCACACACACACAGCTCCAAGTGGGCTCAACCACTCCCCCCTTTTCTCTCTTTCCCCCCCTACCTCCCCTCTTACCCCTTGCCTTGGCCTTTCACTGCCTTTGCTCAGACAGCCTGAACACATCTGCACTGGGCTGTGCCAAGCTCTGATACCCTCCACAGAAATAGGAAACAGTCCGCTCTGCTTGGCACAGCCCAGTCCAGATGTGTTCAGGCTGTCTGAGCAGGCAGTGAAAGGCCAAGGCAAGGGGGAAGAGGGGAGGAGGTAGGGGGAAAAAGAGAGAGAAGGGGGGACAGAAAGAGAGTGGTTGAGCCCACTTGGAGCTGTGTGTGTGTTTGTAGGCTTGGAGGAAAAGGGGGAGGGGGGGAGGGGGGGAACAGAGAGAGGGTGGCAGAGACAATTGGAATCAGCAGGAGAGAGAGAGAGAGAGAGAGAGAGAGAGAGAGAGAGAGAGAGAGAGAGAGAGAGAGAGAGAGAGAGAGTTTATGAGCATACCGTGGAAGGTGCAAAAAGGAAAAGGGTGGTCCAATTTTCTGCACGAAGCCCTCCTGACCGGAGAACCGGGAGCTTGACTTGGTCGTTTGCACCCCAATGAACTGCCAGCTCACGTTGCTGGAAGTTTTGCGCAAAGCCCTCCTGACCAGCTCACGTTTTTGCCCTCACGAACTTAAGAGGGTGAACCGCGCCCTGACAAGCACTTCCATACCAGAACCAAGATTCGTTGGACATCAATCAATCACTTGCTGGAAGTTATGCCCCACTCGCATTGCCATTATGATCCAGAGGAATAGTCTACCTTGAACAAGAGCCATCAAGTCAGACCTGTGAGTTCCCACCACTACTATGAATCCATCATCAACATCATCAACATCATCATCATCAACCACATGACATGTTTTCATGGTCATGATGATGTTGTGCCCCACTCGCGTTGCTCAAAAACCAGATTCTCTCCAATGACCTTGGCTCACAGTGGCCGCAGTGATGATACCAACTTGAGAAGGAAGAAAAGGCCCATCAGGAACCTGTTCTGGGTCCTGAGGCAGGCTCTTGTCCCATGTAGACATGCCTGGCCCACTACCACGTACAGCCATGTCATCTGTTCATGGCAAGAGTGGGCTCAAAGACCAGATTCTCTTCAATGACCTTGGCAGGGATTCCGGCTACGATGCAGTGGGGGGGCACATTCTTGAGGACCACCGACCCTGATGCAACCATCGATCCCTCGCCAACAACAATATTGCCAATAACCAGCGCAGCCACACCGAGGAACACTCCATCACGAACCTTGGGGTGACGGTCGCCTGCTTGCTTGCCTGTGCCTCCCAAGGTGACATATTGAAGCACCGATACCCGATCCCCTACTACAGCGGTCTCGCCAATCACAACTCCCATGCTGTTGGGAATGAGGATGCCTCGGCCGATCTTTGCGGCAGGATGTATGTCAATTCCAAAGAGTTCTGAGATGCGGCATTGCAGCGCAAGCGCCAGCACCTTCCTGCCCCTCTCCCAGAGTGTGTGGGCAATTCTGAAACCCTGCAATGCCTGGTAACCCTTGAGGTAAAGTAACGCATAGTGATAAGATACACAGGCAGGATCCCGATCCTTGACGGCTTGGACGTCCGCACGGATAGCTTGTCGCACATAGTTATCACTTGACAGCACGTCTTCGAACACTTGCTGAAGCTCCGTCGGCAACAGTGTTGCGCTCCCAAGGCAATTGGCCAAAACCATGCCTAGGGACTTCTCAAACTGTGAGTGACCTAGAATGCTGGCATACAAGTAGCTGCTAAGGAGAGGCTCCTTCCTGGCCTCCAAATGTGCTTCTGCGCGGACGACTGCCCACACTGGGTCATCATGGATTAGTTCCGGGAGAGCCGTTGCTCCATCTGATGGTAGGTGTGCTGCCGATTTCGCAGGTACAACGAGTCCCTCATGATGGTCATGGTTATCAATGCCATTCACAGCTTCCACAGCCGCCTTCACTGCTGCTGCTTCATTCTCTGCCTTCACAATGCCATGCTGCTCCAACTGCTTATCCCCCCCTCCTGGGAGTCTGCTTTCCTCCGACCTCATCAACCCCTTTTCGTTTGTCAAGTGGCCATCGTTGGGGATGCTATCCCCCCCTCTCCTTCCTGTCAACTCCTCCCTGCCCCCTTCAAGTCTCTCGTCCCCCCCTTTCATTTGCTCTAGCTTGCCATCTTCACCACCCTGGACGACCCCTTCCTCAACAATCCTGACCTCAGTCCTCTCCTCTCCCTTCTCCCCATCGTCGCAGGGTAGAAGAAAATCACCTTGGTTGCTTTGCAGGTAAGACGGAGAACCCTCAGGCTGGCTCCACCGGTGATCTACCTGTGTTACATGTCCATCTAGCACAACTCCAATTCGCTGTGCACTTCTTGAAGCAGTGGTTTTGCATGTGCTATGGCCGTTACCTGCATCTCCTCCCACCTTCATGCCATTTCCAACATTGTCAACGGGGGGCGGCACAACCCATCTCCCCCCCTCTCCCTTTTTCCGTGGTTCGCACCCTTCGACCGATGCCTTCTCTGAATGACTTCCTTCTCCCAGCCCAATGGGTGTGAAAGAATCCCGATGTGGACCCCCATGCGGTGTCTGTCGTGAACCAGAGCTGCCATCTCCTCCTCCTCTTCCTTGTCCTGCTCCTTTTTCATCGCCTTGAGCAACCTCCTCCTGCTTGCAGGTGCCCCGAACTTTATTTGCCTTACCACCATCCAATGGCCCGTTATGGACGTTAGAAGGGTCAGATGAGGAAGAAAAGAACCGCAAGGGTGGACGCCGCAAAGTGAGGGGCCAACAACCCGAGGATGAAGCCATCACCACTGCATTTGCAGCACCAGGGAAACACTGCACCAATAATAATGAGCAGAGCCCTGTGTGGAACAGGAGAGGAAGCTGAAAGCCATTGTTCGAAAGATGGGAAGCCAAGAAACAATTTTTCCCATGCTAGGCCCATAAGTGGTCTATGACATGGGTACAATCACATGGCCCCTAAGCTGTGCCACATCACTACTCCAAGAGTCAAAGAAACACTTTGTTTGCCTCTTACGTCTGATTTTGTGCCATCCTTAACACTTCCCTCACCTACAGCTCGTCTATCCAATACGGCCTTTCCTGAGTAGCAGACACTGGACATTACCATTGGTGTCCACGGAGACGGGGATACGGAGAGGGGGGATGACAGGCTCTGGCTACTGGAACTGCTTCCACTGCAGTGTTCGAGATTGATACATAGCCGCAATCAATCGACGTGGCGATCCGTCGACTGCATGTCCACTCTAAGGAACACAACAGTGCCTCTGCAAAACGAACGGTTGCCCAACTCTTGAGCCGGGAATGCAGCAATGCCTGTCTTTCCCGTGCAAGGATCGGTCTGGTACTCCTCCCCAGTCTCCTGCAAGGACGAAGACCACAAGCCTTTGTCAGATACACGATTATGCTCCTTGTCCAGGGCTGTTGCACGAGACCGACCGACCGACTTCAAAGACTTGCTCGGTGAGGGGCATGATTTTACCATCAGCAAGCACAATGTCATGGCCCATCAGACAAATGCTAAAATAATGATGGTTGTTTTCAGAAGACTCAGCTTTCTATAATGTAATGACCCGCCAAAAACACAGACTGAGAACACTGCTGATTTATGGGATTTGTCACTGGAATGAATGCCTTGCTGTGATTCCCGCATTCTGCTGTGGTTCCAAGTCTGTGTGTGTGTGTGCCTGCTGGTTTGCATGCCTGTCTGAGTGCTTGCCGGTTGTGTGTGTGTGCGTGCCTGCTGGTTTGCATGCCTTTCTGAGTGCTTGCCGGTGGGGTATGTGTGTGTTGACCCGCAAGGGTACTTGTTGGTTGCAAGGCCCCATCGGGCCGGTACTTACCTGTGGCCGTGACTGTGAGGGTTGCAGGGGGGTAAACACGCTGGTAGCGGGGGGTAGGCCCACGGCACTTAGAGCAGCTGGGGAAAAACACTCAAGTAGCAGGTAGGCCGAGCAGAAGAAGACAAAAAGTTGGCATTTTTAGAGGCCCAGTAGCGGTAGGTTAGAGGTAGGTCGGTACCAGTCCAAGTAGCCCGGGTCTAGGGCCTGTGCGGACAATAACAGAGCCTGCAATGATGTTTCCCTTCGAAAGGGAGGAGGTACCGGTTGCTGGGAGGCCACTCGGCCTAGGAAGTCACCGCCCAGGAGGCCGGTAGGCCGCTATATCTTCAGGAAGAGCGAAGAGCTCTTCCTCATTTGTGGTGTGCAAGGATTGGCGTCATGCTGCTGGAGCGCTAGTGCTGGTTTGCTACAGCGCTGGGCGGAGGTGAAGGTAGCTGGGAGCTCAGCCTGGCTATGGCGAGCAACCCAGCCTGAGGAGGAGGAAGAAGGGGGTAGGGTAGGAGAGTGGCAGGGCACTTACCTGGCTATGGTGGACACCGTCTTCATCACCTTGTTGGGCGCTGCATCTGGAAGGCCCCAGTTGGGGTAGTGATGCACCAGGGCAGCTCGAGGCAGAGTCAGGCATAGCGGACCAAGTCAAGCAGCGGCATAGCTGCTTTGGGTTGTCTTCTGGACATCAGGGCAGCACCATAGCTGCCACCCAGTAGTCCGCCATGGCCTATGCATGAGAGAGGAGGTTGAAGGAGGGAAGCCATAGCCATGGTGGACTTGTTGTTGTTGTTGTTGTTGTGAGTTGAGTCAGCAGTAAGAGGGAACTTCGGATATTGATTCTGGTACATCCATTCATTGTTATTATTATTGTTGAGAGAAGAATAAGATTGGCGGATTGAAGGAGGAGGAGGAAGGTGGAGAGAGAAGGGGGAAATTGTCATTGGTCTTGCTGGTGTACTTCTTCTTCTTCTTCTTCTTCTTCTTCTTCTTCTTCTTCTTCTTCTTCTTCTTCTTCTTCTTCTTCTCTCCTCCGGTCTTTATCTCTTCGCAAGTGCTTTCATTTCTTTCGCAATTGGGTGGCATTGTCTTTCATTGTGAATTTGCACTTGGGAAGTGACCAGGATCGTAACAATAACAGGGATCGCTAGATGTGTTCGTGATGTACGAATCCTTTCGCATGCGCTCTCGGTGTGGTAGATGACAGGCCGTGTTGTGGTTGAGGATATCAACAGGGCATTGGAATTGCACTTCAGAGCCAAACATAGCTACAGAAGTTTTGTACAAGATTTTTTTTTTTAATTGCCACATAGGGAAAGCAGTTCCCAGAGCATGAATTTCACGGATACGCACCACGTGGCAATGAGTCGGCCAAAAACTTAACCTACTATCTAGGGAGATATCCCGGGCGGCCGGGTCCCGACGTCACGCCCGGTTTGGCGACCGGGTGACCGGCTGGGCATGACCCCCGGGCATGGGCTGGGCAGCCTCAGCGCAAAAAAGAAAAAGAAAAAAAACTCCAAAGAAATCTCAGAAAAAATATGTTGTGTAGAATTGCAATACAAACAACTTTTGGCTGAGGGTCAAATCAGAATTCCTCACGGAGCTGAAGATTAAAAAACAAAACCAAATCACACTAAGGCACCCCCCTTTAAACCCCTTTAACCCCTTTAAAATTCATTTATACTCCCCTTCCCCCCCCCTTGACAGCCAACTCTCAAAAATAGAAAAGAGTCCCGGATTTGGACTCCTCTCGGAGAGCGTGGAAAAACTCCACCGCCATTTTTTTAATGATTTTAACTTTTTATTTTTTTCCCCATGCCCGGGTATCCCGGGCGTCAACCCCGGGTGACCAGCCGGTCATGAAAATCTTCCTAGCCTACTACGGTGCGCAGAATTCCCCAAATGGGTTAGAGAGCCAAGGACAGCAACCTGGATCAGTAGAACCGTGCAAGTACACGAAGGCAGGATAACGAGGTGGCTAGAGGGCGTAAGAGGTGAAGGTATCATAGGCAGCAATTGGGTCTACCGTGCTCCTATTTAACTGAAGACAGGTGAGATGAACCCGCAGACAGTAGTTCGGTTGGTTACCTACCGCGTCCCTAGTTACCACGCCCCTGCTTTCAAGGTTTTCCCAGCAAAGTAGGTATGTGGCAACGTAGGCAAGGTAATTCAGCTTTCACTAATCCTCACCTCGAGCACATCAGAATAGGCCACTTTGCATCAATAACTAGAATCTATTCACAGGCCTCGGCGCCTGAATGTATCTTTGACCGATCTCCGGAAGAATCCTCTCAATTCAATGAAGTAGGGTCAGTTTGATGTCGTTAAATGTGGGAGCAGTTGGGCTTAATTAATTAAGGACAGACCTACTGATCTCACCATCGGCAGTCAGGGTGACTTCATTAGTGGAATTACTATTTACCACGGTTAGTCTCAGGGGCCGAGATAGACATGTGGGAAGTTCAAAGCCCCTGAGTAAAGCCATAAGTCGATCTGCCCCTCAGGATTTAAGTATCACGGAGTGAAACCAATGGTTTTACACTTTCCTCATTTATCAACTCAGGAATCAAGGCAAGACGAGTAGAGCACCAAGCACAATGGCTACCAACGGGAACCCAGCCTCAGAGCTGCACCCAAATCCCCTCACATTGGAGGAAAATCGCTCTAGTGTCCGTGGCTTTGTTACTCGGTGGTACAACGAAGGTGTCTGGCCGGGTGATATTCATCTGGGGGAAGTAGTGGAGGACGAAGAGGGCAAGTCGTTCGTAGTACATGAGCTGGTAAATGAAGTGAAGGAGCAGTTTTTGAAAGAACGGACAGTTGTAGTCATCTTTCGGGGGGAAGCTCGAAATTTGGCATGTTCTGTCAAGGAGGATCTAATCCATGCCTTCGAAGATGGATGGACAACCAGACGGTTGTTCCACCCTGAAACTCGGCGAGGTCAGGTAAAATTCGAGGGGCTGAATGCCGCCTCCTACATGGCCAACGCGAGGGAGATCGCAGAATGGATGTTGCAGCAAGGGGACATGAAGATCAATCTACAGCTCAAAGATTACTTGGTTCTGTTTAAACCACGGCTGTCCAAGCAGGAGACGCAGGACATTCAAATACAGGAGGCTGCCATCTCATTCGAATACAGGAGGCTGAGTCCAAGTTCTGGATCATGGCCTTACGAGTTCCATTGGAGGCCTACTACTATCTGAGAAGTTCAGTCAAGGGCATGTTCGGCGAGGTCCTTGCAATGCATAATCCGGGGTATGATAGGGACAGACCGAAGCTTATGAATGTAAAATTTGAGATACCCCTGGAGTCATGCTCTCGCATTGATGATGACCTGGTGATTCAGTCCCCGAAGGCGGAGCGCTGTGCAAGGAAAATGAACAGAAGCGAGATGACAATATTCAGATTGCCCGATCACATTGAAAGCCAGATTGTATCACAGTGTTCAGAAAGTAGCATTGCACCAATATGACACCAATGGAAAATAGTAGCACTGAAAGCCAATGTCAATGGGAGCTTGCTCTCGCCACCACCAACATATGTATCCAGTCCCTATCTCCCTACTTGGCGCTCGGCACCCAGCCTACCCCCTACACAGCTACTACTAGCCTACTAATTGACAATGCAACTGTTGACGTCAGCAGCCCCCGAAGTACTTGAAGATGTCGCTCATGCAAAACCATCGCCAATACCAGGTATGTGCCCTCACATCATCATCATCATCATCCTTCTCTCTCTCTTCTGACTCTCTCCCACGTCTTCCCTTGTTGAACACCCGAAGACCACCCCTGCGCCTCACTGTACATCCAAGCCCGCCAGCTATGGAGGCTGGGCTATGGCGCTGCCCTCAGCAGCACCCTGCTCCCTGCACGACTGCACGTGCTAGCACCTCGCCTCTCAGCGCGAGCAGCAGCCCACGAGCTTCAGCTCCAGCAGCGCTGCCGCCAGCATGCGAGTGCTCGAATGCCTGGCCAGGCAGCGAGCTCTTTCCTATATGGAAAGAGCCTGCCTCATTCGGCAGCATGGCTGGACTGGCCTGGGCCCAGAAGGTTCCGGTAGGCCCCAGGATGCTGCGCCTCTGGTGCAGCTACTGGGCCTCATTCGGTTGGGCCTCCCAACTGTCTGTGTATGAGGCTGTGAATCTCGCTCAAGGCCTGTGCTTTCCGGAAAGGCCTAGAAGGCCTGGGAATTTCCACGCTGCTCGGCCTGTGTTTTCCTTCAACCAACTGGCACAACGAAACTGCCTGGACCCCAAATACAAAATTGACAGCTAAGGGCCTCTCGTAATTTGTTTGGCCCGCCTTCACTTAGGGCGGGCACATTTGCTGCAGGGACCCCTTAGGCCTGCCGAAGACCCAGATCCTCGCAGCTGGACTGTGGAAATAGTTTCCCCTACACCGACAGGTGCCGCCGGTGGAAGAAGTACTATCACACAGAGGAGAATTGCTCCTGCCGACAGAGATAGGAGGGTCGGAGACCCAATGGCGAAAGACAGGGAGGGGACAGGGTCAGATATCGAGAATTCCTGCTAAACCGGGAGTGTGCGCCAAGGTCGGCAAGCGAGGATGTGGAAGTTAGAGGCAAAGATGCTCAAGCCCAGAGACAACCGTCACCAGCGGCCCAAAGACAAGTTCCAACTCGCTCCCACCAACAAGACAATCTGTCGCAGCAGAGTCAGGGAATTGCTGCACCAATCATCCACCATCATGGCCCAAGCATACCTCTTTCAGCCGTCTTCATGCACGATCCACTACAAGTAATGCAAGGGGGGACCCAGCAGTACCATCAAGATGTGGAGCAAATGACTCTCGCCGCCAGGGTGCATCACAGCACAGCTCCCTCCAAGGTTGGGGTGGGGAGGAAGCTGGGGGTGGGGAGAATGGAAGGGGATCTGGCCTATCCCTTATGCTGCCATGGCAACCCCAAGACGTTTGGCCAGGGGTGATCGGTAACCTCCCTCACAAAGAGGCCTGGTTGGATAGGAGTGCCCTTGGCCATCCATCTCGCCCAATGGGGCAGGAACAGGGAGCCCATCATGAGCTCCCAGATGGAGTCTTCTACCTCTCCCACCAAGGTCCTATCCACTACACAGGATTGGACCCCGGCCATGGGTTAGAGGGCCACCCCCAACCCAGGTACCCCTCATCATCATACGATTGGAGGTATTTAGCTCCCAAGCGGTAGACAGAAGACAGAAACAGAACGATCTCCCCAGATGGGACACAGGCAACCCCCCCATCCGAAGGAGGCAGAGCAGCAGCAGTTCAAGATAGGATTCACGGAAGGATGACACCTGGAGGCACACAGGGGAAGAACCACAGACCTGGTGACAGGAACAGCCACAGCTGACCTCCATAGTAAGGGAGGAAGAAGAATTTGCGGGAAGAGAAGTAGTTGGAGAAGGTGGGGAAGAAGGCATTACCAGACCAGGAACCTCCAGACTGCAGGAGGAGCTCTCGAAAACCACAGCCACGTCACATTCGAGGGTGTGATGGGGCAGTGCTTGTGAGGACGAAGGTGGTAGAAACTCCCACAATTCAGAGTCAACGTCATTGGAGAGCTCGGCAGGTTCAGGCCGCAAGCAAGCAATGGGCTGCAAAAAAGCAGTGAACAAGGATCAAAGAGCAGATGCAGTTGACAGAAACCAGATGGAGACTGTGCAGAGAGGTTGGTCCCCCTACTGTGCACACATACTGACAGGGGTGTTTTCTTACTTACAATGACAGATGGCGACGGCCAACCGCTGCTCCCTCCGCTGATGTGGACTGCTCGCCTACACCTTCGAAGATACTGGAAGTAACCAGGAGACTCTACGGGGAGCACATGCCGATAAGACTGATTCCACACTCCACGATGGCCAACATCACCTGCGAGACAGTAGAGGGATACAAGAAGTTTTACTTCCCCCTGATGGATGCGAGGATACCACCGGAGACATTCGGATTGCTGTCACAGGCCAGCATCCGTTGGTCTCACATGAATACGGTCAGGGAAAGACATATGCAGGAATTGGAGAACATCAAGATAATGTCGGGCGTCTCTGCACTGTTTCTGATCAATGTAAATGAAAAATTGTTGGGGGAAGAGGATTTTCATTCCGCCTTTCTGGTTGCTAGACTTACCAAAGACTGGAGATCCGCCTCACACACCAGCTCATCCAGAGGCAGCACACACCTGCAACGTTCCGAAAGCTCCACAGGCGGTGCAAGGCAGTCAAGGTCAAGTCCCCCATCATCATCCCGCATCCAAGCAACGGCGGATTTCAAATATCCTAATGGGCAGGATTAAGTCGTTACTTGGAACTTTCGGGGTCTTGGGGATGCAGGCGGCAGAGCCAAAAGAAGACGTTTGAAGTCTTGGGTGCATGAATGGATGGCAAACTGCATAATGCTGAAGGAAACCAAGCTCAATGAAGCAAAGATCGGAGAGATCGCACAATAGTGGTAGGGCCCACAGGTGTGGGCCCCAGCTCAAGGGTCCAGAGAGCGGAGTATGCATCCTACGACATTGGGACCTCCAGGCTATTGCGATTGAGTCAGAAGTGGATATGTGGGGAAGTGGGCTTGGATGAAGGTGCTGGTGGCAAATGAGGAGTGGGTGTTCATGTCCATCTATGCACCGACGAAAGTGGGGGAAAGATCGAGATTCTTGGCTAGACTGATGCTGCACATCCTGAAGGCAGAAAGGTTGGTCTTGGGTGGAGACTGAAACTTATCTCTAGACGAAGCTCTGGAACTTATCTCTAGACGAAGCTCTGCGACCTGGCTCCACACACGCGGACAGAAGTGATGTCCAAGCCCTGCTGGAACTGTGTATGGAGGATCTGTTCCCTGCCTTAAACCTGGAGGACCCTGGTTATACATGGTTTTCCCACCTGTACAGGGCTCGACGGGTGGTAACGCGGAGGCGCCTGGACTTATTTTTAATCGGGGAGCAGTTTCAAAACTAGGTCACTGCAGTCCGACAAGTGTGCAGTCTGTTGTCGGACCACAAGCTTGTGATCTCAAATATCCGACTGAACCTCAACATTACTAGAGGTTGAGGCTTCTTCCGCCTTAATGACCGGGTGTTGGAGGAGCCAGGGGTGATGGACTGGGTTACAAGACACACGGCAAGCTGGGAGAATGCAAGACAACACTGTCTCCACCACAGAGTGGATGGACGGAGGTATTGCAATTCCCTCGAGAATTTTGGATGTTATATCAAGAATTTTGGCGAGGGAAAGGAACAAAAGGGAGGGAGACTGCAAACGCAGAATGGAGGAAGCGGAAGAGCGCATCGAAGGGCACCCTATCTCAGCGATGGTGTGGGCTGTGGAGAGAGAATACGCATGAATGAGTGGGACAACATGCAGGAGGAGAAGCAAAAAAGGTGGAGTGACATATTGAAGGTTAAGGGAATCGAGACAAGTGAGAAGCTATCCAAGGAAACCTTTCAAAGATTGCGGCCGAGGTGTGCCCAACAGCAAATGGTAGAACTAAGGCACCCATTCAATGCTGCCACTCCCCTCGTGAATTCCGCCACATGCATGCTCCAATACGGTAGACTGTACTATGAGGATATCCTCACGACAAGAAGGCCACATGAGGATGTGAACACGGACCTCTCCAGAGTCTCGGACCTGTGGGAAGACACCACAGTAAAACTGTAGACCACCGCAAGACTGGACCTAGACCGGGCTCTCTCACTGGAGGAAATACCACAAACTATCAAGTCCATGTCGAAAGGAAAGTGTCCCGGGGTGGACAGTCTCACGGTAGAGTTCTACACTGCAAACTGGGCGGCCTTCGGATCCTGTCTAGTGGACCTCTACAACGGGGTTCTGATGGGGGCCAGATTAAGAAGGGGAATCACTCATGGGGTGATGGTGGTTCTCTTCAAAAAGGATGACAAGGTAGACGTCCGTAATTGGCATCCGATCTCCCTCCTCAACATGTCTTACAAAATACTTGCAAAGACACTGGCACACAGACTATCGAAGCATCTGCCAAATCTGGTGGAGGGACATCAGGGAGCCTTTGTTCAAGGTAGATCGATATTCAACAATATAGTGACGACTATCGAGACCTTGGAGGTGATGGAAGGGGATGATCTAGACATGGTCGTCCTACTTCTAAATTTAGAAAAGGCTTATGATAAGGTGGGATGGACGTTCCTCCTCACCACGCTAAGGAGGATGGGGTTTGGAGACGGGTTTTGTGTATGGTTAACAACCATGTATACCTTCTCCTGGCCGGCGGTCATGGTTAATGGACACCTGTCGGATTCTTTCCCACTCACGAGGTCGCTGCACCAAGGCTTCCCACTCACTCCCCTCATCTTCATACTGTAGCTAGAAGTTCTGCTGAATAGGATCCGCAAACACCCAAATATAATAGGCCTGTAGCTGCACACTCGGGAGACATGCAAAGTGAAGGCACTGGCAGACGACCTCTTCACAATTTCGGAGACTCCACCTCCTCGTTGTCCGCTCTCAAGACTGTGACGTGCGAGTACTCGGCTCTGTCCGAGGCAACAGTCAACTGGAACAAGTCAATTTATTTGCTTCCAGCACAATTCTCCTTGGAGGTTGAATGGGGAATGTGGAGGGTGGAGAGTGGGGACAAATTTAAAGATTTTTAGGCGTGCTGATCAGTCTCCAGATATAAGCATCATCTCAAGGCCTTTTTCTTCAACAGTGGATCGCAGCCAGACTTAGATTGTGGGGTAACACATGGCACCTATCCCTGTTGGGAAGAGCACTGGTTTCTAACGCGTTCCTGTTTTCGATCCTATGGTCTGTATCAACAGTAAGTGATCTGGCAGCGGGTGTGATCAAGGCGGTCAAGAGATTATTGGCATGTTTCCTATGGAAACCTCACTCTCAGGTCACCGAGGGATTCATGTCCCAGGTAGAAATGGACACACTCACATTCCCTCGGCCCGAAGGGGAACTTGGCCTACTAGACCAAGCTCGCAGAAATCAGGCCTAGTTGAGGAACTGGGTAGCCAAAATAGCCGCTTTGAAAACACGGGAGCACTGGGTAGTTGTGGCCGAATGCATCCTAATGAGTGAATGGAGTCTAAGTAGGCCTCGAGATGCCTGGGCCTGCTTCTTCATACCTTCCTTCCGTAAGAAGAGACTCAAATCCAAATTTTGGGAACCAATTCGTCGTGCGTGGAACCCCATCTCTCCAGATGTGCAGACCCCTCCCTCCACCAAGGAAGAAGTGCTGAATCAGCTGCTATTCGAGAGCCCAGCAGTAGTGGACCAAGCAAGGCTAGTCTTCCTAGCGGATGGTTCCACGGGAACCTTTGGACAGGCATGGATCCGGAGGGGGATTGTGCAAGTCTCAAACCTGTGGTCGCCTGTTCTGGGAGGTTGGAAACCATTAGCCAAAGTAAAAGCCTCGCTCAGAGGTTTGCAGAGAGTGGAAGAGCACTGGAGGCATGATCAGTGCCATCCCGCAAGATTGGCTGGCCATTCTGGGCCTAGAAGGGCTGGACCCAGCAGGAACCTGGTATGTTTGGAACGAGGAGGGGGATGAGAGAGAACTGCAGAAGTTGCTGGAAATCTTGCCCAACGGTTTCAGGCGGATTGAAAGGTGGACGTGTGAAGACCCATTGAATGTCCTGTCACTAGTAGAATAGGACACAGTGTTGGTCTGGGACAACCCTGCACAAGCCCGAGTCTTGATAGCGAGGAGCAGAAGACCTGCAGTGTGCGTTCACACTTGGGTGGGCCGACTCCCACTCAACCAATTATGTATTTACCCAGCTGCCTGGAGTTGGACACACTGAGCCTTCAGAACTACTCGATCGCCGCAGGCTACAGGCAGTACACCCACAACCCGGAAACTTCGGCTCAAGTGGCAATTCCCCGTTGGCAGGCCATTTGGAATGAGGACCTATCGAATGCAGTGCCGGAATTTGAGAGATTATGGAAAACTCTGTCGTCCCTCCTGAACGGAAAGCATGTCAGCTTGCTGTGGATGCTGTCACTAATGGTATCCCCCTCTGCTTTTTGGTTAACAGGCAGAGCCATGGAGGTGAATTTGGCATGTACAAGGCGCAGATGGCTGTTTGAGTCCACCAAACACATGTGGTGTGATTGCCCCCCGCTTCTAAACGAATCTGGAACTGGTGGGCCCACCACTGGAGGGACTTTGGAGGCCAGGGACTAGAGTGGAATGAAAAGTGGGTGTTGCTAGGTTTCCTCCCGTTGGATGTTGAAGGGTGTCGCGGGTGGGGCTACATAGCACATGTGGTGAGAGGCCTGATCTGCGAGACAATTTGGGCAGACAGAGACAGGTCGAGGTTTCAGAAACGACCGTTCTCAGATTTGGAAACAAAGCACCACACCAAGCAAGGTCTGAAGCATACTCTCTTGGCAGACTGGAGACGCACGGCTAAATCCGGCAAGGGCAGCCGCCGCCAGCTTCGTTGGTTCCTCACACTGGGCAAAAAATCACCAGTTGGCGGTTGTGCATTCAAGAAAGGGACTGGTGCTATCAAATGGGTGCTTGAGTTGCCCCCACTGAAAGACAGAGGCGAAGGGGTTATCAGAGTAAGTAGTTCCAGTAGGGTAGGATAGACTATTCTCAGAACCAGGGCACTCGGTTCAGGTACGGGCCACTGTAGGCAGACAAGGGAGGAGGGTCGTAGAGTGTCACGATCTACGGACGTCATCCAATCGGTCGCTCAGGCTGGTGCCAGGCCCTACTAGGACTGTGCAAGTAGTATAGGATAGGTAGCTAGAGAACGGGCAGATGCTTCTTCAACTAAGATAGAGCAGAAAGAGGAATTAGTAAGCTGAGCCGGTTATAACAAGGCTGCGATAAGTGAGATACAAAGTTGTCAGATTACAGGTTCCTGGATGAGTGTTGATACTGATTGGGTTCAACCTATTGGCTGTAAGCAAAACCAGCTAATGCTGCCGGGATAACTCCAGGTAGAATTGTGGGGTCCCTGGCCTCAAGTGGTTTTCTTGTAGTGGAATGAATGGATGGTTTGTTGAAAAAAAAAAGAAAAAAAAAAAGAAAAAAAAAGAGGAGGAAATGCACAATTTCCTCTTTTCCCCGATAAAGAATGATTGTCATTCTGAAAGCTGCGTCCCGCAGCCCCTTACAGACAAAGAAAAGTGTACCAGCAAAGGGTGGCTGGGGGGTCATCACCAGGCCGAAGTCTGACTTTGTCTGTTGTCACCAACGCAGGGGGGCACAATCCCATCAAAATATACTTGTCATACTACAAGTTGTCACAGGGACGCTGGACCCGATTTCTGGCTCGTGCAGCTCCCCACGAATATAGATTGGAGCCATCTAATGGCGACCTCCAACAGTGGGGGTGCTCTTATCACCCTCTTGGCAGTTGGCTGGCAATGGATTTTTTTTTTCTTTCTTCCAAATTAAAAAAAGGGCACATTGCCCACAGGTTGGCAAACCAGTTGGCTCCTTGGCACAGGGAGCCAGCCTTTTTTTTTTTTTTTCCCCTAACATCCGCATGCGGTGTTGTCAGCGGTGATAAGTGCAGCCCCTCATAGCACCCGCTTACCCGGTTTCGGCTAAGAAGCCAGCCTTCCTCTCCCAATCTAGAAAACTCAGTTGCAGTTGTCTTATCCAACAAAGCAACTACGGTTGCATAGCAAAGGGGGTAGACCTGTTGTTGTTTTCTGTTTTCTACTGTGTGTGGTTGAGTGGGAAGTGCCCACACACTCATCCACTCACAAGAATACACTTCTTCAACACCATGGCACCCGCCTTCCCTCAAACATAACCCTCATCATGACTGTACTGGACCAGAAAAGTAGCTTGTATACTTTCATGATTGAGGCGAGTTGCACTCAGGGGAAGAGAGCAGCCAGTTGACCCGAAAGGAAAAAACTTCACTAATCTCTCCACGAGGTGCATCTTGAGGTCCTCTAACACCCTAGTTGAGGCACCATTTCTCTGTTTTTTCAGGTTCTTGAATGTGTAGAGTCTAATCTGTGTTCTGATTCATTAACACATAATCAATAAAAAGGTAGCGGCGAGGAGGAAGTGGATGTTTCGAGCGCCATAGGGACTACCAAGATCAGTTTGCTTCAGTGTAAGGGCCAGAGGCGAGTTTCACGACCCCCTCAAAACCCTCTCCCCCAAAGACATAAGTCGCCCAACCTCAGATGCTGGGGAGGAAAGGGTTCGGGTTATGAATTGGTGAAGGAAGATCTTCCACGTAAAGAAGGTCGTTGTCGCCTGTTGGGGTGATCGGAGCCTGACTTAGCTTCAGGCGAACTGGTGTTTTAAGCCACCAGTACATTTCCCAGCCATTTTCTTAAACATGCGGCTAGCATGCTGCCTCAACTTTCGAGGGTCGGCTGCCGGAGCAAAATGGCTTGCAGCACCAGCCAAAAGAAGGCCCTAGCCAGTTCGTTTTTTTTGGCGCACAGCGCGTTTCCAGCCCCAGAGAAAGTGCCTCGGAAGTACATGTGGTTTAAGGGTTAATTTTGAGGTAAACAGCCACCTGAGCGGCACAATAAGAGGGAAGCTGCAAGAACAAGTAGAAGGGGTACCCCAAAGAAAGCCAGAGTCACACTTGAGAAAGAGATATAATGGATCTATTATGCTCCATGTTGCTAACTACAAAGGTAAAACTGTTTCACCGGCGGATTGGCTCATCTCAAGTGTGCTTCATTGTCTACAATAGAGGTAAAATTGCTTTGATTTCGGATCTACTCATCTGAGTGGAACAGGGGTTGTTGTTGTGAAAATCTAAAACACACACACAGAGGAGTAGTTGCCAGATGTTAAACCACCAGTACTTCCAAGCCACTTTTTTTTCCTGGGTCTCGAAACGCCCTGCGCGCTAAAAAAAAATGTACCGACACAGGTCTCCTTTTGGCTGGCACTGCCGGCCATTTTCCTCCGGTAGGACGACCCCCGAAACTTGTGACCACATGCATGCCGCGTCGCAGAAAAATGGCTGGGAACCATACTGGTAGTTTAACCAGGGGATGCAGGCATAGAGGGATGGATGGATGGATGGATGGATGGATGGATGGGGGGTGATTGGGTCTCCCCTCACCCACAGTTTGATTGATTCAGGGGAACATTCAGACTGAAAAAGCCTGATATATTACTTCCTGAATCTTGGATATACTTTATGTTTTCATTCTATTTTTGCCTTTTTTTTCCATTAATTCGGACCATCTCTCGATTTATGAGTCATCCTTGTGCAGGGGCCCTGCTAATCTCCTTTCTCTGTATCGTTCCAATTTTAACAGATGTCCCGAAGGACTTTTTGCTTTTCACCAATTTTGGGAGAATCAAGGCCCAAGGGTTAATTCTGAGGCAGGATGACGGTATCAGAGTGGCTACCATGTGTTAACGGGGATTCGGGTGAGGGGGGATGGACCTGGTGGAGCTTAAATTGGGTCTCTGACCGTCTCTCCTAACACAGTTTGATTGATTTTCGGGAACCTCAATAGTGAAATAGACTGATATTACTTCCTGAAATTTTTAATATAATACATTTTCTACTTATATTTTTGGGGGGAGAATTAAGGCCAGACGACCTTTTCACGGGAGGTTGGACCCTCTTTGGTGCATGGATGATTTTTAAAAAACAAAGGGTTGCAGGGTGTCAGGGATAGGGCACAAGGAGGAGGGCTGGAAGGAGGCTTCACACGTCGGGTTGAGCATACCTGCCAGCGCAGCGGACCCACGCACACACACAGAGATCACTCAAGGCAGGTCACACAACCTCGACCACATACACCCAGGAGTGTCACCCTGCACCGGAGCTACCAGGATGTTGCGCCAAGGTGCACCCCCCTCAAACTCAGTGTCCTGCATCTCTGAGGCACCCTGTCGGAAGGCCAAGTGGCACCACTGTCATGGGTGTTGTGGGGATGAGAGTCACTCCTACTAGGACGGGGGTGAACCCTTCGCTCCTCCCGTACTCATCCTCACTGAGCCCGCCCCTCCCGGGGCCATCTCCCCCCATGGCCTCCAGCAACCCCACGGGGAGGAGCGCACAACCCAGGAAGTCGATGATTGGGGGCCAACACTTGATAGGTGATCCCTGGTACTTCCAATTACCCCTTTATACATCTGTACCCCTGGGCATGCACACTCAGTGTGCGAATGGCTTGTGTGTTGGTCAACACCCCCCGGTGCCATATGCACGAGGCTGCGGAGTTTTGAACCCGCAACCTCAGACCACAATGTTATTACTACGATACAGCTGAAACACCAGTACCATCACATTACAAGTGGTTTTTGTTGCTCAACTCATGAAGCGTTGTCTTTTAGCAGTCGTGTGAAGTTTGATGCAGGTTGTGGCAAGCAGCAGTTGCAGGGGTGCAATATAAGGATGTGAATATACCTTGTCATTGCATTCCTACCCTCCCGGGGATGCGAATACACCTTGTCAGCTTATTATTTAACTCACCTTGGGTCTTCATCCACTACAGGGTGGAGTGATCATAATAGATCTTGAAGTGTCTCCCAAGTAAGAAATGCTTCCATTGTTTGAGGGCACGGACGAGAGCATACAGTTCTTTCTCATAAGTAGATGTCTGAATTCTTTGCACCTTTATCTTCTTACTCATGAATTCCACAGGTTTCAGTCAGGTCCCATCATCTTGCTGCAGTATTGTACCAACACCATACTAACTTGCATTTATGGTCAACACAAATGGCAAGGTAGGGTCAGGTAGTTTCAACACAGATGCCTGGGTAAGTGCTTTCTTCAATCTGGAGAAAGCTAACTGAAAAGTGGCGGTCCACCTGAAGGGAACATCCTTAGCTAACAGGTTTGTTAGGGGTGTAGCAACAAAGGAAAAGTTTCCGATAAACATCTTGTAGAGGCTAACGCCATGAAAGATCTAATGCCCCTCACAGTCTGTGGTTATGGTCATTCCCTGACAGCCGCCACTTTAAAGGCTTCAAGGGGTAGACCATCTGCATAGATCATATTACCTAAGTACAATACAGAGGAAACACCAAATGATGATTTCTCTTTGTTCAGTTTGTACGTATGTTCCCTTAGGACCTGCAGAACCTTCCTGAGGTGGTCTGCATGCTCTTTGACATCTTTGCTTTATACCAGAATGTCATCCAACTACACCAGAGCAAAGCGGTTAAGGAAAGGTCTGAAAATGAGATTAATCTCCGTCTGGAATATTCCTAGTGCATTGCACAGACTAAAAGGCATGATCAGAAACTCATAGGTGTCATACCGGGTTTTAAAGGTTCTCTTGTAAGCATACTCTTCAACCATTCCGATCTTATGATAACCAAATTTCAGATCAATTTTGTTGAAGACTTTGTAGCCTTGCACCATGTCCAGCAAGCCATCAATCCTAGGCAAGGGCTTAAAGCTCTTCCTAGTGATCTTGYTCAGGCCCCTATAGTCAATGTACATCATGAGTTCACCATCTCCCTTTGGAACAAAGAGAACTGATGCCCCATACTCAGATGAGTTAGGCTTGATCCATCCCTTCTCTGTCAAGGACTCCAATTGTTTCCTCAACTCATCCAGTTCAGCAGGTGACATTCTATAGACTCTTCCCTTGGGAGGGGTAGAGTCAGGCAAAATCTGAATATGGTGCTTGGTCTGCATATGGACCAGTCCAGTAGGCTTCTGAGCCAAATCAGAAAACTCATCAACCATTTCTTGAATGGAAATATCAATTTGAGAAGGGGAGGAATCTGAATCTGTTTGAGTGACATAAACCACAAACAGATTCTCATAGTCAATTTCCTTAGACAAGTTGTAAAACTCCCTGACTTTCAGGCAGTAACAGCTTGTCTTAGGATGATGGTCAACAACTAAGACACCTTGTCTTAGCTCACTCTGGGAATTCTTCAATTGAATACTGAGCAGAGCCCAGTCAATTGAAGGGTTAGCAACCCTTAGCCACTTCAGGCTCAAGACCAGATCAAAGGGAAAATGGGGAAAACATAGAAATTCAGGGAATGTATGATTTCCCCTTTGTCATCAAAGGTGACTGACACTCCTTTGATGACTTGCTTGACTGAGACGGATTGGGAATTCCCTATCTGTATCTCCAAAGGATGCTCAAGGTCAATAACCTTGAGACCCAAATGGAGTATTTGAACTCCATTCTGAGAAATGAAGTTCTTTGTGGCCCCACAGTCAAGCAAGGTTTTGATCATGGTTATGTTAATTTGAGGTTTGAGCATGGTCAATTTTGATCTCTCCTTCTTCTCCTCCTTCAACTGAAGATGAAGGGAACAAAGTTGATCAAGCTCCTCCTCAGAAGGGCTCATCCAGATAGGGTTCAATATAAGAGTATATTGAGTCCCTCGCAGCCTCAGAAGAATCAGGCTCAACAGTTGATCCATCTCCTGAAGGAGATGGATCCAGTTCAGCAGGGCTGGTTGCAGCTTGTGCTGGCCTGCTCAGTTTTTTGAGTGGCTGCAGTTGTCGTGATTCAGCCTAGGGGAACCCCGAAGGAGGTTGTAAGAGAATCAAGCGTCTAGGGTTTAGGGTTTAAGGTTCAGGCCCTTTAAGGTCTAGGGTTTAGGGTTTAAGGTTCAGGCCCTTTAAGGTCTAGGGTTTAGGGTTTAAGGTTTAGGGTTTTACTAGAGTCATGGATGGGCTCAATTAGAACAACAGATCATCCATATTTAAATGAGAACCAATCATTGGTCTTCTTTGACAAAAACTACACATGGAAAGCTTCTGAAGACTTGCCCACATGTCCTCCAGCCACACTCCGAAACATGCAAAAAAAAAAAAAAAAAAGCACCCCTGCAATGGACTGGATGATGTTGGAGATGTGGTTAGTTATACCTGTGTCCTCCTTATGGCCTCTAACGGTGAGTAGGTAATCCACAACCCTTCCCCCTTTTTGTTCATCTTTGGCATATATGAACACGCAACATCTCGTTTGCCAAAGGTCGAGAAACCTGTTGCCAGACACAAAATAGTGACCCCAATAATAATAATAATAACAATAATGCTGATAATAGCACTAATCATAAAATAGTAATAACAAATGTCCCCTTTCCCCCAGCCTCCCTCACCAACCCCTCCCCCCGCCCCCCCTCCCCCAAAACCACC